>QJPP01003253.1:0-275988 GCA_003996215.1 Jaltomata sinuosa | reverse complement strand
TACAGAGGGGATATGAGAAATATTATTAAACTCTTACAAATGATAGAAAATAAAAAATGTGATTACATGGAAATAAATGAAAGGAAAACCATCTTCAGGCATACTATCTCTGAGTTGATTGGTTTCGTCCCCACCTTGGTCATTTGCCACCGACAACACCTTTGGATAGTACTTTGTGGATAACATGGAGTCTTCGTCAACTTGGTGTGAATTTTCCTTTGTGCTTATCTTGATGGGGGGAAGGATCAACTGTTCGTTTCCTATACTTGAATTCCTTTTGTACTTATGTCAGGAGGACACCAGTTATGACCTCTTTGACTAGATTTCTCTTGATTCTCAAATTGTTCGAGGACCATAATCTCTTCATCATACTCTTCACATTCTCAGTTTGTTCATTCAGCTCATGACAATGGCATAACATTGACAGGTTTTAAATTATTTTACTGAAATCATTCTTTAAACAAGGTTAGATAACATCATTTTAAACATGAAAGGTAAATAAAAGAAGCTGATTTTTGAGATATGTGAGGCTTTCATTAAAATTGAATTTTTTTGCAAACTTTGGCTATGGCTTGCATGAGTGCAAGTCTATGCCTTTTGGAAAGCAGAAAAATAGTACTGAGGGAAATAGAAAAATAAAGGGTGGGTCTCGGGCCTCATCTGGATCATCACCTATCTGCAAAAACTTAAATTTGTCCTTTCATCTACCACAGTGACCGAGAAATCATGAGTAGAGTGGAGGTCCAATTCTGCAATTGCTCCTCTAGGTTCAGCTTTTTGATTGTTGATGCCTCAGAAAACTGTCACGACCCAACTACTGGGCTATGCGGGTACCTACTCTAATCAACCTAGATAGGAGAATCCTTACCACCCGAACCAACAAGTAATGCGAAAGAGAAATAAACCATGAAATAAGCCCCTTAAACACATGAAAATCTTTTAGAATAATATACGGAACACCTTTTATAATTTGAAACAGCCCTCCCTAGAACCTAGTCTAAGTCGGTACAAGATCTTCTACAAGATGGTACATAACATGAAATGACACAACTCCCACCATAGAAAGAAGTAGGAGCTGCTGAAAGATCGCCACCATCCTGAACCAGTGAAACATCACCAACCCTGCAACCAGACTATACCCAAAAAGGTATAGCAAGAGTAGAATTAGTATAAATACACGTACTGGTAGGCATCATCGGCTGACCCAAATTCACTCCTACCATTATATAGAAATCAAGATAAAACACATAAGGTAAATACTTAACCCCTTTTGACATCACCTTTATCAATATCAATGTCCATGCCCGGACTACCCTTCCCTTACCCAAGTCAACCACCTTGACTAGATATTCAGACTTAACCCTGTTGACACTCAATTTTTACCCGCCACATTGCAAATTAATTTGGAGCTTTTTAAATTTTAAACAATTTTTGAAATAATTATTTTATCAAAAAGAACCAAATATTTTCAAATCAGCTTTACCAATAGTTCTGAGTAATGATTTATATTTTTCATATTTAAATATGTGAAATTTATATAAAATTACTTAAAGAATTATTTTTAAAATTTGATTTCATAAGAAAATCTCTTTAAAAGACTAAGCATGTAATTTTTCTCCAAAATTACTTCAAATAAGAGTTAATTGAAAAATTAATTAAAGAATTGATTATGTATCAAATATGATAATTATTTAAAATATTTCAGTTTATTAAAGCTCTAAATTAATTTAAAGTGATTCATCCCTAAACCTGTTATTTCGATTATAGCCGAATTTTACTTATTCGTCACCAAATTAGCTATTTTCTAAACCTAAAGTGGCCACATATAACCTCTTAATATTTCAGCTGTTTGGGCCCCAAAATCCCCGACCCGCTCAGCCCAGTCCCCTTTTAATTGCCCCATCCCAATCCAAAACCCCCTAACCCGCTCAAGACCCGACCCAACCTACCCAAACCCTTCTATCCGCCTTATCACACCTCTATTCTCCTCTTTCTCTCTCAAAACTCAACCAAACAGACCCCTTCTTCATTCAACACCCCAGAAACCCTAGCCACTTCTCTCTTCTCTCCTCCATTTCTCTCACGCATCGTCTCCCTTCTTGTATGAAGTAACGCGCTTCGTACAACACCTCAGCAATCCAGTACGCCTCCTCGTCCTTCACCCTTTCGTCATTCTTAAAAATGACAACCCTAACCCCAGCAATAGCCTTCAATATTGCTCACAGCTTCAACCCCTAAACTCCCCTAACATTTCCATTTTCTGTCCATTTTTCTTTGTCAAAAGGTGCGCTAGCAAGTCTAGAAGATTCTAGAACCCACCAGGTGTCACCCCCCTCCGCTAAGTCCGCGAAAACTTGTACAAATTCATACAAGTTATTGCTGTGAACGTTGCTCCAGATGAGGAATTTGAATTCCTCAGCAAAATCCCTAAAAAACCCCTCTATTTCCCCCCCCCCCCTTTTTACCTCGATTTCTCCTATAAATACCCCCTCTAGCTGCATATCTAGCAGCTGATTTCGGGGAAAACTTGAGGGTTCTGGAGAATCGATTTCTCTAACCCTACGTAATCGATTAGCTACTTGGAGAAGAAAACAATAAAAATTTGAATCCCAACGAGTTCACTACTAAATCCGACGGTGGTGAAATTTTTTGGTAAGGTTTGAAGTCACAAGTCGTTGCTCCTAAAAAGGTATACCCCTCACCCTCTTCTCTCTTTACTATTTTCCCTTTTTACATTATATGAGGTCTGATATTTAGTAAATCTAGATTTTAAGTTTGTTTATTATTTTAATGCTGTTATGTTATGATTTTAGATTGTTATTTGTTGTGATTTTTGAGTAATAGCTTCATTAGAAACCTCATAATCTCTATTGGTTCGTTTGATTTGAGTAACCATGTAAGTGCTGAATGTGAAGTCTGTTTTTGTCAAGTCTGTAAAACGCTTAACCCCTTCTTGATTTCCCCAATCCCTTTGTCATGATCATTCCCCTATCTTGTTTACTGATTCTGTCTAAGTGTTGCACCGTTTCGTGTATATGAATTGGTCAAATTCTAGTTTTGTTTTCTCATGTTTAAGTTGGTATTTGTGATACTTTTTTAACATTGTTTCCTCTTAAAGACTTCATGATTTCCACTGATTCTTTGGTTGTCTTGTGTAACATGAATAGACTCAGCATTTGTTGATAGAACTGATATATAAAATGCTTAACTTTGTCCAACCCCTTCCTGTTTCCCTTGTTTTCTTTGACTTGGTACCAATCTTGTTCTGTTCTCTTCCTTTACTGTTTTGCCTATGCTAAAATGGCCATGTGTTGACACTAAATCAGTCAAGTATTAGATGTTATTTTCCTCTTGCTACAATCAATGTTTGTTGCAATTTTGAGTACTGACTCCTCTTAGTTCACTGGTTTTCTGTGTAATGCTATGAATATGGATTTTAGACTTGTTGTTGGAACTAGTTGACACAAAATGATTAATGTTGGTCAAACCCCTTCCTACTTCTCCCTTGTTTTCTTTAAACTTGATTAAATCTCCTATCTTGCTTTTCTTCCTCTCTCTGGACTGTTTTGATCATGATGACTGTGTGTGAAGTTTACTAGTCATGGTTTATAATGTGCTTAAGTCTTGCTTGAAAATCTTGAATCCTATACTGTTATATGAATACCTCTAAGTGGTGTTATGAGCTTCTTGTTATTAGGAACTAGAGATGATTTATATCCCTTTGTGATGTATTTTTCATCTTTGTAAGCTCCTCAGTTCAATCCTTTAGTAGACATTAATGTCACTGCCCCCTTGTATACTATATGAACATTGAGATGAGTAGGATTGTGTTACTGTTTTGAGCATGCTAATGTCCCAAGTTGATTTATTTGCAAAAAAACTGTTTAAAACTAGTAGTTTTGGCCCTTGCCATGATAACAGTTTACTCTAAATTCCCCCCCCCCCAGTTCTCATGTGATTTTCAACTAGTAATTGATGTTTAAAATTTGTCCAGCCTTCTTGTCTCCTTTTTTTCTGACTTGTCTCTTTTTTTGGGGGTAATATGTGATGTCAAGACTAGGTTCTCTAGCTAGATTTTTTCATACTCTAAATGATTTGTGTTAAGCTGTTGACCCAAAAGTCCCTTATGTAACTAAAATCTGCGTTCATCATGTTTAAACTCCTAAGTTTGGATATTGAATATGACTTAGTGTGATAAATGTTTTGAGATTGTTTTCATGCCTCTATGATATCATGCCATATTTTTCAAGTTTGTGCATCTGTGCATATATGATCTATTTGATCTATCCTCTTTTATTCTCTTTGACTTCTAGAAAAATGATAAGTTCAAAAGAATGATCTTTATTGGTGTTTGAAAGTTTGGAATACTGTAAGCATGATAGTATGATCCTTGTGTGTTAAAATTTGTGATTTGTTATCTTGGGTTAGGCTGAATATCCTATTTCATATGTTTAATTTCGTATGAACTTCTGTGAGTGTTAATGAATTAACTGTCAGGAAATATATTTTTCAAGCATAAAATCTGTATATTACTTGATTATTCTTGCTTAAATTTATTTAAACATATGCTAATCTTTATTTTTACTTCTCTTTTTATGCATGGTAAATATGGTGGAGTCCAATTGGACTCCCAAATTCATCCTTTGCATTTCTTCCGTTGGGCCTAGCCCAACACTATCCGAATCATCTTGATCAAGCCCAAAAGGGGCTGAGTCTGTGAGATTGGAGCAGCAGCGGAAGAAGAGGAAATGGGCCAATCCCAAGCGTTGCATCAGCAGAAAAGTCCAAAATGGACTGAATAAATTAAAATGGGCCAAAGCCCACTATGAAGCAGCAGCAGCCCAAAAGGGCTGAAAGTCAGAAAAAATGGACCAAGTCCAAAGTAGAACGGCGGTGGGCCTAAAGAGGGCCCACACACTAGAATTAGGACAAGATTAGCTTAATTCAATTATGTCTTTATGCCTTTAACTCTTTAGTTGATTGATTAGTTTAAATTGTATAATTTGGACTGACTTTGTAAAGCTTAGTTGAATTATTCCTAAATGAAGTCAAAATTTTTGTTTAAACGTTTTAATACCAATTACTGTTTGTAAAAGTCTTTTTTCGTTAAATACCAACTCTTTTTCCTTCATGTGTAAAAACAACTCTTTCATATATATATATTATCTCCTTTTAAAATTAACTCTTTATAAAAACAAGATATTTTTTCATACAAATCAACCCCCGTTTTCAAAAAGTTAGTCACAAGTTAGTTTTTCTTTTCAAACAAGCCCGGCCAACCGCGAGTTAGCGGACCGTTAATTTTCCTAGATCTATCATTTTTACGGATAAAAATAGAGAATTTAACAACCTATGATCATAATATCTTACTTTTAACAATACCCAAGAACAGTCATGCTTTAAATCTCCTTCCTTCCCTTGATTCTATCATTCCTAGGTTATTCCAAGCTTCCCCCAAGTTCCCTCCTAGCAATTCTACCGCATAGGAAAAGTAGTACAAAGATTGGGGAGTATAAACCTTACCTTAGGGAAGCAAATCAAAGGAAAATGGAGGAAAATTGCCTGGAATCGCCTAGCCCTTCTCCCAAAATGAAGTTGTGAAAATTGAATGTTTTGGGGAATGTTTCTACATTAAAATCCCATCAGCCTGCTATAGCGGTCCCTGCTCCACTATAGCGGTCCTGCTATAGCGGACGACTTCCGCTATAGCGGTCTTAAGCAGCGTTGACCATCTTGACCACCACTATAGCGGTATTTTACATCGCTATAGCGGAGGTCTCTACGGTGGACTATTGCGCTCGTCATGGACATAATATCTAGAAATCTCCCAGATTTGGCCATTTTACAGCACACTTGCTTCCCCCGATGACTCGAAACAACCCCTTCACGTCAAACGCAATTTCGAGAGCTCTACTTAACCAAATTTGATTCTGAAAAGTCCCCTGGACTCCTTTAGGTCTTGGATACGTGAGAAACTATCTCAAACCAAGACACCTGACCCAATCCTTATCCGAATTTCCCTAGACTCTACCTCGCACTAAAATTGGCCGAGGCTAGCCTAGCCTAGAATTTCAAACTCCCAAACCCAGAGTTTTCTAACTCTAAAACTTGGCATGATTGGACTACCCATAACGACAGACCTGGTCATTACAACATATAACAATTTATCCATCATTTATCCCTAAACGATCAAACCCAAAATTTCAGAAATAAAAGAAGGGAAGTGTAGTACTTGAATCCCCAAACAATTGAGGGTACTCATCCCGCATGTCCTTCTTGATTTCCCAAGTGGCTTCCTCAACCAGACGACGCTTCCACTGAATCTTCACCATATCAATCACCTTTTTCCTCAACCTCCGGACATCTCGAGCAAGAATCAAGACTGGTTCCTCTTCATAACGAAGATCCTTATCGAAAAGCACCTCATGCCACTTGATGATGTAATCCCCATCCCCATGGTATCACTTAAGCATGGATATATGGAATACCGTATGGACGCCCGACAAACTAGGTGGCAGTGCTACTTGTAAACCACTGGCCCCATAATTTCAAGAACCTCAAACGGACCGATGAACCGAGGGTTAAGTTTGCCCTTCTTACCAAACTGCATAACTCCTTTCATTGGTGACACATTCAACAATACTCGTTCACCAACCTGAAATTCCATGTCCCGGACCTTGCGATCTGCATACTCCTTCTGCCTGCTTTGGGCAGCTAGCAACTTGGTCTGAATTCCCCTTACCTTTTCCTGTGCTTCCTTTACTAAGTCCACGCCCAGAGGCTTTACATTGCCTTCCTCAAACCACCCAACCGGTGATCTGCAGTTCCTCCCATATAATGCCTCGAATGGTGCCATGTCAATACTGGAGTGGTAACTGTTATTGTACGAGAATTCGCACAACGGTAGAAACTGGTCCCAATGGCCCCCGAAGTCCATCACACATGCTCTCAGCATGTCCTTCAATACCTGGATCATCCTCTCCGACTAACCATCAGTCTGAGGATGGAAGGCTATGCTAAAAGTGAGTTCACCTCTAAGTTTTGGGGTAAGCTACATGAAGAGTTGGACACACAACTCACCTTTAGTACAGCCTTCCATCCTCAGACTGATGGTCAGTCAGAGAGGACGATCCAGGTATTGGAGTACATGCTGAGAGCATGTGTGATGGACTTCGGGGGTCATTGGGACCAGTTTCTACCGTTGTATGAGTTCTCGTACAATAATAGCTACCACTCCAGTATCGACATGGCATCATTTCAGGCATTGTATGGGAGGGATTGTAGATCACCGGTTGGATAGTTTGAGGAAGGCGATGTAAAGCCTCTGGGTGTGGATTTGGTAAGGGAAGCGTAGGAAACGGTAAGAGGCATTCAGACAAAATTGCTAGCTGCCCAAAGCAGGCAGAAGGAATATGTGGATCACAAGGTCCGGGACATGGAATTTCAGGTTGGTGAACAGGTATTGTTGAAAGTGTCACCAATGAAGGGAGTTAAGCGGTTCGGTAGGAAGGGCAAGCTTAGCCCTCAGTTCATCGGTCCGTTTGAGGTTCTTGAGATTATGGGGCCAGTGGCTTACAAGTTAGCACTACCGCCTAGTTTGTCGGGTGTCCATATGGTATTCTATGTATCCATGCTTAAGCAATACCATGAGTATGGGGATTACATCATCAGGTAGGATGAGGTACTTTTCGATAAGAATCTTCGCTATGAAGAGGAACCGATTTTGATTCTTGCTAGGGATGTGCGAAAATTGAGGACAAAGATGATTAATATGGTAAAAGTTTAGTGGAAGCATCATTCGGTTGAGGAAGCCACTTTGGAAACTGAGAAGGACATGCAGGGCAAGTACCCTCACTTGTTTGAAGATTCAGGTACTACACTTTCCTTCGTTAATTTCTGTAATTTTGGGATTGATCATTCGGGGATGAACGATGGGTAAATTGGTATTTGTTGTAACAACCGAGTCCGTCGTTACAGGTAATACATTCGTGCCAAGTTTTAAAGTTAGCAAACTCTGAGTTTGGGAGTTTGAAATTCTGGGCTAGGCTAGCCTCGGCTGGATTTGGAGTGAGGTATAATCTAGGGAAATTCGGGTGATGATTGAGTTAGATGTATTGATTTAAGCTAGTTTTCCATATAGCTAAGACATAAAGAAGTTCGGGGGATTTTTCGAAATTAAATTAGGGTAGGTAGAACTCCCGGAATCGAGGTTAATGTGAAAGAGTTATTTCGAATCGTCAGGGGAACCAAGTGTGTTGTAAAATGGACCAATTTTGAAGTTTTCTGAGCATTCTGCCTGTGACGAGCGTAACGGCTCCGCCGTGGCGACCTCCGCTATAGCGAAAGAAAATACTGCTATAGCTGAAGTCAAGGCGGTCAACCTCCGCCATAGCGGTTGACTCCGCTATGGTGGTACCGCTATAGCGGAAGTCGATCGCTATAGCAGAGTGCGATGGGATTTAATGTAGAAACTTCTCCAAAATAGTTCATTTTTCACAAGTCATTTTGGAGAATAGCTAGGGCAATTTCAAGCGATTTTCCTCCATTCTTCGTTGTTTTTCTTCCCTAAGGTAAGGTTTCTACTCCCCGAACTCCGTAATACTTTTCCTATGCGGTAGAATTGCTAGGAGAGGACTTGGGGAAGGGTTTGGAATGACTTAGGGAAGGGTTTGGAATGACTTAAGGATGATAAAATCTGGGGAAAAGGGAGATTCTATGGGTAGAAGTTCTTGGGTATTGCTAAAGTTACTGTTTTATGAACATGTGACCTTAATTTCCTAATTTTAGTTATAAAAATGGTAGAACTAGGTGAATTAATGGTGGAAAAGTCCGAAAAGAGGGTGGAATGATCATGGGTGTCTTGAGGTTTAGGATTTCTACGTACTCCGGGTAAATTTTAGTCTATAAGGATTAATTCTTGGTTATTGTGTATTGTTTTAGACCAAGAACCAGCAAGAACTTCGGAAAATGGGAAAGCTCCGATTGAGTAGAGCTTGGATCATTTCGAGGTAGGTGATGGTTATTGATTCCTGTAAATGTTGTATGTTTGTGTACTCTTATCTAAGTGTTGGTATGAGATGCATTGCTTAGGGAATTGTTTAGGAATGTTTAAGGGTCCTGTTTTACAGTCTGGTGAATTGAACTGTGTGTTTGCTTGTTGGTTTACAAGTTGATTGTTCATTATTGTGACAATAGATTGATTGACATTCGATTGGCTCAGGTACCACGCCTGGTACGGGATAACACTAACGGTTGGCTCGGGTACCACACCTGGTATGAGATATACTAACGGGTTGCTCGGGTACCACGCCTGGTACGAGATATACTAATGGTTGGCTCGGGTACCACGCCTGGTATGAGTTTACTTTACTGTATTTGTTGCATTGATATTGGTTGCATCGTGGCATTTGGTATTTGGTTTCATAAGTGGACAAGATTGTGTTATTGAACTGTGATAGTTGCTTATGGTCCTTGAGTGGCCGAGAATATAATTATATCTGATTGAGTTGGTCTTGGTGTAGACCGGGTTGTTCGTTAACACTTAGGTGTTGGTTAGAGAGGATCCCAGGGTGGGATCGGGCTATATAAAAAGGATTATTTATTGGTTATATTTGATTGTTGATCATAGTCATAGAAAGATGGATTACATGTGGGGACAAGTTAGGATGAGACTTGTAGTCTAGGGATGCCTCCTGTCTTGTTGCATGTTTTTCCTGTACTTACACTTAATTTGTTGTACTGTTCATACACTATTTTATTTGAAACTGGCTGATGATCCTACCAATACACAGTGGTGGTGTACTGATACTGCACTTGCTTTTCTTTTGTGAGTACATAAAATCTTCCAGCGGCTGACATGCGACCTCATTTGTAGTCCCATCATTTCCAGACTTCGAGGATGAGTTGTTTCGATCGAGCTGCCTTGAATCTAACTTTAGAATTGTAGCCCAGTTGTTTTGGGCTTAGACTATTTTCTTATTTTAGGGTTGCATCTCCGTATTCTAGATATTTGGTAGATTATTTTGGTACTGCGACTTTCTGATTCTAGGGGGTATTTTTTCCGCAGGTTAAGTTAATGAAGTTATTTCCTTATTATTGATTTCTAGTTTATTTTCTGCATTTTGTTTTTGAGTTGCTAGAACGGTTAAGTTCGATGATAGTTATAAATACTCAAAGACTTCCAAAATGAAATTCATGCGCTCATACTGAGAGAAAAAAAGATAGAATACGAGTAAATAAACAAGAACAATATTTGAGAGAGTTCTACCTACCTATCCAAGTGCTACTAGTACGAAGAACCAGATCGAAGAACCAGATTGAAGAACCTGTTTCACAAGACTATGTTTTACAGTTCTTGAGTCTAGTTTTGAGTATTGATCAGTTGTAATCTTCATGTTGTCTTAATACCAGTGTGTTATAAACTGGTTTAGGAGTTTAGTCTTCAAGTTGGGATAACTCAAAGATTTGGGAACACAAGTCTTGGGAGATTTGTGTGTTTTTAGGAATTAGAGTTAGTTCCTAGGATTGCAAGAGTTTTGTAATCTGATTTAGTTCCTAGGGTTGCAAGAGTTTTGTAATCTGATTTTCAAGTCGGAGAACTTGAAGTGGGATTCAACAGCCTGGCAGATTGTTGAAAAATAGGAATTAGAGTTTATAATTCCTTAGGTTACAGAATTTGTAATCTTTTGTTGAGAGACTCATTATGTTTAGTGAAGTTGGGGTTAAATCTTGTAGAAGTACAGCTCGTGGTTTTTTACACCTTTTGTGAGCCGGGTATTTTTCACATAAAACTATCGTGTTCATTACTTATTGTCTTTACTGCTTCTGTTGGAACACGTCAGGCAACCCGTTTCACTCATAGGTAACTCATAAGTAAAATTCACTAAAACATCAGGTCGTGTAGAATAACAAATTTATTTTTAAATTGAATTATTTTTTCTGAATATTCAAAATTAAATTCAAGTTATATTTCAAACACTTTTTAGCAAAGGATAATTTTGATGTGATATTTTTACATAATTCCATATTGGAAAATACATGAATACATAAGAGATAGCAGAATTGATCTTGAAATTGATTTTGAAAGTAAAATAGGCTTGGTTAACTAATTATTTCAAATTGTTTCGAAATAAAACAGCTCATAAACTAATTAGACTGTGAAAAGCAAAAAACTGGGTGTTATAATATTAATTTTATATTTGATGTTACTCTTTAATTTGCATTTGCAGTAATACATCTTAGAAATAACACATGTGATCATGACGTCATATGGATTTATCGAGTTGAGTTGTTTTAGCTAGCGTTTAACTATAAATTTTGAGAGTAGTTTTTGAAAAAAAAATTATCTTTCAAGTCATTTAATTTTTAAATATTTTCAAGTTTTCAAAAATAGGCTTAAACCAAATTTAAAATTTTTGGTACTTTCAATCATGAGATATGTAGCCCAAATTAGTCTAGGATCAAGCAATTTAGCATCCTTAAGCTAGCGGTAGTCCGCACTGCATAAGAACTGAAATCTGGTATCAGAGCCTAGAAATGTTCATGGTATGTATGAGATGGATGTGAAAGGTAGAGATATAGATATGGAACTTATATTGGTTATGGATCTTGGAGAACTAAGTACTAAAAGTACTAGACTCGAAGAGGTAGATATACCTCAAAATCTTGATTTGTTAAACAAATGGACGATTCCTAAAGTTTCTATTAAGACCATTTATGATTATGGCTGGTTTGATAAACTTTCTACAAAGCAGTTGATTAAAACAAGTGAGCAATCTTTAGCAATAAATTCTTCTGAACAGACTATTCGTTTATTAAATAAACGCGATATTGATCTTTATAAAAATCAGTATAATTATTTGCATATCGGCATGGTACAAATTGCTAATAAACCTCTTACCCTTAAAGGGTTACCTGAGACTTTCCTAGCCGCTCTCAGAGATGCTAGAAATTTAAATTTCCGACAGTCTCTTATGGATTCGATTGAATCAACCGTGGCCTATGGTCCCGTTTATTTCAATACGCAGCCTAATTTGCAATTATCTTTATCTGATGTAAATATTCTTGATGCCTTAACATTAAATGTTAAAACTCATGGTTATAATTATGTGCCAGGTTCAGAACTTATAAGTTTGTCTTATAGAATTTATTTCAAGTTATTATCAACCTTGAATCCAAGATGTAAGTTATATGATATTTCTGATCAAACAATTTTGATGGAAACGAATTTTGCAAGATCTAAGGTCACCATCAGGAGATCAATTAAGTGGGAAGAAATTAATTTCTCAACGACCTGGACTCTTGACTCGGTTATATCCCCAAGTCAGTTAACAGATACGGTTACTAATTCTGAGTATTCTCACATCTCGCAAAATCCCGATGGGAGAATTTGCATCCAGTTCACGGAAATAGCTATGCTCCTCACAGGCAGTCTCTGTCTAACCATAGGCTTATGCCTCCGGTAAGCTCTATTTACAATAGACGATCGTTTAGTCACAGATTTGTGTCTGATATTCATCATATATCTCCTATTGAACCATCTTATGATCCAGCTCGAAATCGCGCTGCTTCTCTTCACACTATTGATTCAGAGGTAGAAAAAGTTAAAATTGACCCCCGGACCAATATTGTTCAGGTTAATAATGTCAATGATAATAGTTCTGATAAGGACTTCCCTACTGCTTCTGATATGGAGTTCAATTTAAATGATATTTAATGATTCCACACCAAATAGATTTTAGCCCAGGTTCCCTGGCAAGAAAACTAATTCAAAAAGATTTTTTTGATGAAAAGTGGAACAAGTTTAAAACTTGATTTTTTGAATCTTATAGTAAAGATGATATGAATAATATTTCTCAAGAATTCTATGAGGCTTGTGCCTTGCATAATCAAATTATGCACTTCGTTCCTTGGTTTATAACCACCTATTTGCCTTTATATGTGAATACTATTGAAAGGACTTATCGCGATGGAAATGGTAATCTTACGACAACCTTTTACCCTCCACAGTCCGCTTTTGTTTTGCCTAACAATACAAGTATTACCTTCAGTGCATTTCAAAAATTCATTGACGAAGATATTGCTTCAGTAAGTATTTCTGAGATTAATAAGCTCATTTCTCAAAATAATTATTTGGGATTATATGTCAAAATCTTGGGAGAACATATTAGCTCTCTTGACAAAAAACTTGATGAGCTAACTATTTTACTAAAAGGTATAAAAGATGATATAGCTAAGACCAACGTCGCTTCTACTTCTGGAAGTAAAACAGATGTTGTTCCTACTTTTATTCAAAGGCCTCCTGAGATTCAGGATTTTAAGTTTAAACCATTAAATGATTTGGAAGAACTTCTTGATAAAAAGTTTTCTGGTTTAAATATAAAACCTATTGATTTATCACAAGAATTTTCTGAAAAAATAGATCAAACTGGTGATTATAAAAATCATGTTTTGTCAGAGCTTAATAAGCTTAAGGGTTACCCCCGAAAGAATAGTAGCTATGCTACTAAACCAACGATGAATACATTCTACTATCCTCGTCCTACTCCTCAAGATGTCTTGATAGAGGAACGAGATTGGAATCAGACAAATACGTCTTACAGCGGTTTCGAGATTTATAAATGGAACCTCGATGGGTTAACGGATAGGCAGTTGACCATCCTTGTTCACAGAATGCTTATGTATGCAACTATTTGCAAAAGCATCAAAAATAATGATAGAACTATCTGCAAGATGATTATTGCAGGATTTACAGGTCAGCTCAGAGGCTGGTGGGATAACTACTTGAATGTAGAGGAGAAAGCCTCTATTATTAACGCAACTGCAGATAATGAAGGTGTTGATAACCTAGGCATGGCTCTTCTTAAAAATAGAGAAGATGCGGTGTACACTCTTGTTCTTACCATATTAGAATATTTTAATGGTAGATTTACCTCACACCATGAAAAGATTCGTACCTTACTCAATGGTCTTAGGTTCCCTACGTTGACCAAATGGAGGTGGTACAAAGATACGTTTCTTAGTCGGGTTATGGAGTTACCCAAAAACAAATACGATTATTGGAAAGCCAAGTTTATAAACGGCCTTCCTTCGCTATTTGCAGAGAGGGTTAGGAAAACCCTAAGAGGAAACCACCTTGAGATCCCCTATAAGGAATACACTTATGGGAAGCTAATAGGAGTTTGCACTCAAGAAGGATTAAACTTGTGCAGCGAACTTCTCATGTCTAAACAACTTAAAATGAATAAGCACAAAGAAAGATCTCAGCTTGGAGACTTTTGCACACAGTTCGGTCTACCTGAACCAGCAGCCTATGGCAGCAAAAAGGAGTATTACCGGTGCCCTAGAACTGAAGGTTCTAATAGGAGACGAAGATCCAGAAGAAGATCTAAGGAAGAAAGAGAAGCTAGAAAAAGCTCTCGTAAATCTAATAGATTTACCAAAGATCGGTCAGGAAGAGACCTTTCTAAAGTCAAGTGTTACAAGTGTGGAAAGCGAGGGCATATTGCTCCAAATTGCAAGCTGAATAAACTCAAAGCCTTAGAACTTGATGCAGAACTGCATGATAAGGTTTATAGTCTGTTATATACTTCCGGTTCTGATGATGACTATGAATCATATTCGAAAGCAGGTTTAGATATTGTTCTTATTGATTTATCTGACCATGAAGAACAGGTTGATAGCTCGTGTGCCACTTACAAAGGTAATACATGCAATTGTGAAGAAGATGAAGTTTATAAATTGCAATCACAATTTCAAGATTTCAATCTTAAAACTTTCACTTCTGATAATATTATTGAACTGTTAAAGGAAGTTATTGATAACAAACTTCGAGAAAAGATTATTAATCTTGCCACTGCTAATGATAATAATTCTAGCACTTCAAAACCCCTTGTTGATAACAAGAAAAATGATTTTGAATATTATGCTCCTTATTCATTAAAAGAAGTTGATAACCGCTTAATGATAAAAAATAAGAACGCTTTTGTTGAAAGGGATGCTTCTTTCCATGATCTAAAGGAAGAGGTTGAAAACCTCAAGAAAGAAATAAAAGCTCTCAGACATAATCAGGCTATTTGCGATCAAAGGATTTCTCAGATTGAGAACAATGTTCATATCAGTCCAAATCAAGCCAGTACTTCAAAAGGTAAAGAGGTTTACCATGATGAGCCTCCCACGATTGACCCTGAAAATAACATGTTTTTAGGAATGATGCAGGTTGTCACTGCCCATAAATGGTATGTTAAATGCACCATTTTAATTGATAATAGTTTCTCTATTACTAACGTTGCTATGATCGACAACGGTGCAGATGTTAGCTGCATTCAAGAGGGTCTTGTCCCCTCGAAATATTTTCAAAAAACTATGCATATGGTCAAATCCGCATCAAGACATGCTTTAGATATAAAGTATAAGCTTTCTAATACAAAAATCTGCCAGAATAAGGTTTGCATTCCTCATTTCTTCTTTCTGGTAAAGAATCAGTTGCATCCTCCAATTATACTTGGAACGCCTTTTTAAAATGCAATCTATCCTTTTACTCATATTGATTCAAAAGGATTTTCAGCTTCGTACAAAGACGATAAAATAAGTTATACTTTTATCACTGAGCCAATAACTCGTGAGATTAATGCTTTAATTGATATAAAACAAAAGCATATCGATTCATTACAATATGAGCTCTTTAGCATGAATATATTTGAGTCTCTCAAATCCGCTAAAATACAGAAAAAAATTAAAATAATTTTCGAACAGATCGCCATTGATATTTGCGCAGATCACCCCAGTGCCTTTTGGAATCGCAAAAAGCACATTGTAACTCTTCCATATGAGGAGGATTTCTCTGAGGATAATATCCCAACCAAGTCTCGTCCCTGCCAAATGAATTCTGAATTAGTAGAATTCTGCAAAAGGGAAATTGATAGCCTGCTACAAAAGGGTTTGATAAAGCCATCCAAGTCTCCTGGGTCGTGCACAGCATTCTATGTCAATAATGCTGCAGAAAAAGAGCGCGAAGCTCCCAGGTTAGTAATAAATTACAAGCCTTTAAACAAATATTTGAAATGGGTAAGGTATCCTATTTCCAATAAAAGAGATTTATTGTCTAGGTTATATGACGCCAACATATTTTCAAAATTTGATTTAAAATCAGGTTATTGGCAAATCCAGATAATCAAAGAGCATACTTATAGAACTGCTTTTAATGTTCTTTTTGGGCAATATGAATGGAATGTCATGTCATTCGGATTAAAAAATGCCCCGTCAGAATTTCAAAAAATTATGAACGACATATTTAATCCTTATTTAGATTTCATCATTGTGTACATTGACGATATTTTGGTATTTTTCAAAACTCTGGAGATGCATATTAAGCATCTTGACATTTTCAAGAAGATTGTTATACAAAATGGTTTGGTTATTTCTAAACCAAAAATGAGTTTGTTCCAGACTGAAGTTCATTTTCTGGGACATCTAATCTGTCAGGGAAAGGTCACTCCCATACAAAGGGCTATCGACTTTGCATCCAAGTTTCCTGACATTATCACTGATAGAACACAGCTGCAAAGGTTCTTGGGAAGTCTAAACTACATTTCCCCATTTTATAAAAACCTTTCTCGCGATTTAGCCCCATTATATGAAAGGTTAAAGAAAGATTATAAATCGCCATGGACTAATAGTCACACTACCTTGGTAAAGAATATCAAACTTCGTGTTCAATCTTTACCTTGTTTAACTCTGGCTAACCCTGCTTGGCAGAAAATTATTGAGACAGATGCGTCCAATATTGGTTATGGTGGGATATTGAAACAAATTAATCCCAATGATAAAAATGAGTATCTTATAAGATTTCATTCAGGAAAATGGACAGTGGCCCAAAAAAAAATATGCTACTGTGGCCCATGAAATGCTTACTATTGTTAAGTGTGTTCTTAAATTCCAGGATGATTTATATAATCAAAAGTTTTTAATAAAAACTGATGCTCAATCGGTCAAATATATGTTTGACAAAGATTTTAAGCATGATGCCTCTAAGCTTATATTTGCAAGATGGCAGGCTCAACTAGCCCCATTTGATTTTGATATTCATTATAAGAAGGGAATTGATAATTCCTTACCAGACTTCTTATCCAGGGAATATATTCAATAAAATATTTTACGATTTTTTTTTTTGAAGAAAAAACCTTGATTTCCATTCTAAAGGTGATTGTATTACCTAAAGATCTTAAAGAACTCATTGTTAAAATCATCATAGATGATTTAATAAGAGAAGATTTCTCTATTCATGACTACTCAGAAGTAGTCCGAGAAGATTTAACGAACTATTATTCAGAATGATCAATCTGTTTTTCTTGCAGGATGGACCCGCCCTGGAAACAGGTTCGAGGAAGAGGAAGGGGAAGATCAACCCCGGGAAGATCCTCTGGATATTCCAGTTCTCAGGGATCATCATATCGATCCAATTACCCGGTTATACAGATGGGTAACAAGAGCTTGATCAATAAGAAGATTCCTTATGAGGGTGAATTTTCATCTCCTGCCCCTGAGCAAATCATTAATTTGGAAGATATTCCAAAAGATAGCCCGTTATACGAGTATGCGCAGGCATTTTTACATGCACAAAAGCAAAAAGGTGATACCTTTGCTTCAGTTATTAAAGAGGATAATGATGATATCAAATCCTACGAAAAACTTCAAAAAAGAGAAATTATATTTCTTTTAGAAAACTCTGATATTCAGAGAAGAAACGAACCATGGAAAATATTCCAACGGTATCTGATTAAAGGGTTATACTATCCGGGGGAGTTGAATGATCATTTCAATTGTACAACGTGTTCCCTTGTTCCTCTTGAGATCTTTTCCCATGTTCTCCTTGAGATCGACCTGGTGCATGTCTTATCCCTCATCTCGTCTCTCGACAGGTTTTCCAAATCATCAAAATAAAGCATAGTACCGTAGTAACTATGCATCATCATGAAGCTACTAAAATGCATGAGAACAATATTGCAGAATTGGAAGAGCTTTGCATTACTGATAACTCTGAAGAGAATAGGATGGCCTACAACAATGCCAATGCCCTCCTTATCAAACACTACAAGTAAGAAGCTGCTTATTGGAGACAAAAATCCGAGATTAGATGGCTAACAGATGGAGACTCCCAACACTATAATTTTTCATGCTGTTATTAATAGTAACAGAAAAAGGCTCAACATTAATAAGATCAAAAAAGAGGATGGAACATGGTTGGAAGATAAAGATGAGATTGCTAATGAAGCTATTTCCTTCATTGAAAATCAATTTCAACATGAAGAAATAGACAGTGATCAATCCATCCTTGACTGTCTCCATAGAGTCATCACTGATAAGGACAATGATAGGCTGGAACGTACTCCTACCATGGAAGAAATTAAACAAGCTGTCTTTTCTTTAAGTTCAGACAGTGCCCCTGGACCTGATGGTCTTTCAGGAAAGTTCTATCAACAACGTTGGCATATTATCTATATTGATTTAGCTAACATGATATTTGATTTATTTGCAGGTACTGCTCTTCCCAGATCCTTTACTCATTCTTGTTTGATGCTAGTACCTAAAACCAGTAATCCTCAAAATTTTACTGAATTTAGGCCGAATAGCTTAAGCAACTTCAGTTGTAAGATCATTTCAAAGATCTTGAATACCAGACTCTCTTATGTAATACATAAGGTGATATCCCCTAATCAGACAGATTTTCTCAAGGACAGGTCAATTACTGATAATGTCATGCTCACCCAAGAGTTAGTTCATAATATCAAGAGATCAAGTATCAATGGTAATGTACTCATGAAGCTTGAAATGACTAAGGCATTAGATAGAGTGGCTTGGAAATATCTTACCGATGTTATGAGAAAATTTGGTTTCTCAGAAATATGGATTGACATGATTTGGAGAATTCTTGCTAATAATTGGTACTCTGTTATCATTAATGAGGTCCGACATGGTTTCTTTAAGTCTCAAAGAGGTATAAAATAAGGTGATTCTTTTCTATGATGATAAACAAGATCAAACAATATGAGAAAAGCTCTGGACAAATATTTTGGTACAAATATTTTTAGTATACATGACAACTAAAAAGTAACGGAGGGAGTATATTACTGGCTACCCTCATGTCAATTTCCCTTTTACTTATTTGGGTAGTTCTATGTATCAAGGAAGGAAAAAAGTTATTTATTTTGCAGATCTCATTGCTAAAGTAGCTTCTAGAACTCAAAGCTGGCAGGGCAGAATGCTTTCTTATTTTCAAGAGTAAAAACAAACCTATAGCTTTAAAATATATAATGCAATTTTTGGTATAGTGGCACATATGGGGCTTTTATTGAAAATTATATTATATTTCATAAATAGAGGAAAATATAAACTTTAATTGTATATATTTAAAATGTCCAACCCTTTTAACATAAGAAAAAGTTCCATTATATATATATATATATATATATAGTGATAAAAGGGTTCAAAACTTACTACTATAAGTCACAAGTTCAAATCTCAATAATATTGTCATTCTTGTATATTTTTTGAATCCTAATTTTTTTTATTTTCATAAACTAATCCTATTTAAATTATATTTCATGTTTTTTTAAATAAAAGTATATTTAAATTTTAAATATTTATTATAAAAAGTATGTTCAAACACAACTCCAATTTCAATTTTAAAAATTCAAATAAAATGAATTTTTTTTTGTTTTCACGACCCGACGCCCACGTAAGTTTGAGTGTGGTAAGGGACCAATCTTCACATGTTACATGGAATTTCTTATACTTGGTGAGCCACGGAACAAGTGGTAAGTGTGTTGATTTAGTTTGGGAAAAATTACACCTATATGCTTATTTGGGTAAAATACTTATTCGAGATAGCTATCAATTACTGACTTTCTTTTTGACAAATATTTTCTAGCTTAACTTTCTTTTTGACAGCTATTTTCTAATTATTTTTTGGTGGCAGCCATAGTTGTTGCTTCTTATTTTTGTGGTAGCCACAACTGCTTATTATTATTATTATTTTTAATGTATAGTGAACGATACACTTTAATCATTTATGATGATATCTTCAAACAAGCATAAAGTAATTGTCAAATATTTCTTCTATTACGAAGATCGCTCATCAATACAATATTTGATTCACACGATTCGTATGTTGGTCCATATAATCTGCCGCCCGCTCTTATATCTGTAATAACTTGTCTTGAATTCAATTAAATATTGATGGAAAAGAACTTTAATGCTAAGAAACTGATGTTTATTATTACAAATTTAAACCCTATTGGATGAATTAAAGTGAAAAATTTGAAACTCTATTGTTAGGAGATGAATTCATTGGGAATGTCATTCTGAAGTTGTTAAAATTTGAAGTTATTTGAAAAAAATTAACTCATTTCGGATGGAGTTTCACAGTTGAAGTTCGTAAGAGATCATGCACAATTTTTGTATAAGTGTATATAAATTTGTATTAGAACATAAAAGTGTGTATAAACACCTTTTATACACTTTTATACTCTCTTCGTCCATTTTTACTTGTCAGATTTCACTTTATGAAAGTCAATTTGACTAAACTTCAAAGCTAAATTGAAGTAGATTAATTTAATATTTTAAATTTAAACTTTAGATGGTCGAAAATTATACGAAGAATGCTATAAATTGTAATTTTTTTCATAATAATATGATAAAAAAAATATATCTTAAAATATTGATTAAAGTTTATGCAATTTGATTTTGAGAAGTGAAACAGTAACAAATAAAAAATGGACGAAGAAAGTATAAATAACTTCATAGATTGTATACCGTAAAGTATAATATTGTATAAAGACTCTTGGGAAAAAAAAAAGTTATGCCAGTGTAATGCAAAAACATGACTATGTAAATATAACTAGATATAAATACTCGTGTTAGCACAAACTCAATATATGCTATTCTTTTTGTTTCAATTTATGTGATACAGATTCAGTTTAGAGAGTCAATTAATTTTTTTATATAATTTTTAAATTATTTAAGTTGTTAATTATAGTGATTTATACTATTTTTTACATAATTTTCAAATAATATATGTCACTCTCTCTGTCACAATTTATGTTGTACTGATAGAATTTGAAGACTCAACTAAATTTTTGATATGTAATTCTTAGACATTTTAAATTATTAATTATTATAATTTATATTACTTTCTACATACTTTTCAAGTAATATATGTTACTCTCTCTGCTTCAATTTATGTGGCATTGATATGATTCGGAGAGTCAACCAATTTTTTTATGTCTTGAAAATATTTTAAGTTGTTAATTATTATGATTTATAATACTTTTTACGTTATTATTAAATAATATATGTTATTTCATCTATCCCAATTTATGTGGCACTAACACCCAAAATTCTAATGTCTTCTAAATATTTTAAGCTCTTAATTGTTGTAATTTATAATGTTTTTTACGTAGTTTTAAAATATATAATCGATTAAAAAGAAAAATAAGATAAGCACACACGTCGACGGAGAGCTGTCTGCTTACTCATACTTATATATAGTAGTAACATTAGTAAATTGTTAAATATTATAATTTATAATATTTTTTACGTTATTTTCAAATAATATATGTTACTTCATCTGTCCTAATTTATATTATAATTTATAATATTTTTATGTTATTTTTAAATAATATATGTTACTTCATATGTCCCAATTTATGTGACACTGATATAATTTTGAGAGTCAATCAAATTTTTATACTTCTTTTTAATATTTTAAGTTATTAATTATTGTAATTTATAGTACTTTTTATGTAATTTTTAAATATATAATCGATTAAAAGAAAAATAAAATAAATTAATTAAAATGGAGAAAGTATGCAAAAATGACAAAAATGCCCTTATTATATAGAAGAATGACGGGAAGCACACACGTTGACAGACAACGGTATGCTTGTTCGCTCTTCTATATAGTACTAGATATCGAAGCCCGTGCTGAGCACGGGCCCAATACATGTTACGCTTTTTGTGTTAATTTATACAGATAGAATTTAGATAGTCAATCAAATTTTTTATATGGTTTTTAGATATTTCAAGTTGTTAACTATTATCATTTATAATAGTTTTTACGTAATTTTTAAATAATATATGTTACTCCCTCGGTGTCAATTTATGTGGCATCGATACAATTTTGAGAGTCAACTATATTTTCTATACATCTTTTAAATATCTTAAGTTCTTAATTGTTTGCGATTTATAGTACTTTTTTTTCTGTCCCAATTTATGTGGCATTAATAAAATTTTGAGAGTCGTTTAATTTTTTTATCTTTTTGAAATATTTTAAGTTGCTATTATTGTGATTTATAGTACCTTTTACGCAATTTTCAAATATACAACAGATTAAAAAGAAAACTAAGATAAATAAATTAAAATGGAGAACGTATAAGGAAATATTCAAGCAGGCAATTTTTTTATGTCTTTTAAATATTTTAAGTTATTAATTATCGTGATTTATACTAATTTTTATGTAATTTGTAAATATATAACAAATTTTAAAAAATAAGATAAATAAATTAAAACGGAGAAATTATAAAAGGAAATATCTAAGCAGGCAGCACAAGCAGGTACGTCGACCAGCTGCCTGCTTATCCTCCTTTATAAGTAAGGTAATTTTAAGTTTTTTATTATTGTGATTTATAGTACTTTTTTCTTCTGTCTCAATTTATGTGGCACTGATAAAATTTCGAGAGTCGACTAAATTTTTTATGTCTTTTAAATATTATAAGTTGTTATATTGTGATTTGTAGTACTTTTTACGTAATATTCAAATATATAATAGATTTTAAAAAGAAAAGTAAGATAAACAAATTAAAACGGAGAAAATATAAACGAAAATATGCAAGCAGGCATGTCGACTTCGTGCCTCCTTGTTGCCCTTTATAATTTAGCTAGTCAATCAAATTTTTTACATAGTTTTTACGCATTTTAAGTTGTTAACTATTGAGATTTATAATACTTTTTATGTAATTTTCAAATAATATATGTTACTCACTTTGTACCAATTTATGTGTCATTGTTACAATTTCGAAAGTCAACTAAATTTTTTTATGCACTCTTTAAATATTTTAAATTGTTAATTATTATAATTTATAGTACTTTTTCTTCTGTCTCAATTAATGTGGTAGTAATAAAATTTCGAAAGTCAATCAATTTTTTATATCTTTTAAATATTTTAAGTTATTAATTATTGTGAATTATACTATTTTTTATATAATTTTTAAATATATAATAGATTAAAAATAAAAGTAAGATAAACAAATTAAAACGGAGAAAATATAAAAAGAAATATTCAAGCAGATAGCATAAGCAGACAGTACAAACAGACATGTTGACCTGCTGCCTGCTTATTACCTTTTATAAGTAAGGTAATAATATAATTCTTTGTATTACTAGATGATGTATATTTTTATTTAAAAAATCCTTTTAATTAATTATCATTGCCCATAACTAGCTGATATAATTCTTTTTCTTAGATCAACTAGTTGACTATTTGATAAGTTAAAAGAAGGTTCCCAAGAAAATCTCTTAGAAAAGTGTTTGGGTCCCATTTTTCTGATTCCCCTCATTCCATTTAGGGTGAAAGTTCCATTTCAGATTCTATTTTTGTACTTTTGCCAATTTTATGGGAAAAAGAAATGGTCCCCCAAATCCCAGCTGCTCTTTTGGTCTTTTAGCATTTATTCTAATAACTAGATATAAAGGAACTCGTATTAGCATAGATTTGTCTTCCAATATTTTTTTTTATCTCAATTTATTTGATACAGATAGAATTTAGATAGTCAATTAAAAAATTTATATAATTTTTACATATTTTAAGTTATTAACTATTATAATTTATAATATTTTTTTACGCAATTTTCAAATAATATATGTTAATTCCTCTGTCCTAATTTATGTGGCATTGATACAATTTTGAAAGTCAACCAAAATTTATTATATATCTTTTAAATATTTTAAGCTGTCAATTATTAAGATTTATGTAATATTTTTTCTTCTGTCTCAATTTATGTGGCACTGGTAAAATTGTAAGAGTCAACTAAATTTTTATGTCTTTTAAATATTTTAAGTTGTTAATTATTATAATTTATTTTATGTTACGTAATTTATAGATATATAATAGATTAAAAATAAAAATAAAATAAATAAATTAAAACAAAAAAAATATAAAAGAAAATATTCAAGCAGACACGTAGATCTCATGCTTGCTTATCCTCCTTTATAAGAAAGTAAGTAAATACATACACCAACTCAAGAGAGAGAAGCAATTAATTGGGACAAATAAGTTTGTCAATTAAGTAAAAGTCCTTTAAATTTTAAAAATTAGGTAAAAGTGACAAAAAAAAATTCATCAGTGCCCAAACTTTTTACTTCTAACATTTTTACTCCCGCAACTATAGAAGTTATCCTAACAACTGAAAAAGTTATCTCAACAACTATTACAATTGTTCGACAATTGAATAGTTATTCGGATAACTAAATTTAGGGGCGAATTTAGCCATAAAAAATAGGGTACGAGAACCCGTGGTCTTCCCGTAAAATTAAATATTTTATGTATATATTTTTTAAAATTAGTATAATATTAATTGTTAAAACCCATGCAACTAGGGATGACAATGGGGCGGGGGCGACGGGCGAGCGATTGCCATCTTAACCCGCAAAGATTTCAACCCACCCGCATTACAAATTTTTCTTTTTTAACCCGCCCCGCACAAACCCGCCCCGCCCCGCCCCGCCCCGCAACCGCTTTGAATATACATTTAATTACTTATATACTGCTCATGGAATGATAACTGTTCTTCTTGTTTATTGAACAGTTTTCATCACAACAAGAGAAATATTTAATAACTTGTTCTATAATCTGTCTTTTATTTTCTTTTGAAATCTGGGGTAATTTTGAAAGTAATTTGGTTTTACAATATCATCCATTACTTTGTGCAGATGTTCTTTTTGTAATTTTATTATATGGCTTTCTGTTAATTCAAATAATTTATATTTCATGACTTTGGCTAGACCCTGCTCCCATCATCTTATATTACTTAACCTTGGCATTTTAATTGATAAATCATTAATTACTTTATTGTTCCAGAATAGTTTTGGATAGTATCGAAGATATTATTTGATCTTTGTAGCTTTTTATGATATTTTCTTAAATCTGAATGAGTTTTAAGTTATTTTTAAAATTAATTAGCTTAACAATATTCTTAAAACTGATTCCAGTCAATTTGAAATAACGACGAAGGCAATGCATGATTAATTACCGCTTTGAATTAGTCAAAAAACCTAACCCGCAACTGCCTTGAAAATTTTGAAATACTGCTAAACCCGCACCGCCTTCGCCCCGCCCCCCGTTCATCTGCCCCACCCCGCCCCGAATAAGCCTAAACCCGCCCCACACCCGCCTCCGCCCAGCCCCATTGACATTCCTACATGCAACATGGAGACCAAATGGTGCACTTGGTTAAAGGTTGAATTATTTACCTTGGGGATAAGATTCAATTCCGACTATATACATTTTTTTTTTTTTTAGTGGTGCACCCATGTTCTAAAAATTTTAGAATCGCCTATAACTACTCATTTCTTAATTTGAACCATGTATCAATTTATTTATGGTAAGACACGTAATTTTTGACCCTTTTTGAGTTTTAACCATTGTTAGATAAACATTTATTTTTAAGTGTAATTTTTGTTTTAGCTTTTATTTTTATTTTTATTTTTAGTAGGTTTTATTTTTAAAAAAATATGAAAAAAGTACAAAATAGAGTCACATTTTACGATAAATTTTATTTATTTTTAAAAAAGAAAATTTACAAAAAAACATATGTGTTTTCTTTTAATTTGAATTTCAATAAATAAGCTAGTAATTTTAATATTTTTCTAGTTACATTTATTTTGAATTAGTTATTTAATTTCTCTATATCGTTATTAATCTAAAAATAGTTAATTTTTATATTATATAATTATATTTTTATTTTATATTTTAAAAAAATAAAAAATAGACAAAAAGCAAAAAAAAAATCACCCACTAAAACTCCCCCGTGATCCCCTCACACCTGCCCTCCCACTCCCTCACATCCCATTTTTTGGAAAAAACACACACACACACACACAACACTTACCACAACACACTACACACTACACACAATTATAGAATATACATACACACACCTGCACTCATAAAAAGAAAAGGGCACAAACGATTCCAAAAGAAAAAAAAAACGTTACAGAGGGAGAGGAAGAGAAAGGAAAAAGATGAGTGTGTAAAAAAAAATAGGGAGGGAAAAAGAAACACGGCTTCTTTTTTTTACAAAAAAAATGACATAGCACACAAAAAATGTCTTATTTCACCCCTAATACTACTATATATAGGATTAGACAAACTATGTTACTTAATTCCTGGCAGAATATTCAGAACTTTTAGTAAAAGGGTAGGCAATCAATCAGAGGCAAGAGTGGTTTAAAGAATAGTTTGAATAAGTTAATGGGAGTTATGGAAAGCTAAATGTTCCAAGAAATTTGGTGCTGATATTGATCATGACAGGATCTTAAACTACCCTTTAGAGCTTCTTAGGGAGGCCAGAGGTCAGTCACTTCAGAATGGTTAAAATGTAATTCCCTTTTTTCAGAATTAACACAAAAAAATTCCATGGTTGGAACTTAGGGGAGGTAAAATTAACTCAAATCCAAATGATCCGTCTAACTCGCCTAAGATTTGGTCAGTTGTCATTCTCTTGTGAAGTGAGGTCCAGTAGATGGATGTAATTTTATATGTACATAATTAGAAACTGTGTTGCCTTTAGAAGATTTAGGGTTGTTGGTGTCTATCGTAGTATTAGTCGCATCCTTATATTTCTTGCTTCTTTCGTGTAGGCTCTGCACTGCTTTCCTTATTAACTGCTATGCTTTCTTCACTATTTTCTTCTTATGGTACTCGAATTTGTTGCACTTGAGCCGAGAGTCTCTTGGAAACATCCTCTCTACCTCCACGAGGTAGTGGTAAGGTCTGCGAACAATCTACCCTCCTCAGATTCCATTTGTGGGAATTTACTAGATATGTTATTGTTGTGGTTGTTTGTATATGCTTTTGTTCAAATATTTGTTCGAACACCGAAGAATAGATATCTGAAGAGGTATTTACATCTCACAAATTAAAATATTGAAATTTAGGACTTGCTACAAATAAGGACTTTTTATTAGTACTAGTATTTGGCCTTAGAAAAAAATTCATAAATAAATTCTAAGAACTTATGAACCTGAATTAATAAGTTTTCTAACATATATTACAAAAAATGACCTAAACCATGAAAATCAAGTTTAACATAAGTCATGTAACTTAATAAGATTAAAATTCGGAAATACAGAACTTATGAACTTGAATTTATGCATACTATTTGACATGTTTGAATTTGGTTGATAATGTTTATTGTATTTTTAAAAAGAAAGAAGAAAAGTTAGGCTAAGTTGGGCAGGTAAGTCTACCACCCATTGTTTAGGCCATCCTGTCCCAGTCCATCTTAGCACCAAGTAATTTTGGGTAGGGTTGGACAATGATCAAACTATTGCTTCAGTCTATTTTGACCTGCTTAAATTTAGCCAAAACAACCCATCTTTCACCTCTAGTTGAAACTTTGATCCACCATGAGGCATCCAAGGAGGTTTTGGTTCATGTCCCCCTCTTTCTCTTGTGTACACTTGATGTTCATTAAGTAACACGATAGGGGTCCATGTTAAATCCCCAAGCCAGACTTTTTATCCGTCATTTAGGTTGCGGACTCTATTTTAGTCCATTTTACTAGATCCTTGTTAATTTGATAACTTTCTTAAGAAAATAATTTTTGATTTGTTAAAATAGACAGATAAATAAGAACAAATAAAATTAGAAGGACGAAGAGAGTATATAGTTTCAAAGAAAGAGGTCTATGATACTTAGTTTAAAACTGGTAAAATCTAATAATGGTTCAACAAGTTAGCTACCATAATTTATTGTAACTTTGAAGAGAATAAGTAAAGGAAATAGCCATTGATTTGAAAGAGAGAAGAGAAGTTGAGAAAGTTTGTTAGAATACCAGATTTTCGTAGCACTTCCTCTCTCTCCTCGCGTGTATTTGATGATAAGCTGCTTATCTCCGCCGTTGAGCTTATTAATCCCTGTCTAATCCTGGCCCTTCATTACTTTCTGTAATTACAATTAACTCCCTTTGCATCTCTTCTATTTTGAAAATTAGGTAATGTCGTTACAATTATCATGTCATTTACTATATACTGCATTGAGTATATAACTAATGACATATATAGCTTTGAATTTACAGGTGCTACATACAAACACATATAGACCTTTGACTGTTTTGACTAGAGTTTTTTCTTAAGTTGCCTAAGTAGATAGTGATAAACATCGACCTAACCTCCCTAGTTTTTCATTAGAAACCTAAGAAAAGACATAGTGTAGAGTCAGTATGGCTGCATCGATAGGCATTCTTGTCTCCCACTTTGTGTAGCTCGCCCTGAGGGCACATTGCATCGAGGCGTTTGCCGAGGCATCATATATAGGCCTAATCAGGGACGCACCATGTCCAGAGTGTGGGGGGCCGGTCTTGGATATTGTTAGCTGGGCAGAAAAATCTTCCGTAATAGAGACACACAGCTCTCATAGCAGTACTTTCATGTGTAGGTGTTATTGCTTTTATCCTTCCAAGCTTTTTTTTAGTGATACGCATAATGGGGAGGAATGACCCACCATTAGAGGTGAGAGAGATCATTGCGGATAGACCTCCACGGCCAGTTCCCGTGGAGAGACCGCAGGATATACCCCATACAGAGGCTTCCTAGGGAGATGCCTTTTTTTTGAGAGGCATCCTGGGGCCTCTGTCCTGGTTAGGACATTTACCTTCCGTCAAATTTCTAGGGAGGAATGTGCTAATCATGGCATGTGTGAGATATGCCAGTATGAGTTTGAAGAGGGACAACTCGTGCGAGTTCTTCCTTCATGTGGTCACTTTTACCACGAACCTTGCATAATTAGCTGGATGACATATGGGGCTCTCAACTGCCCTCATTGTCGTGCAGTCATAGATTTGCATAGCTTAGGTCATTAATCACTACACACCTTAAGAATATTCTGCATTGGCTTCACCAAATAGCGTCCAAACCAACAAAAAAGGACCTGCTTCGCACAGTCAAGCCAGATTCGACAGGTAAAGTCATAGCTTAAAAAATCAGCATCGACATTTATCTTTTTTAATCAAATTTTTGCCTTCTGATATTTGATTCATTTGTGGCAGATTTAATTGTCCTTGGATGTTGAAGATTGCTCTCCTTGGTAAGCATTTCTCCCTAGAAAGTAGCGTAGCCAATCAGTTCAATCGTACCTAATAACTTTAATTTAAACTCATTATATGTACTAAGAATTCATTAAATTTGTGTAAAAGTTAAAATTAAAACTCAAATACTAAATCTTGATTTTGCTTCTCTGTCTGACTGTCTTCTTCTTCATCAGTTTCTCTGTGGACTTACATAATCTCAATTACTAATTCTTTGTGTATCTTGGTCTTCCTAACCATATCCACTCATTTTTGCTTTCAAAAACCTCCCGTTGTGGAAATCCATCTATGGTAATAGACAGTAAAAACTCCATACAGTTGATCTTTTTAACCCGCTTCAAGCTATCATGACAATTCACCAATCTTGGGGTAAACAATCTCTATCCATCTATGGTATCAATTTCCCAAAAGGTAGAATTTCTTTTTTGTTGTTTATATTGACACTAGTTGATCCATGCCCCTATGCATAGTCACCAACTTTAGTCCATAAATTTTCATTTTTCTCAACAGAAGTGGTGTAAATGGATGCACTTTTGAATCTTCAAGCAGTACCATTAGGAACTGCTCTTACTGTGGTGGTCCAGCTGTTGCTCTTGGTGGGATTTCACTATTGTTCCTTAAAGAATATGTTAATGATCAAAAAAGGAAATCTTCAAACTTTCTCCCACCTGTACCAGGTAAATTCATTACCTCTTAATCTATGCTCTGTGTCGCTCCATCTGCCTTTTGCATATTGCATGAATATAGGTAAATGTTGATGAGAAGTATGTGTGGATTTGGTGCAGAGGTTCCAGGGTTACTGCAGATGACTGAGAAAAAACCCCACAAGACATTTACAAAATGGGCTGGAACTTATGGATTTATCTATTCCATCAAAACCGACGCAAATACAATTGTTGTACTCAATTCTAATGAACTTGCAAAGGAGGTAATCAAAATATTCACTCTCAAACCTCTTTTCTATGTTAATAAGGACCACACCATTTAGTAGGATATATGTTTCTTTACTAATGTGTAGTGAGAGTCGGAAATATTTTACTTCAGTCCGACTGAACCGGGTGATGAAACTTATATCTGATAAATGCTGTATATGAGCCCAAAAATTTCCAGATAGCTGCAGCTGTACCAGAATAGGTTTCAGTACTACATAGCTCTTATCTCCACTTTTCTATAGGATCGAACTTAAAGTCAGTGTTCTGCCTCTAGATAATCGCGCTAAACGGATTGTATTCCTAATTCCACTTTGTAAAGACTAGGCCATACTACTAAGGTGAAGCAGTTGGTGAATTAGATAACTGCTATTTCCATATTTGTATTTTTATATATTCCTGGAATATATGTTGGTTGGTCTCTGGAAAGACCTCTACTTTTCTATTGGAAAAGCTTCTTGTGTTGTGATTCGTAGTTACAGTAGTACATATGATAAAAGAGTGTAATGTATCACCTTTAGTCGTGGCATATATTGGCGGTGTATCAGCAAAAATTCCACATCATTGCACATAGTTTAAAGCAGAGAAAATACAAGTAATATGGAGATCCTTCTAAACTAATGTTGAGGATGGACGACTAATCGCAGAGTTTAAAGTACTTAGCACCAGTTTCCTTGCAAGAGGAGAGCTTGAGATAAGAGACAACAGTATTGCAATGTTCAATGTAATGTAGTCCTTTATAACGTAGAATAAGCATCAACACCAAAGTGGTTGATGCCTAGAACGACTCACAGGAAATATCAACAGTACAGTGGTGACATCACCAATAGGTTGAGGTATAAGCCAATACATATAGGCATGCTTGATGCTTGTTTTTTTAAATAATTGTTGTCATTTGTGAATTGGTGGTAATATCATGTTTTTGTATGCTTTACTTGAGCCGAGGGTCTATCAGAAACAACCTCTCTATCTTCACAAGGTAGGGCTGCGCACACACCACCCTCCCCAGACCCACTTGTGGAATTACACTGGGTATGTTGTTGTTGTTGTGTCATTTGTGTCGCTTATCATATCTGTACTCCCAATACTTTATACAGATAATTTCTTTTTTGAAATTTTGCTATTGTGCTTGTTCGCCTTTTTAGGCTATGGTGACTAGATATTCGGCCATCTCAACCAGAAAGCTAACAAACTCACTGAAAATCCTTACTTGTGACAAGAGTATAGTCGCGATAAGTGATTATAATGAGTTCCACAAGACAGTGAAGCGCCACGTACTGACCAGTATTCTAGGACCAACAGCTCAGGTTTGTCATTTAAGAAATTGGCCTCCATATTTTGCATTATAATTTGGTTCTCTTCATTTGTTTCATAGACTCCACGTGCTGTTTAAAATGCAGAAACGCCACCGCATTCACAGGGACACTTTGGTAGAAAATGTGTCTAAGCAACTGCATGATTTGGTTAGGAATGATCCTAACAGAGCAGTTAATCTCAGGAAGTCATTTCAGTCTCAACTTTTTGGTTTGGTACTGAAACAAGCGAGTTTTTCAAAATTCAGTTTCATCAGTATGTTGTTATTTTGGAAATTCATTTAAACTGCGCGATTATTTAAAAAAGTTCAACTTTATTTGCAGGCTTTGGGAAAGGATGTCGAGGCTATTTATGTGGAGAAACTCAACACCACTTTGCCAAGAGAGGAATTACTCAAAACCTTTGTACTTGATATAATGGAGGGTGCAATTGATGTGGAGTGGAGAGATTTATTCCCCTATCTAAATTGGGTTCCTAACAAAAGCTTTGAGCACAGAATTCAGCGTAAACATCTGCATGCGCAGGGAATCCGTGATGAAGGCCCTAATAATTGAGGTGATCTTGCTCTTTCTTTTATGCAGATACTTATTCCACTCCGTAATCATGTTTGGTCCTTGGCTAATTTTCTAACGTGGCGGAATCTATATACAGGAACTCGACTACTTGTTATCTGAAGCCAATACATTAACAGAGAAGTAAATTCTAATGTTGCTTTGGGAGGCAATTATTGAAACGTCAGAACACCACAGTAGTGAGCACAGAATGGGCAATGTATGAATTGGCCAAAGATCCCAAGCGACAGGTAGTATCTTATTTCTGCCTCGTCTATTCTCCAAAGTTTGGTTGTATCTCACAACTGTTAATCACGTAGGAACAACTCTTTTTGGAAATTCAAAATGTTTGTGGGTCTAACAAGAGAAACTTTGCCAACTTCCATACCTACGTGCTGTTTTCCATGAAACCTTGAGAATGCATAGTCCTGTACCTATTGTTCCTCTAAGATATGTCCACGAAGACACGCAGCTAGGAGGGTACCATATTCCTAAAGAAGCTGAGGTATTAACCCTTTTTCCCTAGTCCTTTTAAGTTAAGATTTTCTTTTCTTATCCTGGATAAAGAAAGATGGTTGCGGCTGGCTGGCAGCCAACATAATGTTGAATCCTCATAATACAACAAGTTCAAATGAAGAAATGAGGATTCATATAGCTAACCCCAACGTGTTTGGACTAAGGCATAGTCGTTGTGGTTGTTGTTTCTTATCAGGTTATCTGAATTAGTTATCTGTATACATTGTGTACGCAGATCGCTATACAGGTGCAATAGGGACAAGAAAGTCCAGAAGAGTGGAAGCCTGAACGATTTCTTGACGGAAAGTATGATCCACTGGAATTGCAGAAGACAATGGCATTTGGGGCTGGAAAAAGGATGTGTATAACAAATGTAGAAAAGATAGAAACATGTAAATAGCAATTACTTCCAATGTAAATTTAGATTCTCACTCAAATCTGACGTCCTGATAACACAAAACCCATTGCATGTGAACAAGTTCACTGAGTATGTTTTATCAAATAAGAAGTATTGAGAACCTTCCATCAATGGAAACTTGGAGCTTCTTTAGATGTGCTTATAGCTTTTGACTTATTTTTATCTTTTTGACTTAAAAATAAGTGCTTAAAAGAAGTTTTTTATACCCAAACACTACAAAAATGCTTAAAAGCACTTAAAATAAGTCAATCCAAATAGGCTCTTAATTACTTTCACTTCTGAATTGTTGTGTTTGCTGAATCGGTGATTATTGGCTTTTTATTGTCCAAAAACAGAATTGGAACACATAAATTGCTAGGAAAATAGAGGGAAAAGCAAAGAAGGTGTTCAATTCATGATGAGCTTCTCTACTTTCAAATTTACCTCCCGATTCTTGGTTAGTAGCTCATTGTGGGCTCTTTTTCTCACATAACTCAACAATTTTGAGTTTAATTCTTTTTATTAGATGATAGGAAGTAAAGAACATAGCGAAAATAGGAAGGTACAAGTATGTTCAAGTATAACTCAGTTATACCTTATAATTTTCCCTCTACAAGATAATGCTAATAACAACAAAAGTAAGACCAGTGGCATGAAATTTCTTTTCATACTTTAATACCATGGCCTATTTACCTTACCAGAAGAAATACATCCAATTGGACTTTTATGTTAAATACAAAATTCTAACTACTGCTACATGCCTTCTAAAAGTATTTCTACACTTGTATAAAATTTTATGAAAAGAAGCCCCCAAATTCACAGAAATGTATATAACAAAAGAAATAGCTTAGTTGTTTTAGGCATATTACTGAACACTTTTGAGTTCATCAATCTGCATAGTTCAAAATTTCATCACCCTGAGTAGACTGAAAAACAACTGGAAGGATGAAGTAATGAAGAGCAAAAAAAATAACATTAAGATATGGAAAGTGCCACTAACTATAAAACATTGCAGCATTTAGAGATATAAAACGCCATGAAAGTATGTTTATGAATGTGTATTATTACTAATACTGTCAATTACACCAGGTATTCTATTTTCAAACATGGATGTCCAGATCAGTTAGAATACCTGACATGCAAGTTAAAGATCTAGCAAAAATTTTGCAGAAAAATAATAGGGGGAGACTTACCGAATGAAATGAAGACTCAAAAACTAAAAACAAATGAACAATTTGGGGAATAATACCCAAAATTGGAGGACAAATACAGGAGAGAAGAAAACAAATTACAGGGAAGGGAATAAAGATGTATATCAATATGGAACCTACACCAAGAAATGAAGAAATTTTTAGATCCTTTGTATCTTTACAACATGCGTACTGTACACGCTTCGAGCAAATATGAATTCATAAGCAGATTATTTCACTGAAATGCCCTTGGTCATACCAAGGGGTTTCACTTATTAAATAGTAGAAATTTCCCCCAAGTTTTGTCAAGTAATGGTGTCTAACTGGTTACTCTATAAGTTTATAAGGCTATCTTACAAAACGTGTCAAGTTTAAAAGGCTTTCTAGGTATTTAGCCTTTTATGTACAATGTATTTGCCTGTACTTATGGGAAGAGGAAGAATTTCAAGGGAACAGTTCATAATTTGGCCTTTCATGCAGATACACCAAAGAAACAATATGAAGCACATACTCATATCCTGGCTCAATAGTATATTACCCAATTCGACTTTCAAGAACACAAATTCAACGTTAAAATCCAAAAAACAATCTAAAACTGTCTAAATAAAAAGAACTAATATAAAAAGAACTGAACAGAACCCCACCAAATTTCATTCTCAAGCAAAGGAGAGAATAGGAAGCTCATAACAGCACGCCTTCATCTTCCAGACCATATTCTATTATGTGGAAGGGTGATGCAAAAGGGAAATTCACAGTCAGAGCACGTTATAAACATTAAAGTGACTTACCTGCCAGCATCTCCTTTTGGCCATGAAGAGTATCCGGAGGAACAAAACACCTTTAAAGGTGGAATGTGTAACAACAAACTAAGGATTATAATTTGTATTGATCAATAAAGCTTACAAGCTTGTTCATGTAACCAACAGAGCAAGATAGAAAAGGGAGGTTCCAGAAAAATTCTACAAAACTAAACAAAGAAAATATTTGCAGCCTCATGCAGCCAACGATTCTGGAAATGAGGAGGAATAAAAACAGGCTCCATATTTGCAAATTGCAACTCAGTTTCATATATTTGAGGACTTTCATTGAACATTTTGGTGATGTCGCGTGATTGTCCATCATTTGAACCAGGATCAAATGGAAAATGAAGTAACATACGCGTAGTCACATTTTCAGCTATGGTGCTTACCAACATAGTGTTACCAGTTTCAAGGAAACCAGCAAATAACAATGTATTTGCAAACAGACCACTAAGATGAGTGCAACAAATGGGGTCACATAGGTAGTGAACAATTTCCTTCAATTCATCATGTATCTCACCAACACCCCTAATGACGTTGTAATAGACAGTGATTCTCGCAAGCTGAAAAGAAGAATCGCCATTGTATCGGTCAGTGTAATCAATGCCAAGCACAAAACAAATGACTTCCCAGGACTTGGAGTAGCAGCACCTATCAGACATTGTGTCGAACACCTGGTCCTAGGATTGCAGAATATCCAAGTAATGAATCTGCTATGGAAGTTTCTAACAACTCATAAGGTACAACAAGCGTGAGTCTCCAACGATCAAATCGGAATCATTGCCGCCGATACATACTATCGCAACACTATCCTCTAACAGTCTGACTTCTAAATCAGAGTCCATTTCAAAGACAATAAGAGTTGCAGCTAGTGGCTCAACAATGAATACCTTGGAGTAGCAGTGAGTCATTTTTCTCCGAAGTGAGTCATTTCATCGAACACCAAGGCTGCAATCTTATCAGAAAAGTCCTTAACGATGCACATCTTGGAATCGTCAATCACCTCTTGCAGTAGCTCCTCAGAGTTTTCCACTTCAAAATCAGATGAAATCGCAACAGCAAGGGCAGATGATTGCTCATCACAGGGCTGATGTGAGGGAGAGTGGAGCAAATCTCTCAGATCAGCGCACCTGCGTTCCATTTCCATTGAAGAATACCTCAACTTGTTGATTTGTCCTTGCAATACCATCACCAGATTCGAGATGTTGTTCAGTGGATCATTGAACATGGTAGAAGAATGGAAAATATCACCCATTTGGAGGGAAGGTCAATGAAAGCACCAATGTAGCAAACTAAGAATTGTATTGATCAATAAAGCTTACAAGCTTGTTCATGTAACCAAAAGAGCAAAATAGAAAAGGGAGGTTCCAGAAAAATTCTACAAAACTAAACAAAGAAAATAACACAAGTTTTAGCATAAGTCCTAATAGATTATTTATCTCTTCTCTATATAGACATCTTCCCGGGGACCCAAATGTAACTAGACATATTCTCGCATGGGTCCTCCACCTTGGCTAGATTTATAACAGAATGCTTCAATTGGTTGGTTGCTCAGGCAGCATGTTTAACGCATGAAAACCTCCAGAAGAGAGGGTTTAATATCTATAATAGATCGTGGCGGACCCAAAAGTTTTTAAATTATGGGTGTTAAACTAGTTTTAATACGGAATTTTTACTGAGATTGGGTGCTAAGACAATATGTGTAAGCATTACTAGTTTCTCAATATAAAAAATAGCCTTTTGGATCCAAAATGAATAGGTTCTTGAGCATTGAGTGCCAGCAGGAATTTTGAGCTCTTTACAATTGCAGCAGTGATAATCTGCTCCCTATGCATATACCTCTTTACAAAAGCGAAATACCTTTAACAATCAAAAAGAAAGTGCTGTCAAGGTATAGATTACCCTATTGGAATTTCAAGAACCCAAACTCTCAAGAATATCTAAAATTGCCCATCATTAACAAAAGCGAAATTGTATTAACAAGGGAGCAGTAGAAATTGAAGGACAAAAAATCCAGTGTATAACAAAATATACAAACCAAATTGCCCCATTCAACTGAAAATTGTCAAAGAAGACTAAATGTCCCCGAAAAAACGAAGTGAATATGATGCTAGTGCTTTTTAAGCCTCTGTGGTTGCTTCTGATTTGCTAGCCGATAAATCCAGTACACCTACACCAATTTCATAATAATGAATCAAACATTATACCCTAATGAAATTCAGTTCAATCATAGAAATAGAAAAAAGAAAAAGAAAAGTACCAAAGCGAGGACATGGGCACCGATAAGTATGACCACCAGAAGAGGTACTGCTTCAATACCACTCGCATTCCCCATTTTCCAAACTCAACTCAATCTCTCTGTCTCCCTATTTTTACCAAATAGGTGTGCCTATATTTCTGTTTCTCATTCTCAGACTTCCATTTCCTTTTTTGTCTTTTCGATAAATGCCAAAAACACCCCCCGAACTACAAGAGAAGGTTTAGAAATACCTTCTATTCACTTAGTGGAAAACAAATACCGAGTTGCAGTTGTGTTTGACCATGAATATAAATTGGAGTTGTTTTTGACTTTTTGTGAGAAAAGTGAAAAGTGAAAAAAATGAAAACACCTCTTTCTTGCTTTTCAAATTTCAAAATTCAACTTCAAGTTGAATTCCGGAATTTTCCAAATTTTCATGGCCAAACACCATTTCCGAAATTCAACTCCGAGAAAAAGTAAAAAAAATTCATGGCCAAACGCCCTCTTATTTTGCTATTCATTCCATCTCATATTAATTGACCACCTTATTAAAATAATTATCACATATTAATTATATATTTTTACTAAATTAAGAGAAAATTAATTAAATTTTTCTCATATTACTCTTACAATTAATTCTTTTTGAATATATGAACATTTATTTGTAAAGTTTTAAAAAAGTTCTTAAAGAGTAACTTTCTAAATTCAACTTAAAATTAAATTTTAAATTTTTTTAAAAAAGTTATAGCCTGTTTTTCAATTCTATCTTCACCATTTCAAGTAAATGCCCCTTCTCCCCTTTGTTAAAAGTCTAAACAAACACAACTTCAATCTTTAATTATGAAATTTTTTAATACTTCAATTGATTATCTCCTTAAATTTTTACGTTATTAGTGACTATTCAATTCCTACCTCTAACCACCTTTCTCATTTTCTCTTTTTCTACCTCCCAATATTTATTTATTTTTAAAATAAAATAAAAAATATCTTGAACTCAAACTTAAAAGAGTTGCAATAAAGGAAAAAAATATTTGATTTGGCAAAAGTTCCAATAGGACAAAATTGTCATATATTGAACGGTTTAGAGATTGTAATACTGTTTTCAAGTTTACATTTTCAGTTGGTGAGTCTCATTAGGAGGCAAGCCACGTATGCGAAGCGTGGCAAATTCTTAGGTCCCCCATAAGGCAGCAAAAGCAAGCACCGTCGCTTGAGTTTTTCAGAGGCATATTCTCAAACACCTTATATGCACCGGACATCGCTGGACAAGGTCATATGAACACTCACTCAAATTGCCGATGAGGAGTATCATTTCATGCCTTAAACGACGGCGTCTTCCACTGCTGTCCCCAAGTAATTAATACTTCTTCACCGCAAACAGTGTGCTTCCTTCATTCTGAATATATTGTTTGCCTATTATATAATTCTCTGTCAAGTATTTTCATAATCATACCAATTCTCTTGTTTGCATTTAGGAACAGGAATCCCTTGTAATTTCACCTCAATTTCACTCTGACTAAAATACTTTCACTTGTTCTAAAACTTTTAAGCTTTAGGTTATATTATATATTCTCACGGTTGTAGCTTTTAGACCAGGTGTCACTTTTTTTGAGCGTTTCTCATATTTCCCTCTGCTTCTTACTGATGAAGTTTGATGCACTTAAATGGAATCGCGACTGAGATAGTTAATCTAGGAGAATCAACTCGAAGAAGATGACTGCTAAATCAGGGATAAATCCGAGAAGAATAGCTAAGAAGAGTAGAATTGCAGAAAAGAGAGAGAAGAGTAAAGTATTAGTCATGGCTGACTACAATGCACCACAATGTTGTATTTATACACAATGAAGCTCATTAACCAAGCTAATCAATCGCTAACCAACTCTGTGACAGTTACTAACTAATTCTGTTACCAACCAACTTTGGGACATGTGAACGGTGTTTCCTTGAATCTGCTAACAACTTAACTAATTAAGCTTCTAATTGAATCCTTTCGTATTACAAGCATCTAATAAGCTACTCCAGACCTCTAATAAGCTTCAACCCTGCATCAATACCCCCTATTTGAAGACCAGCCTTGTCGTCAAGGCTGAAAGGAAGGAAATCTATGCTGCAATTCAATGAGAAGCTCCCAGGTGGACTGAGCAGCATCAATGTCAAGCCACTTAACCAACACCTGACATACAACCTTATTACCACGTTTAATCATCATCCTCTCAAGTATGGACTCTGGGAAGGGACAGTAAGGACTAGACATCTGTAAAACAGGAGGATGAGTAATCACGAACTTCATGGCACCTCTTAAGTTGAGAAACATGAACTGTGGGATGTATAAGCACATCAGCTGGCAAGAGCAACTTGTAAGCAACCTCTCCCACCCTGGCAAGGATCATGTAGGGGCCAAAATACTTAGCAGCTAACTTATTGAGGGGTCTAGTGGCCACAGAAAATTGCCTGTAAGGCTGGAGCTTGAGATAAGCCCAATCACCCACTGCAAATCTTCTATCAGATTTGTGTTTATTGGCCATGTCCCTCATCCTTTTTTGAGCCCTAGCTAAATGAAGTCTCAACAATTCAATGATAGCTTCTCTAGCCTCCAATGATCTATCAACCATCTCAAGACTAGACTCACCAGCTAAATAAGGAAGATGGAAAGGAGACTTTGACCATACAAAACCTCATAAGGAGAGCATTTAGTTGCAGAGTGATAAGTGGTATTGCAGCACCACTCAGCAAAAAGGCAGATGAGCAACCCACTCCATAGGATTATCTGAACAAAAGCATCTCAAATAAGTCTCCAAAGTTCTGTTTAGAACCTCGTTTGGCCATATGTTTGAGGATGATATGCGGTGGAATGATGTAACTGAACACCTTGAAGGGACAACAACTCTTGCCAAAATGAACTGAGGCAAACTGGATCTCTATCACTGACCATGGTAGCAGGCATACCATGTAATTTGAACACATTATCCAAGAAGCTTTGAGCTACCGTCTGAGCAGTGTAAGGATGCTGCAGAGCAATGAAATGACCATACTTACCGAGTCTATCAACCACTAGCATAATAACATCCTGCAGACCAATGAGTCTATCAACCACTACCATAATAACATCCTTGTCGTTGGCTTTAGGGGGACTTTCAATGAAGTCCAAACTAATATCAGTCCAAACTAATGTTAGTCCAAACACCTTCAGGAATAGGTAGGGGTTGAATAAGGCCAGGGTAAGCAGCTGCATCATACTTGTGTCTTTGACATACGTCACATTTGTTAATAAAGCTTTTGATGTTTTGAACCATAGACTTCCAATATTACAGTGACAGTAACTTCTTTGTGGTGGCATCCATGCATGAATGACCTCCTTGAGGTGTGGAATGCCACAATTGGATCAAATGTTGCCTCGACTGAGAGTCGACTCCCACAACCAACTTACCCTTCCACCTGAGTTGAGAGTTAATCCAAGTAAAGGGTTTATATGGTTGGCCCTATAGCTTTGTGATCCGTGCTTGTAACATAGTATCATTGGCCCAAGATTGTTGTATCTGAGTGATAAGAGCATCATGAGGGGTTAATAAGGACAAGGCCAAGAGCTCATCTCCTTGGTTCCTGGACAAAGCATTAGCAACTTTATTGTCAAGTCCCTTCTCATATTCAATAGAGAAGTCAAAGGCCATCAACTTAGAAATGCCAGCTACTTGGAACTCAGTGTGTATATTCTGCTCCAACAAATGTTTCAAAGCCTTTTGGTCAGTTCTGACTATGAAGTGCTTGTTAAGCAAGTAGTATGACCACTTGGTTACAACAAATATTAAGGCTAGCAACTCCCTGTCATAGACACACATAGCCTGGTGTCTGGGGGCTAGTGACTCGCTAACACAAGCAATGGGATGCCCCTGCTGCATTTGAATAGCATCAATTCCATTCCCACTTGCATCAGTTTCAATAACAAGAGACTTGTCATAATCTGGCATAGCCAAAACAAGAGAAGTTACCAAGGCCTCTTTGAGTGTGAGGAAAGCTGCAGTGGCATCCTCGTTCCATATAAAACCATCCTTCTTAAGTAATTCACGTAAAGGATTGCAGATAGTCCCAAAACCTTTAATAAATTTCCTGTAATACCCGGCTAAACCAAGGAATCCCCTCACCTGTTTGACAGTTGTAGGTAGTTCCCAAGCTTGAACAACTGTGATCTTCTTAGGGTCTGTTGCAACTCCCTTAACATTGATAAAATGGCCCAAATACTCTACCCCTGACACTCCAATGGCACACTTAGAGGCTTTGGAAAATAATTTGTGCTGCTTCATTAACTCAAACACAAACCCTTTCACATGATGCACATGATCAGCGATAGTTTTGCAGTAAATCAGTATGTCATCAAAGAACACCAATACTGACTTTCTGAGTAAAGATTTAAACACTGAGTTCATGAGACTCTGAAAAGATGATGGTGCATTGGTTAAGCCAAAAGGCATCACTAGAAACTCATAGTGGCCTTTATGAGTTTTAAAAGCTGTCTTATGCACATCTGACCTTACCATTCTCAGTTGGTGATAACCTGCTCTAAGATCAATCTTAGAAAACACCTCAGCTCCCCCCAATTCATCCAATAAATCTTCAATAATCGGAATGGGAAACTTATCTTTTACTGTCAAATGGTTCAAGTCTCTATAATCAACACATAACCTCCAACTACTATCCCTCTTACCCACTAGCACAACTGAAGAAGCATAAGGACTAGTATTATGCTGAACTACCCCTTGGTCCAACATCACCTGCGCTAACTTCTCAATGATATCCTTCTTCACCCCAGGGTATTTGTAAGGTCTTTTACTTATAGGTGTAACAGAGTCTATGAGTGGTATTCTATGATCATAAGAGCCTCTATGAGGTGGTAATTTAGTGGGAATATCAAAGATACATTTGTATTCATCCATCAGGAAAGATAACTCAGTAGGAATGTCATTACCTTGTATAGCCTGGACACTGTTACATTGCAGTCCTTCAGTGGTGATCAATGATAGCATGTAGAACTGTACTTGCTCCTCAGGTTTTTTGTAAATACTTTGGCCTTAGTAGTCTTAAGTTGACTACTTGCTCCCCTCAAAACATGTCTCTTCACCTGATGCATGAACTCAATAGTCCTGTTGCTGAAATCAAACAGGATCCTACTCAATGTGTTAAGCCACTTAACTCCCAAAACCCACTACCTAATGTGTTAAGCCACTGAACTCCCAAAACTATATCAATATTCCCCAAGGGTAATAGTAGAAAGTCAGAAGAGATTGTGGTGCCTTGTAGCAACCATTGCAAGTTTCTATAGACCGCAACAGTGTGTACTTCCTTACCATCAGCTACACTAACAGACTGCTCCATAATTGTACTTGCGTTGCATCCTAGTTTCCTAGCCACCTCTTCATCAATGATGTGATGTGTGCTACCAGTGTCAATGAGAACCTGCTGGGGTTGGTTCTCATGATATCCAGTGATAGTTTGATACCCAGTAACTCCTGTGAAAGCTTGCAAAGAAATGGTCATACACTCCTCTGGATTATCAATAACATCACTCTCACTATTGATTTGAATTTGATCTTGATCCAATTCTTCATCCATGAGTACCTCCCCTTCATCATTTACTTCCACTAAAAAGAGTTCTTTCTTAGCCTTACACACATGCCCATAAACATACTTTTCATCACACAAGAAACATAATCCCTTAGCCCTCTTTTCATCCATCTCTGCAACAGTTAGAAGTTCCCTTCCATTGTTATTGTTCTGAAATCTGGAAGGCCTATTACCATATGGTTCAAATGGCTTTTTGTAAGAAGTGTTGGTTGGTGTTGGCTTTTGGAAGGGTTGATATTTAGAAGTGGTGGGTGTAGATAATATGGGAATCTGGTTTCTCCCAAAAGATCTCATTCCCCAAGAGTGAGCTTGTGCTTCAAAAACTTCGTCTTGCTATCTTGTAAGCCTGCATTAGAGTTCTTGGTGCTTGAATCCTAACTGACTTAGTGGGCGTTTGGCCATGAAAACCAAAAAAATTTCACTTTATTTGGAATTTTTGGAGTTGGAGTTGTGTTTGGCGGTACCTTTTGGAAAGAATTTTTAGAATTTAAAGTGTTGAATATAACTAAAAAGTGAAAACAAGTATTTAGGTGTTTTCACTTTTCCAAATACAAATTCAAGTTGTATTTGAAATTTTTATGGCCAAACAACATTTTTTGAATAAAGTAAAATAATTTTCCGGAAAATAGTGAAAAATTCTTATGGCCAAACGGGGCCTTATTCAGTTCAGGCTTAAGACCTCCCAAGAAGCAACTAATGGTATTTTCACTAGACAAATTTACCCCAGTCACCAACCTGTCAAATTCCCTCACAATACCAGTTTGCTGAAGGTTCTTGAGAGCTTCCATGGGGTCTTCAAATTCTTCCCAAACTTTTCATTCAAAGCTAAAGCATACTCAGTCCAAGTACTAGGGCCTGAATTAGTGTTTCTAGCCTTAATATATGACCTATGCCAAGCAATGGCTTCACCTTCCAAGTGAATAGCTGAGATCTTCACCCTTTGGCCATAGGGAATTTCATCCATTGAAAAAAATTGATCCACCTTATACAATCAAGTTTTCATCCTTCCCAGAAAAATCTATGGAAATCAATTCTAGAGCAACGAGTGAGAAGATTACCATTGTTACCCATTTGGAACTCTCTTCCTGAAATTTGCCTGACATCTCCAGAATTGTCACCACCAGCAGAAGACTCTGCCCTAGTAGGGTCGAATTCCTTCTCCTTTTGCTTGATACCCCCAATAGCTTGCCTGATTTCCAACAATTCCTTATCAGTTCGAACATTTCTATCATTCCTAACCATTCCTTCCATTAACTTTTGCATCTGATCTTGGATATGTGTGAATTTGTCCTCCATTTATCTGATGATCGATCTTGATTCTTACTTCTGGTTAAAGCCATGCCAAGGACCACTGCTACCAATTGATGCACTTAAATGAAATCACACCTGAGATAGTTAATCTAGGAGAATCAACTCGAAGAAGATGACGGCTAAATCAGGGATAGATCCGAGAAGAATAGCTAAGAAGAGTAGAATTGCAGAAAAGAGAGAGAAAGAGTAAAGTATTATTCATGGATGATTGCAATGGACCTCAAGCGCTGTATTTATACACAATGAAGCTCATTAACCAAGCTAATCAATTGCTAACGAAATCTGCGACTGTTACTAACTAATTCTGTTACTAACTAACTTTGGGACATGTGAACAGTGTTAACTGTTTCCTTGAATCTGCTAACAGCTTAACTAATTAAGCTTCTAATTGAATCCTTTCGTATTACAAGCCTCTAATAAGCTACTCCAGACCTCTAATAAGCTTCAGCCTTGCATCAAAGTTATAGCTTTAAATCAGTTGCTGATATTATTTTATCACTCAACTTATTTAACTAATGACAAAACGTTAAGTGGTTACTTCTTTGCAGCTCTGCGTTTTGGCTGCTCAGTTGAGACTGCGTTGTGCGAATATTCATCCAGTAGTTTCCCTGAGGTTATTGTTCTAGCTGGAAAGCATGGCAAATTTGTGGGATCATGTCTGTCAACCCCAAAATAGTAAGTGAGCGAATATTTGATTGTTCTCCTCTCTCTTTATATGTGGCTGATTAATGAACCAGTTCAATGTTGCTTCCGAAACGCCCCTGTACTTCTCTTTTGCATTATTGATCAATTAATTGGTGGAATATTTTCTTCCCAAGGAGTTTCCTTTGTCACCTCCAAATTCACGAGTTAATGCGCTTTTGGTGCAGCTTTTCTACCAGTTTTTCCAGTGTGCATGGAGAAAGACCAACTGCTGAGTATGCTAGGTTGAGGAAAGAATCACTAGAAAGCGAATTTGGTCATGCACTTACTTATAAGTCGAAAAGCCTTTCATCATTATATCGTTATGGCCCATTCATGGCTTTGTACAGAGCATCCATTATTTCATTCTATGTATTGAAGCTGACAATTTGGCGCTTATTTGTCCATGACATAAGAAGACGTGCTGTTAAGGTATATTCAATTCTCCAATGAAGGTTCTATCTGCAACTTGTGATTTTCTACTGTAGGTGTTCTATAGGCATATTGACAGATGACAGTGTGCTGTTATACAATGGATCAGATATTTTTTACTGTAGGATTTTCCAGCTTCAGAGCATGAAAGCTGTGAAATGACTTACCATTATTTGTTCAGTGTTTTCTAGCAATCTTGTTATGATAAAATGGAAAAGTTGAGGAAAGGAGAACCTCTAATTCTTCTCTTGTAAGACAACTGAAACTAACTTCAGATGCTTTGACCATAACATTTTATTTATCCCAAGTAACAGGTAGTGTGCCTCGAAACCCCCTTTCCTTATTGATGTGACAGAAAAATCATAGAAATAAAGGAGTCGAAAATGGATGAGCCTGTATTTGAATGTAGTTCTTTGATATTGTATATTTTAAATTTACTGGGAATACCTTCATTTAGGTATTTACTTATTATAGAGATTTGGTGAGAATTTCCAATGCATTTTGTCAAGCAATCACCTGTTACTGAATTGAGTATTAAGATATGCTTTCCTGCAGTTGTTCTGAGCTAATTGACACTATATGTCTGTGAATAGTACAATTGCCGCTCCTTAAAGAGTTTGTCTGTTAAAAAGTATGGATTCAATTGCCTTGCACTTTATGCTGGATGAGGAAGGTCGTCTTGCTTAGATAGTTAATTTTGTGGTTTTACTCGTAGCTTGCTTTGGCCCACTCATATTTCATCCAACATGTATTTTCAAATAATTCACTAGATTGGTGTTCAGCCTTTATAAGACAGAGGTTTTCTTGTTTCCGGTGTGATTTGTTCTTTACTGTTGTTTATGGTTCATATTGACCTTAGCCTTTACTAAAGTATTTGATGAGAGAGACACTTGGTTCAGGGAAAATTATCTGATGACTGTTAATTATTTCTGCTTCTTTCCATCATTACTGAATTTCAAGTGGTTAATTGGTTATCCACGCTGGCCTTAACAATGAGTTTACTTCTTTTATTTGCAGTTCCGCGAAACTCTTATCCGCTTGGGCCCTTTCTACATAAAGGCAAGTTACACTATCTGTTATGATTATCTAGGTGTGTGGTTGACTGATGGTCTTCTCAAGTTGGTGCGCAAACAACATTGTTTGTAAAAGTGTTTCATATTTGTCTGCTATGGTGTAGTGTATTGTTATTACTTCTGTCCTTGGTTGTGTTTTTACGAGGGGGTGAGGATAATGTTTCAATATGCTTACAACTAATGCTGTAGGGGCATGTACATGATGACGTGCCTCATTCTCATTACATTGAAGGAGCATAAATTGAAGAAAGTAATTTATCTTGTTAAGGTTCTTGGGTGAAGTCTGACGCTGCCGAGAGGCCAGTGCCACCACTCTGTTCCATTCTCAAATTGCATTTTAGATTGTGGCATACATTGACACACCAATGTAGAAGATGTTTAAGCTCAGGCTACAGGCATGACTGGAGACTTAAAAGAAACAAGTTATTTAGAATCTATTTTCTCTATTATTCTATGAAATACTAGATAGGAAACACTGCTTTTTTCGCAAAAGCTTTTGACCATCAGAAGTTACCGTATTTCAAACCTAGCAGGTTTCTTTGTTCTTGTTTAAGGTTCTGCTTGATATGCATACATTTAGCATGAAAGAATCTAGTTGGGTCGGCCAAAGAGCGAGAATAAGAGTTGAGGGGCCAACATTAGGTTGAAAAAGACCATAGTTGTTGCTCCAGTAGAATCTTGAGACCTGTAAACTGCAAATAAGTCTCGTCAGCAATGAAAGTTTGGATAATTTAGGGTTGTTTTGATCTTAAACCTGAAATGTTATGTCTGTCTGAATTTCATGTCATTGAATTATTTAGTGGATGAATTTTAAATGTCAATACATAAAGTGGACCATTGCATGTTGTCTCTGGATGTAAAGTTCAATCACCAAACTAAAATTTAAAAAAGAAAATCATCTGTTAATGTCTAGCATGAGAAGAAGTTCTTGTATGTATCTAAATAATCAGTTTTTGTTTATCTTATGTATTGAAATGGTTATTAATAAAATGAAATCGTTTAATTGTTTTTAAAAAAAAACAGAATCGTAATGAGTTCATGGTTTATTTGAGATGTATTATGTGGTATTTAATGATTGACTACATTCTGATTCAATGATCAGTTGCAAGCAATTTTACTGGCACTTAATATATTAAGTCATCTTCCATTTGTTTTGTCATGGTATCGCTTTCTATAGCTTGTAGATTAGTACATTTAATTTCACGCGCCGAATTTGATTGTCAAGCAGCATCGACATCCTACACTAATAGAGGAAATTTCATTCCTACATGCTCCTTGAAGTCAAGATGATGTATCTTGAATTCTGCTACCTGTACATAGGAGCAGATTAGAAGCTTCTGCCGGTTCTTTTGGAAATGCTGATATCAATTCAAATACAAAAGAATTTTAACTGTGAGAGGTTATTGAATTATTCTACTCTAACCCAGGAAATATGTGTAGCCTGAATCTACGCTCAAAAAATTGTTCGCCTGCTTTATTGATCAACCAGGGGGTTTTGGGGGGTGGGGGAGGGGTTGGTCAGAGTCTACAAATCTCGTCGTGTAACCCAGCCGAGCGCTTTTTGCAGAAACTCTCAGCCAATCACAGAGTTCAATAGCCTTACCTTGAAAATACTAGTCACAAACTTGTGGGTTAGGAGAAGAGTGGACAAAGATGAAATACATATTTAGAGAAATACTAAACTTGGTTCCTTACTGGGCATTTTGTGCAAATAATGCTTTTATATCTTCCTCATTGGCAGAGGAATGATGCAAAACAGGTGTTGAGAAGGAGGTGTAGGTGGCACCTTTACGTGTATATATTGTGCAAAGAGTGTATTTACTGCTTCTTTGTTGGCAAAAGAATGATTATGATATATGTAGATGGGACTCATTGCTTTGCATGCTCCACAGTACAATGAACACGAGTAGTGATTTGTACTTGCATCTATAGGAGTTGCAACTGTTCTAGAGGCTAAAGATTCTGCAAGTTCTTGGCATGATAACAAGAGAATTTTAGTGTTTTATCATGTAGATACGTTTATTATTGAAGCTGAGTTTTGTTGGTCGTAGAGTAGTACAAAGTAGATTGGCTATTAATTTTGGCACCAGCACTATTGATCATAGTGCAAATCTCTGGCAACCTTAAGTTAGGCTCAAGTTAGAATGTTTGGGCTAGATGGAAGCTCATAAGAGAGTAGCTCCCTTTAGCGAATACCTTCAAGAGGAAAAAGGTCAGCTAAGAACAACAATAAGTGTTCAAACATAATATAATGTCCTCGATTACCATGATATAAATGGTTTCTCAGTTGAAAAGTGCAGTAACAACCTCGGGAACTAACGGTTGAATCCAATTATAGGTGACATGCGTGAATTTCTTCCCACTCCGAGTAGCTGTGCTAGTAGGAGGTAGTAGGTACGGGAAAATAAGTTGAGGTGCGACACAGGTCTGCGTGGACATAAGAGAAAAAAAGAGAAGAAAATCCAACTTATAGGCCTACTAATTTCTTCCGTTTAAGATTATGAAAACGATAATTGAGATTTGCATGACCTGCATGATCTACATGATCTACTGGAGGTTTTGAAAAACAAGATTTATCCAATAAAAGTAGGGGTCTTGCACTGATCTCAGAAAATGACTTACTTATAGGTCTAATGTGTTCCGGAAGAGTCTATTCCCTGCTTTGAAGTTTGAACTTTCTCTGTATGTCAAATGGTATCCCTTGTGTTGCTGGTAGAAAATTTCACTATCAAAGCATCATAACATCTTATTAATGTTTTTCCTTCTTTTTTTTTGAGAATGATGACAATTTAATACATAAGAGTAGACTTCACAAGCTGTGGAGTAAAACCAAAAATAGTAATGCTTTGCCCTCTAAGAATTGATGAGATTCTTTTTCAGAATGCTTCGTCTTGAAAAGAATCTTATCAATTCTACAGTCTAAATTGACTTATAAGAGCATTCCATTCTTTAAATTGGCTTACTGATGGATGATATCCTCCTTTTAAGGAACCACTAAATTCAATCAACCCTAGAAAAGAGCATATCATGTGAGATGAAGCTAAAAAGAGGCTTGTAATGTGATGGATTAGAGCTTGTAGTCTTAATTCCTGTACTTTAATATGGAAAATAAGAGGATGAGTCAGCCTCCCTCTGATTTCCCTTTTTATGGCTGAGTGGTATCAGATTCGGAACCTAATGAGATGGAGTAGTTTGACTAATTGATTAGATCATTTGAAGCTTTTGTGATGTATCTCGATCAAAAAATGGCACAATTGGTTTTGCTTATGACGGGATTGAAAATTAATACTTTCTTCGTCTGTTCTCTTGATGTACCTGAAACAATTTCTTTTTCTTTTGTGGGGGTGGGGGGTGAGGGGTGGGGGTTGAGGTCTTCTTTGTTGCATCTATGAAATGGCAAGAGAATGTATTTGATCAGTGATGCCTCTTCATCACCTACTAATAAGGAGAATGAGGTTGATAGAACACCATTATGGAAGAAATATTCTGCTGATGTGATATTCTTCTTGTTTATTGGCTACCTATTTGATTGATTCTATGATAAGCTTTTTAACAGATTAGTCCTGTGTGATATCAATTCTATGTGGTTAAATGGGCCAAAGAGCCCTTGTAATTTCAGATTGCTTACATGGTGTATCAGCCCTGGGTTCCAACAGGAGCTTGTAACTTGTCTCCAGCAGGGAAAAAGGTCTTATGGTTAATTCTGCAATTGTTTGAATAACAGCTGGGACAGGCTTTAAGCACAAGGCCAGACATATTACCAAAAGTGTATTGTCAAGAACTGGCGAAGTTACAGGTAAACTTAATGCTTCAATGATGCTGCTAGGGTCAGCTCCCAACTTACCATTACATTTTTTTTCTGGTTTGTCCCAAGCATGTCTCATCTTTTAATATTTTATTACAAAAAGGTATCCTGGATCTCAAACTTCCATTCAAAAGAAAGTTCAAATTCTTAAAATGGCTTGATTTGTATCTCCACTTTCTGTCCGTCTTTTCCACTAGTACCCTGTAAGAGCCGTAAAAAATTGGCCTTATTGCTTACTCAAAATGGGAGGAAAGAAGTGCTGTATTCTTGAAAGCTGGATAAGATTTCTCAACAGAATGTATTATTCTTTAATTTGTCATTCACATCTTACCAGGATCAAATCCCCCCATTTCCAACTCATGTTGCAAGAAGATCTATTGAGTCCCAGTTGGGTGTTCGTGTTTCACAAGTATTTGCCGACATTAGCAAGGAGCCAATTGCTGCAGCATCTCTTGGGCAAGTATATAAAGGTTAGAGCTTGAATATCTTTTGTGATTCTCTGCCCTCTAATTACTAGTTCTAAGGCGTTTCATTACTTCTCACTTTCTTCCTTGCTCTTAATATTTTACCTTATCTTCCGGAAGGAACCTTTCGATATCCAACCCCACTTGGAATCTGCCCTAAGAGCGGTTTTCGAGACAAAAAACTGGTCCATTCTGTGGATCCAAGATATTGTTCACTTCTTCTAACATTTCTAGTACCAACTAATTCATTCTGGCAAGACATCTTACAATGTCATGATATACACATTCCTATAATACTTCTGGCTCTTGGGAGTCTCTTTGTAGCTTAATTCATTTTGAAGATAAATCTACTAGGGGAATGTAACAGGTTTTGGAAGAGTGAGTTCCGTGCTTAAGGGGTACTCAAGCTTTTAATGTTTCTTCTTGGCTTCAAGTTTTGCAGCTCATTTGCATTCTGGAGAGCTTGTGGCTGTTAAGGTCCAGAGGCCTCATATGTCACATTTACTGACACTTGATGCTATGCTATTTCACATGATTGGTGGCCAACTAAAAAGATTTGCAAAAGCTCGTAAGGATCTGTTGGTAGCTGTCAATGAGATGGTGAGATTCCATATTTCCATCTTAAGTTTCTGTACTTCGGAAGATGATATCTGGCAGGCAATGCGTCAGTGGGTGTGATTGGTTATACATCAAGACTGTCTTTATCTCAAAGAGTATATTACTAGTCTATTGTTAATTCCTTGGAATGATTGCGCGTGGTTAATTCTAATTCAGCTAATGCATGTATTAGTCAAATTTACAAGGCGCACTTGGTACAGCTGAATGAAACAGCTGAAACAGTTAACAAAATCAAATCCTTGATTAGAAACTGAACAATTAAACCAATAGCTATCAAGGCAGATGAAAAGATCTCAAAGTTACTCTAAAGATGACACTATCAGTTGGCCACTAGTTCTTAACCTATTCTCTTGTTTAGAGATATTAAATCAAAGAAAGCCGACAAAGTTGTATTTAAGTAATTGCTTATTGCTCAGCCTTTATGTCTCATTTCCCAATTGGTGCATTATCCTTCTTATTTCTCCATTTTCTGTTAATACGAGAGAAGTGTTGCACTTTATTTAAATGGGTGTCTATTATATACTTGCTAATCCCGTAGGTTTTGCTTGAATTGATAGGTGAGACACATGTTTGAAGAAATTGACTACATCCTGGAAGCACAAAATGCCGAAAGATTCGCATCTCTTTATGCATGCAGTAGTAAGTGTCTTCCAGGAATTGCTTTTAGTAGTGTTGGTGGTATCATGGAATATCTTTTTTCCCTTCCATTTTTTGGAACTAGTCAGTACAAATGCAGATTGAATGTCATGGAATGTATTTGGTTCGTGAAAGGATAATGTTGAAAGTCCAACTGGATATTCTAATGGTCTTATTTGTATATCATCAAAAGCTTAAAGGGCTATGGTTCTATTCCTAATATCTAGAGAGACAGACTCTACATTTGTGCTAACTAGTCATAAAAAATGTGTGGCCAGATTGCACCTCCCACAAATTATTCTAAGTTGTAAAATTCCAATAGGACATTACTTCTGATACTAGGAGTATGTTTCCTTGATGTATTGGATTATCACATCAATGAGCTAAGATATTTATTCGCTGTGAAGGTTTTCCAACTGTAGCATATAATAAGGTTGGTTTATGATTAAAAAAATCTAATGCCTCCTAAGGATATCCTTGCAGTTCATTTTAGCGTTAAGTGCTGGTTAAAATCTCTTTGCATGTGCTTATTGGTAATGTTCAATCCTACACCTAGAAATAAAGTGTAGCATGGTCGTAGCAATAATGAATTCAACAAGGTTGGGGTCGATCCCACGAGGAATGCATGTGTGTTAAAGTCAAGTGTCTAAGAGTGTAAATTTGAGAATTCCTAAGTAATCTCTAGATAAACGAGTGATTGAGCAATTACTAAATGCAATTACTACTAAAACTCGACTATTACCAGGCTAGGACTTTTTACAAACACTTGGAACACAAGAAGAATAGAGCTGTTTTCTATAATGAGAAGGAACAAGGCTGTAATCTCAATATGGCATAACTAGTTCAGAGTGTAATTAGCTTGCTTGAACACTTTGGATTAGTGATATTGATCCAATTGTTAATTGCCCACTAGAATTTTGTAATTCTAGCAAGCATATTATCGTAAGAGTCTTTCCAAACCCAAATGAATGCATTAACATCCAATTGACCAAGTACAAATTTCCCTATTCCTAGTTTGATTTCATTAATCAAGCATTATTAATTTCTTAATAAGCTCAATTCCTTGCTACTTGTTGAACACTCAATCCAATTTCCACTTTTCCAAGCTAGAAATAGATATTCTAGGGCTTAATCAAGTGTTTGCAACCACCAAATTGAAAATAAAGCAGGTAAAGAAGTAGATAATCAAAACTCAAGTAAGTAATAATAAGCAAGATAAACAAATACCCATTCACCACAATGCCATAAGAGTGTACCACCCCAACTATTAAGCTTAGCTACTCATGCTAGAAAATGAATACACAAGTGAAAAGGAAAAGATAGACATAATTAAATACTAATTAAGTAAGAAAAATGCAAACTCTGCAATGAAAATCTTCAAATCCTTCCCAAAGTGACATCATGGTTATCAGGTGAAAAGAAAAACCAAACTAATGTCAAAAATAGCAACATAGTATCATTAATCCCTATAAACGAAGTACCCTTCAAAAAATAGGCATTGACCCCAATGAAATCATCATAAGCATCACATGAGGGTACGGAGGAACACACTCGCTCCCTGGTGAATGCAGGTAATAGCAACAAGAGAGTTAGCAGTAGCTACAATCTACTCATCAATAAGCACTAAGAGGCTCACTCTCTGGACCTCCCTTAGCGGGAGTCATCTCCTCAAGTCCTCTGTCTTTGTTCCCGCATCATTGCGGGGTTGCTCAGCTACATCTTCTAGGTGTCTCACTCTAGCATCCAAGGATTGGAGAGTCTTTGCTATGGTAGCCAACGTGACATCCCGATCCTCCTCTCTTCTTCCTATTTCTTCTTCTCTTTTGAGTTTCAACTCACCTTCCTCGAGCCTAATCATATGCTTCAGCATATTTTCTTTGGTGCCAACATCTGCATTCTCTGGGTAGCTACGTAATGTGACTTGTATTGCTGACGGTTTGCCCCCAATGGTCTAACAAGGGCATCTATCTTATTATGGGTGAGGATTGAAAGCATGCCCATATTTCAAAGAAATTGGGATCTAATACGTCATTTGGTGGATTTTCCTAATTATACGGCCATTAGTATACTTTTTAAGCGTATAACACTGGACTCCTAAGTCCTATTTTAGAGGTACATTATTTACTGGTATCTCTGTGGTATTTCAGAGCCCAAACCCCTCCACCTGTCAAGATTCTACATTAAATATTAGTATGTATGGAGCAGTGAGATGATAGCTTCATATGCCTGGTGATTCATGTAGAAATGTGTGGTATCTTGTTCATTGGAAACATCAATCATCACATTATGCGTCATGGATTAGTGAGGATAAGTTTTGAGGCTTGATCCTAATCTTTTCGAGTTGTGCCGATAGTCTCTCGTATCGGTGTCAAGTTTCTTTTGATCCATAGGGAATGATGCAACTTCTAAAGCATTTGGGGAATATCTTAGTAGAAGAAGATGAACTGTTCTGAAATTTTTGTACTTATTTATTATATATATATATATATATATATATATATATATATACTTAGACTAGTCTAAGTCTTTTGAGGTTAACCTGTATCCTTATCATTATCTAGATTAGATTCTATTTTGTTATATCCTTTTATCTTTATCTTTGTCACTTCAGTAGAGATGAAGTTTTCAATAGTTTAAGAGTCTAGCTTGGCCTTGGTTCCCTCACTATAGATGGGGGTTCTTTTGCACTTTATCGAACATACTCTACTTGATGAGTAAGACTTCGTGAATGGTCTCTCTCTAATCTACTCTTGTACTCTCTCTCTCATCTCTCCCATTTTTTTCTGTTCTTTTCCCTTTTCTTTCATGTCCCGTCTCCCTTCTCCCTTCTGACAATGTGTCACTTAGTTGTAGAGCAGAGTGAACTAAACTCAATATTTTGGGTACCTTAAAGTAAGTGAACTTAATGCGTGTGAACTTTTTTTGAGTGGTCAGTAAATATTTCCTTAACCTTGTTCACTTCAATTTATGCTAACTTAGCCTTTACTTTCAGGTAAAGAGAAAACTGTCTCAGGGAGTGCAACAACTGATAATGTCGGGTGTCTGAAAACTGTTGGTATCAAGGTCCCTAAGATATACTGGAACTTTACCCGTAAGGAGGTGCTTACGATGGAATGGATAGATGGGATTAAGCTGACAGATGAAAGCCGTCTGAGGAAGGCAAACCTAAATAGGAGGAGACTTATCGACCAAGTAAGTAGCTGTTTTTCTTTAAAAAAATGAAAATGTAAACAAAAAATAAAATGGAAGTTGTCTTTCTTTGTAGAGTTTATCTGTTCCTCTCCGTGCTATTCTTAAGCTTTGTGAAATACCTTTTGTTTTATCAGGGCTTATACTGCTCACTGAGGCAGTTACTGGAGGTAGGGTTTTTCCATGCAGATCCTCATCCTGGGAACCTAGTTGCTACTGAGGACGGATCTCTTGCCTATTTCGACTTTGGCATGATGGGAGACATTCCACGTCACTATCGTGTTGGACTTATTAAAGTGGTTAGCTCTAGTGATAAATTCTCATTGTTCATGGTTGATTGCTGTGTTTAATAGGAGTATTGGGATGTAGTTTGGATGCATTTCATGTAGTCAAAGACTTTACTATCTGTTTGGGTTTGTGTCATCACCTTTAGCTCAAGTTGTATTGGCTAGCTTCATCAATTGTTTGCAGTTACTGACAGGCATTGCGCTTTAGTTTTTCTGAATGTCTTTGAGATCCTGTTTTGCTGTATATAACCGTGTGTCGTGGTCCATCAATTCCTGTAGAATGTTTTCATAGAGTCGTGCGATCATTTCATCCGAGTTTAAGTTGTTCGAGAATGAATGATTTACTTTATCTAAGGTGGGGCTGCAAGACCTATAGTTGCTCGTGCAGTTTCAAAAAAAAAAAAAGGACCTATAATTGCTCGTGTAGGTTTTTGTTACCACTGTATTTGAAAGCTTGAGCTGTTAGAGAAGGAATAGTTCTATTTACTTATTTTGGTTCTTGTTCTTCTACCATATCTTTTTTCAAAAAGCAGTTTCTTGCAATACATTGAAGACAATAAAGTCCTCATGAAATCATCTCTTGGGATTTTCTTCGGGGCACCTGTGATTGTGAGACTTATTTTTTTTTTGGAGCAGGCTGAGCATGTACTCTTAGGATATTTCTTTTAACTTGTTTCCTTTCCTATTCTGTCTGAGCATCCCTCTTTGATTGAGATTTTTTCTCTGAAAAGAAAGGAAGGAAAGGAGTTCATTAAATCTGTTGTCCTTGGAACGCTGAAACGGATGGGATCACACTAAAGGCTTGGTGACAATGTATAATAGTGAAGCAATCTCATTCCCATATGCTCGTATAGCTTCTATAGTAGAATGCGGTGATAGAAAATGCTTTGGGCCTCTCAATATAAATCATAGGTCTAGAGGCGTAGCAGCATATTTTGATTTATGTTTATCCTCGCGACATCTGTCTGTGCAACAAAACCTCCTCTTTTCATTTCCACTTTTATCGTTCTTTCCAGCCGTCTCACCTGTTTGTCACAGTTATTTTCTGATCCATTGATGTCCCATTGCACCTTTACTCTTTTTATTATATCTTCTCTCTTCTTTGGTGTCATGTTTATTTTCATCATTTTCTTCCCAACTTAACTTTGTCCTCTTGCCAGTAGCAATGCCCTCTAAACCCTCGTTTACCTCCACCACAAGGATACTTGTCCATTCCCAGACAAGAAGTAACCTCTGCCCATTGCCTGCCTTAAATCCCATTTTAAGCCCCCAAAAATGATGGAAAATCAACCAACCTCTCGTAAAATCACAGGGTTCTCCATACAATCACAACTGAGCTCCACCACAATCTTTATCAAAAGGATGGAGTATGAATGTGTGATATTTGGTATCTGAATCTGTAGTACATGCTAAGTGCTAACCTAATGTGTTATGAGCTAGAGACCTTGTAATTAAAGCATAAGCTATGTGAAATTCTAATTTCTTGATTTCCAGAAAAAAGCACAAAAAGGGAAAAAAACATATTAATCTTTTAGAATGAGCTAAATGAGATGAAACAAGATTTGCTAGTATAAGATGTGAACTCTCCAAAATCCAAATTCTTGTCAGATGTAGGCAGCATCAGATTTTGAGTATAATTTGGGAAGGAAGCGAGAGCATCAATTTCTTTTTATGATTTAATTGAAGTGAATAAATTGAGTTAGGTTGATGAAAGTTTGGCATGTATTGAGTACTAAAGAGTCTCGAATGACTAACGTCACCCTTCACTTAATTATTCATGATGTGGGAACTTTATTGAACTACAAAATTTAACACAAAATGTCTATTAACTATTTGTTCCTACTGTCTCTTTGCGGAGATATGAGGTTTGTTACCAAAAGCTTTTATTCACAATTCAAATCTGGTTGGGTTTGATATTTTTTTTTTGGCAGTTGCATTGCATTCCTAAATCAAAAACTTTTTTGTGTGTATCCTCATCTGTTCTGCTTCTGTTATCTCCTTGAACTTTATTGTTGAATTTCTGGAATACTGCTACCGGAAGAGGTCACAGCTTCAATTCCAGTATTGGCATGCGCTTATAGGCAGTTCCTTAAATTTGAAGTTTTGGTTCTTCAAGGCATTGCATATTTTGATGTCTAGATGGATGTAGTGTTAAGTAGTTATCGACCTATTGCATGTCCCAGTGTTATATAGATGACTGCATTACAAAAGCAACAAAGCATTGACATGCGTTTTAAACAATTTCTAAAATTTGAAACTTTGGTTCTTGAAGACGGTGCATATTTTGATGTCTGCATGGATTGTCTAAGTATTCATTAACCTATTACACGTCCAGTATTTCTATAGATGACTGCACTTCAAGAGCTTTGCAATTATTTATTTATTTGCTTATTTATTTTTCACACGAGATTTGTTGTTTATAAAGTAATTGGTTCTGTAAGCAAAAGCTGGCAAGTATTTGTGATAAGTTCATTTCTGGAAGTTGATAAGTGATGTGCACTGCAGCTCGTTCACTTCGTTAATCGAGACTCTCTGGGTTTGGCAAATGACTTTCTTTCACTGGGATTTCTACCTGATGGAGTAGACATTCAATCTGTTTCAGAAGCTTTGCGAGCGTCCTTTGGTGATGGAACCAGAGAATCCCAAGATTTCCAGGTTCTTAACCTGCTCCCTCTCTGTTTGTTTTTCTTTTTTTCCCTAGTTTGAGAATGCTTCCTACTAAGCTCGTTCTCCCATTTATACATGTAGGTATCACAGTAGAGCTCTAGAAAAAGACCAAAACAGTGCAATCTAGTTTATCTAGGGAAAAAAAGATTGGATCGAGTTTAAAATAGGGGCAAAATAGAGCCCCTCTCGCAAAAGGAAAAAACCACAAAGAGAGTGTCAAGTTGTTTGGTTTAAAGACAAGTTATCCAAGAATTAGTGATCTAGGGATTGTGATACATGGATTATTCCTTGATGGATGTTTACATTGACGTATTTAAAAAATAGCATATAATGTATTAAATATGTTTAATTCTTGAACAAAATGATAGTTTGTTTGGGTTAGTTTTGTCATGTTAGCTATTTTAATCTATGTATTACTAAGACCTACATATTTATTCTACATTCTATCCCCATAAAATAATACATAGATTCCCTCATAAGTGTTACTTACGGAGTTTAACTAATATCCATCGACGGTGTAAAGTTTCTTTTACACAATCAGGTTACTTTAAACCCTATAATAGGTAAGTTCTTAAAGTATTGTCACTTTTTAATATTTAAATTCTAAATAAGGAAAATAGTAGTATAAGACAACTTGGATACTACATTTATTCTACCGGAATTTAGTTAGAAGTCCAAGCTTTCCACTATCTCTTCTTTGTTTTTATCACTTCCGGTTTTATATTTCTCTGTCTCTTCAACACCATTAAAGCAAGCACCAGATATGCCATTGAAGCAATCACACTCGCAATCATTTGTCGAACCATGATGGTTAACAATCTCTATTATAAGTGAGAGCAATGTGGAGATATAGAGGGATTTTCCGTAATTGTGGGTTTATATCAAGGATCTACAATGAGCCGGTACTTGTTTACCCTGGTCATGATATATGCGCTTTGTAGAAAGTGTTGTGTTTACTGATGCGGACTAGTGGGGAGTCAACCTGAAGTTTGGACTTTGGAGATGCATTCTATAGATTAAGATTTTTAGGATTAGTAGAGGTAGGACAAAATACATAAACTCGAATAAAGTTGTGTTGTGATAAGATGAAATCCTTTCTTTGTGAAAGCACAAAAAAAGATCGCATTGCCAATGACTTATAATTTATATTTGTTCAGCAAAGAAGTTTGCGCTTGTTTGGAGGGATTATCATAGATGATTTAGAGTTCCATTGATGGTACATTGGGTGCTTAAATACAACAATTGAGATATCTAGATTTAATGTTACAGGAGAATAAGATGATACATAATGCATATGATTAGCACAAGTATGGTTGAAAATGGGGGAGTTAGCGAAAGTGTGATGTGATTGAAGGATCCTTATCAAAGTGAAAGCCAGGTTCTATAGTGTTGTTGCAAGACTAGGCAATATGATATATCCACAAAATTAACTTCGTAGAATTGTTGTTTTAAAATGGATGTCCGCTTATGCAACCATTAGAAATGATAGCATCTTGCAGAAGTTGCAAGTAGCGCGCACACAGGATAAATTCAGTGGAGGATGTGAAGATGGTCTAGTCTTGTTCTTTGTAGACCTTCATATGGATTCTATGGATCTGTTTATATGTATGACTTCATAATAATTGGAGGTCATGAAAGTGGAAAAGCTAAACCTAAAATCACAAGTTGTATAAAAAGACCTTACCATTTCTCAGAGTCAATGCGGCCTTAATGTAAACAAAGAACACAATGGAAGCAAAAAACTCATATAGACAATAGGGTTTAGGCTGAGGTGTATTAGTACACTTACACTAGATTCGGTATTTGCCAAGACACTTTGAAGTCTGTTTAGAGATATTGCCCATAGAAAATAGAACACTTGTAGTGTTATAGAATTTTAGTATCGGAAAAAAATGAGTCCAATGGAGGGGAAAGAATATTGAGGATTTATGTAGTTAACTCCAACTAAGTTTGAATTGTTGCTTGTCGTTGACGGCATTGCCGGTAGGTGTAAACGCCTTTGCATTTAGTAAAATCATAGAGGCTCTAATACCATGTGAGAGATAGGTAAAATGCATTACCTGGTGTGAGATGCAAACCAAATGTTACATTTTTTTATGCGGGTTGTTAACTTTATGCTCTCTGTCTCTACCAGTCTAACAAATCCTGAATTGTGTGGTAAACTTCTCAAAGCTAATATTTGTCTAAGGAACATGTCAGGAATGTACCTCCCGTCATAGTACTATAGGATGATTTTCCTCCAAAATTTGGTTGACTACTTGCAATTTTGTTTAATCCCCATGGATATATTCTAAAATGAGACGGGTATTAGCCTGTTTCATGACCTTGAAAGTACTAAGCAGCACTTCAAACGATTTCAGGGCATAATGAACCAATTGTATGATGTGATGTACGAGTTCAACTTTTCTCTTCCTCCTGACTATGCTTTGGTGATACGGGCTCTTGGATCTCTTGAAGGGACAGCAAAAGCATTGGATCCAGATTTCAAAGTTGTTGAAAGTGCATATCCTTTTGTTATCGGAAGACTCTTGGTAGATCCAACTCCTGATATGAGGAGAATATTGAGAGAGCTTCTCATCCGCAATGATGGTTCTATTAGGTGGAATCGGCTGGAGAGACTGGTGGGTCATTTATTCTTTCTATGTGTTGTTATAGTTGTTTCTTGCAGGTAGCACAGGTGTCGCTTATTTCTTTCCTGCACAGGAACCTTTGACTAAATCGTGAAAAGAAGGCTGTCTTAGTTCCTTTCTGCTGGATTCGAAAATTATAATATATGTGAAAACTTTTTGTGAACTTTCTAGGTCTTCCTCTTAATATGATCTTATTTAATAGTATGATATCACGAGTTCTCGGTGGAAGTTGTCAGCTTTTCTGTCTTTTTTTGTTTGTTTGTTGGATAAATAGTTAAAAAAACACTTATCTCTAACGTGTCCAAATAGAAATCTCATTGGGTTACGATGCATTTTGCTATTAAAAAACGACTCTGAAGCTTGATATCTTTTCTAGTACTTCAACATCTGTTCGAATGAGACTGATAAAGGTGGTGATGGGTTGTTTAGGACTATGTTGCTCGGACTCTTCAAAAGTATCATCGGGTGCGTGTCGGATTCTTCAAACGAAATGCATTTTTGGAGGATCCGACACTAGTGCGGCAACATTTTTGGAGAGTCCAAGCAACTTAGGTTTAGGACTGCTGTGAATTATAACACTCTTCCATGCGAATTGTTAAAGATGTATCTTCCTGCAGATTGCAGCAATATCTCAGCAGGCTTCTGAAACAGAAGGAGAAACTCAGGAGAGTTATTCGGATCCATTGGGATCATTTGATATCCGGGCCGTAGTCTCTGCTACAGAAGATCTTTTCCAATTTATTTTGTCAGACAAGGGTTCAAGAGTCCGTGTATTCCTTGTCAGGGACATAGTTAAAGCAGCTGATGTTTTCTATCAAGATGAAGTTCTAAATAATCTTCTTGATGAGAAGCTTCGAGCGAGACGTTTATTTGGATATGAGGTATATTTCATCTTGTTATTTATGCTCGTCTTGAGCGACAGTGCTTGTTATCAAAACAATGGAAGTGCATTTATTATTGTTAACGTTGTACTCGGATCTCAGATGAATCATGATACTATTAGCTCGACAAAGCAATTTAACCGACCTTCATCACTCAACTCCAAATATTCAATCTAATATAAACAAATTACAGGAGATCCTACTAGTTAATTAATTATAAGCAAATATATCACCCTACTAGAAAAATTACTATCTTATTTCCTTTTGTCATCACATGTTTGCTGATTCTGTTTGCATGATTTACTGATTATGAATGGTTGCATGTGATGTCAGTGTCACATTTGCCACATCTCTCGGAATTCAGTTTCTTGCTTTGTCAGCTGTCGGATTATGGTTTTCTTGTTTAATTGGGTGACTACTTCATAGTCTGCATCTTATGTTCTTGTTGGTACTTTAGTTTCCTAGTGGCCCTTTTTGGTCTTCTCGCGTAGCAGAGTTCATGAGAATCTTTATTCCTTCTCTTTTTCAGGAACATGGTATTCTAGTTAGGGTGGTGCGCGGGTTTCATTCCCTAGGACGTGCAGTGAAATTGGCTCCGGATTTGTGGTCAGCAATGCTGATTCGCCTGGCTGTGAAACCGGAGTTCCAGAAATTTGTTTGCGACATCAGTTCAGCATTGATCAGTCACTTCAAGTATCACCTTCCAGTCAGCTTTTGGCTTGGTATTTCTCGGCTACTGCATAGAGTGGTTGATAAAGATGAAGGTGAAGTATTGTGATGTAGCAAGGATGGTGCTCTCGTTTTTGTATCCGTTGTTACGCCCTTGTTAGTATATTTTTTTTCCCAGAGGATGCATGGAATGAGCGTGTGTTTGAGTGGGGAATGTTATTAATTTCAAGATCATCGAGAAATTTGCATATATTATGCCCTCAGAAGTGGGTTCAAGCACTCTGCTTGTAGGTATGTTTTTGGATCTCACGGAGTTAACTGCTTTCCTTTTGGATGGTGGGACAGAAAGCTGTGTGTCCCATTATACAAATGTCAATTTGTTTTACGGTCAGTAACAGGATCAAGAGGGGAAAGTAGAGTATACGCTTCAAAAAGAGAACGGTCTTCAAACGAGCTATTGACACTCTGCAAAGGTTGCTTCCATTTTACTAATGTTAAAAGTATCAAAGTCAATTCAACATGGCAAGAGTCCCGCTAAGGTTTCTATGAAATGCCGCGAATTCCAGTGTGTTTCCACACTTTGGAGTTGGTTATAGCCTATAGCTTAATAATAAGCTTAGTGGTAAGGCTAACATTTTTGGTTTGTATTACTATTAAGTTTTTGTTGACCGACATTAGTAAAATGAGGATTTGGTGTCAAGGGATTGTTCCCCTCTCTGTCCTTTAGATGTATAAAAGATGTCATTAGAATCTCCCACCTTTACCAATAAGAACTCAATTAACACATTAGTGTGATTTACTTCAGCCATTGTGTTCTACCTATAAATTTATCTTGCAGAAAGCTACCTGAATGATCAAGATTTTTCACATGATTTATGCACTAAAATTTCTTAATATTAAGTTTATATTACTTGTTCAAAAAAGCAAGAGATAATTTATTACTTTGTTTTTAATTTATTTTTATTATTAATTATAATAATCTCCTAATGATTTCTCAAGTATTGAATTTATTATATTTAAATGGTGATATAGTAAAATTGTTATTCTATTTATTGCTTGTGTTAAATTAATACTATACAAATAAAAATGGACGGAAGGAGTACTTTTTAACAAGTGGAGTACACCTAGAGAAAGGGCGTAGCTATGTATGCGGAAGGTAGTTGAATACCCTTTGACGGAAAGTTATAGTATGTATACAGATCAAAGATTACTTTTCATATGGATATACTAACCTTCAAAGTACCCGTTAACACTCCTACGAAAATTTCTGACTTCTCTGAGTTGCTAGTTCCAAAGAAAAAAAAAAGGGAACCACTTTGGCTTCATCTACTTCTGAGCAAGTGCATGCTAAGTCAATATGAAGACAGGCATTAGTAAAATTTGTTGCAACAAATTTCCAATATTGACTACTCAAAAATTTCATCTAACTATTTGTTGCAATGCATAAAAATACATTTTTGATAGTAATATAACAATAATTTTGTAAAGTCACACAATCTATAAGATAGATCTTTCTGGAATTAGGCAAAAATGATGTGACGTGATCAAGTGAAGACAATTTGGATTGACAATTACAATGAAGATGGTGACACACATAAAAATGAAAAAGGTAAGATGTGAAAAAGAAACTAGTTAAAGAGAACGTAATGATACCAAAGTAATTCACGTGTTTAGAAGACAAACGTGCACATTGTTGGAAAAAAAAAAAAAAACTCGTGGACCTCAAGGCCAGTTTGCACTTCATCGGCGATTTTTAAGCTGGCATCTGTTTCAGCATATTATTTCATTCAATCATAGATTATGTGAATTTCTTTCTTCAAAGACTCTTTTGGTAATTTCACAATAAACTAGTTGGATGGTACACAAGCAATTTGAAATTTTCATGTTCATATAAAATCTAAGTTGTGGGAAATTTTAGTAGCTCAATTGATTGGCTACTTAAATTTTTATTTTGTTGGTGAGAGTTCAATTTTTCACCTTGTAATCCTCTTTGTTCTCCTTTTCCTTACCCCCAATTTTGAAAAAAAAATGAAGAAGTTGGGGATTCTCTTCTATAAAATACCTAAAGGAGAGAACAATGTGGTAGTACCAATAAGATTTATATCTGTATACAAAGCGTAAGATAAGTTATCCTTACATTGAGATACATACAATAAAATATGGATAAAGTTTATCATAATGTCAATAACAATAATATACCCAGTATATTCCCACACAGTGGGGTCTGGAGGGGGTAGAGTGTACACAGTCCGTACCACTATCTCAGGGGCGAGGTAGAGAGGTTGTTTCCGATAGACCCCCGGCTCAAAGCAAAAACAGTTTATAAACTAGCATAGTATAAAAACAAGAAACAATATATAGCACCAAAGCAACAGATAATAACATAAACACGACTATCACAAAATAAAACTACAGTCTACCAACCCAGCACAACAAACATGCCAAAAAACCAAGAACAAGACACTACCAGCATAGCCCTACGACTACTAACCCGGACCACAAAACCAAACACTCCTACCTACTAGCATGGGCGCATCCCTTCCTACTAACCATCTACCCTAATACTCTTCCTCCACACCTTCCTATCTAGGGTCATGTCCTCAGTAAGCTGCAACTGATCCATGTCACGTCTAATTACTTCCCTCCAATACTTCTTTGGTCTATCCCTAACCCGCCTGAAATCATCCATAGCCAACCTCTCGTACCTCCGCACTGGGGCATCCGGACACCTCCTCCTCACATGCCCAAACCATCTCAATCTTGCTTCTCGCATCTTGACATCCACTGAAGTCACTCCCACCTTGTCTCGAATAACCTCATTCCTAATCCTATCACTCCCAATAAACCCACACATCCACCGCAACATTCTCATCTCCGCCACCTTCATCTTTTGGATGTGGGAGTTCTTGACTGGCCAACACTCCACCCCATACAACATAGCTGGTCTAACCGCCACTCTGTAGAACTTACCTTTAAATTTAGGACGCACCTTCTTGTCACACAAGACTCCGGAAGTGAGCCTCCTTTTCATCCACCCAGCACCAATACGGTGCGTGACATCCTCGTCGATCTCCCCATTTCCCTGTATCATAGACCCAAGATACTTGAAACTATCTTTCTTCTGTAGGACTTGAGCATCGAGCTTCACTACCACGTCCCTCTCCCGCTCTACCTCACTGAACTTGCACTTCAAGTACTCCGTCTTGGTTCTGCTCAACCTAAACCCCTTAGCCTCTAGGGTCTGCCTCCAAATCTTCAACTTAGCATTAACTCCTCTGCGGGTCTCGTCAATCAAAACAACATCATCCGCAAATAACATACACCATGGCTGGCACCTCCCCCAGAATTTGACGTGTCAAAACATCCATCACCAAGGCGAATAAAAATGGGCTAAGGGTCGATCCCTAGTACAGCCCCATCACTACGAGGAAGTGCTCCGAGTCTCCTCCCATCATTCTTACTCGAGTCTTGGCTCCATCGTACATGTACTTAATCGACCTAGTGTATGCAACGGGGACACCTCTAGCCTCTAAGCACCTCCATAGAACCTCCCTGGGGACTTTTTCGTAGGCCTTCTCCAGATCGATGAACACCATGTGCAGATCCTTCTTCCGCTTCCTATACTGTTCCACCAGTCTCCTCACAAGATGAATGGCTTCCGTAGTCGAGCGTCCTGGCATGAATCCAAACTGATTCTCGGAAATATCCACAATCCTCCTCAACCTCAACTCCACCACCCTCTCTCAAACCTTCATAGTGTGACTTAACAACTTGATACTCCTATAGTTACTGCAATTTTGGATGTCACCCTTGTTCTTGTACAATAGAATCATCGTACTCCATCTCCAAGCCTCGGACATCTTTGTCGTCCTGAAAATGATATTAAACAGCTCGGTCAACTACTCCATACCTTCCCTACTAGTGCTCTTCCAAAAGTCCACCGGTATTTCATCAGGCCCAGTCGCTCTACCCCTGCTCATTTTACAAATAGCACCCTTTACCTGCTCAACCCTAATACGCCTACAATAACCATAATTGCAACACCTCCCTGCGTGTTCTAAGTCGCCCATCTCAGTGGCTTTGTTCCCTGCTTCGTTCAAGAGCTTATGAAAGTAGGACTGGCATCTCTTCCTAATGAGCACCTCTTCCACCAAAACTTTGTCATCTTCACTCTTGATGCACTTCACTTGGTCAAGATCACGGGTCCTCCTCTCTCTGGCCTTGGCTAGCCTGTATAACTTCTTATCCCCGCCTTTAGCCTCTAACTCTGCGTACAAGCTTTCGGACGTCGCTGTTTTAACCGCCGTAACTGTTAACTTAGCCTCCGTCCTAGCCACCTTATACTCCTCCCTATTCTTCCTCTTCTCCTCTTCAGTCGTATTTCCCACCAAGTTTATCATAATGTATCCCTAATATATTCGGTAATTATTAATATGAAGCATTATTTTTTCTTTTAAAAAATAAATACTAATTTTTAATAGGTTAAACGATTTCCAGTAGCCAATAATGGCAAATTTGGGTCATTTTGGCTAACGGCGGGATCACGAAGAGACACTTTTAAAATGAAAAGTAATGCTCCATATCGAATACATTTTCTCTTATATAATAAGGGGGAGTTGGGCGGCAAGCAGACACATCTCCTTAACGCGCTTGCTTCCTCTTACGAGTAATTTTATCATTTTATATGTTTTTGTGTATTTTTCAATTTTCACTTAGGCTACTTTTTTAGTTTTAAATTCATGTCTTTTTGTTAATAATGGGTCGGCATGAATATTGTATATAAATTTGATTAAGATTATTTTGACGGTGGTGCTAGCAAGAAACTTCTGATATGCGCACGTGTTGACGGTAGTGAAATTGGTTGATAAATGGGTCTTACAGGATTAATGACAATCCCATAAAGATATCGATGATTTCAGTCGCTCACATATTTATTAGATTAAAAAATTAAAAATTTATTTAATCAACACCACTACTAATTTTCATTAATGTTGTCTCTACCACATCAGAGCCTCGTTTTTATCACAGCGGTCATTGTCTTTCGGTCACTTTAGGGCCATCTTTTGTATATTTTGTACGCTGGTATGTATAAATGCTTTTGGCCTTTCCCTTGTTTATATCTTTCGCTTCTCTTTAGTTAAATTATTATTTACTGCTTTCCACATGTTTGAGTTAGGCTTGTCTACTGGGGTATTTTGTAGACACCATCATGGCCCAATTTCAGGTCGTGACAAATCCTTTTTTTGAAATTCAAAATGCGTAGTAATAGTGAAAACCTCCTTTTGACACGAAAACACAATAATTCTTTCTTAGAAAACCCCTTTATGTGTCAAGTTCATAAATGCAAAAATGAATATGTGTCATACTGAAGTCAAGTAATGGTAGGAATATACACCAAAGATAGGGCAAAGTTTCCCTCTAAACAAAGTATTCCCCTAGAGCTCCATCAAGTCTAATGCTATGGCCTCGGGCCCATAATTACACGATAACAGTAATAAAAGCAAAAACAGAATAAGTACAAGAAAGTAATACAAATCTCTATCCTAATACAAGTAGTGCCACAAGCCTAAAATAAGGATTCAATCCCAACATAACTTAGAATAAAACATCCTAAACTAAGGATGAACAAAATAATTATATTCTACGATCCCGAAATGGCAAAATATAAGGAAACAAGATTTAAGTCTAATTCTATCCTTAAACTTACCCGAACATTCATGCATCTTATAATTTATCAAATCTAACTAAACTAGGTCTAAAAGAAATAAACTATAACCTACCTATTCCCCTTTCGAATAGCCTCAAAAAATGCTGCCACGCTATCATAAACATAAAATTGGTGTCAAGACGAGATAAATGACACCCATATTGCTATACCAGATTTTAGGCTAGAAGTTAGGTCAGAAAATGACCCGCGGGGCTTGCTTACCAAAATGGAAAAATAAATTCATAGTTATGCTCCAAAAGAGATGCGAGGTGCATGCTTCAAATTTAGGCAAAATTGAAATAGAATTCAAACCTCAAATGGTCTGAAACATGACACTATAATTGAAGAGGAAACATGCAATTTGTGACCTAAATTAAAGAAAGAACACGAATTAATGACCTATACGTGGGATAGAATAAGAGGGAAAAGATTCTTACCTCAATAGCTTAATAAATCACCCAAAAATAGTGCTTCACCCACTTAACTGAGCTCAACAATTGAGGAAAAGAGTTGTTCGAAATGAGAAAAAAGAATACGAAACTTTACTTAAAACTCCAAGCGATCGACACACCTGAGTCAAGTTAACACAGGTGTGGAGATGCAGCTGCGACTAGACCACGGCAAGAGGCGAGGACAACAAAAACCTCCAATTCTGCAGGTGCGGCATACATGCCGCAGGGGCGGGTAAAATAGTGCAGGGGTGATGCCCTGATGACATCACCCAGCACCACATGTATGGCTGGTAATCGCAGGGGTGGCTGCACAGGTGCATCTCCAAGCAGACAGGGCACCTATACCAGAACCAGTAGCATGAACTGCAAACTCATCTTCAAAAAGCCTCCAATGACACCCTTGGGAATCATTCCGAACCTCGTGAACACAAACCACATATGCTACCCTACAAAAAATGATATTTCGGAATCAATGAAACTAAAAATATTGCCAACAGAGATTGTTTTGATGAAAAGTGAGCCCCATGCCCAAAACCATTATTTTACCCAAAAGCAACCTAATAGCTCAAAATGAGTCCAAAAGCCACGACATCCAAACTAAAGGCCTCACTAGCCCAAAGTCAACGTTCTAGAGCTAACATTGCTGGTTGAATTTCCATCTGAGGTCGTTTTCTTAGAATATTGACCAAAGTCAACTTTTCTAGCTTTAACAGTTTCAAAATAGGGAAACAGTCTTAAAACCCAACCAAACTCCCCAAGAATCGAACCTTCATTCCTGGCAAGTCATAAATGACCTATAGCCACTGTGGGAAAGCTCTACATAAAAAAAAGCATGAAAACACAGAAAATGACCTAGAGGGTCATTACAACATCAACTACTAAAAAAACTTTCATCCTCGAAAGTTAAAGAAAGGAAGGTATCTGGAAGCTTGAAAAGATAGGGATATCGAGTCCGCATGTTAGTCTTTATCTCTCAAGTAGCCTCCTTGACAGGATAATGCTGCCATTGAACCTTAATTGACGAGATATTCTTGGACCTCAACTTCCTAACCTGCCTATAAAAAATCAAAACTGGCTCCTCCTCAAAAGACAAAGACTCATCCAACTGAACTGAATCCCAATGAAGCACATGCGACTCATCCAGTATATACAACCTCAGCATAGAAACATGGAAAATAGGGTGAACAACTGAAAGAGCATGAGGTAAGGCTAGCTCATATGCTACCTCCCCAATGCGATGAAGGATCTCAAATAGTCCAATGAACCTAGGGCTGAGCTTTCCCTTCCTCCCAAATCTCATCACGCCCTTCATGGGTGACACATGAAGGAACATGCAATCACCAACCATACATGCTAAGTCTTGAACCCATCGGTCAACATAGCTCTTCTTCCTACTCTAGGCAGTACGAAGTCTCTCCTGAATGACTTGAACTCTATCCATAGAATCACGTCGCAAGTCAGTACCCCATGGCCTAACCTCAAAGGCATCAAACCAACCCACTGGAGACCTACACTACCTACCATACAAAGCCTCAAAAGGAGACATATGGATACTAGAATGGTAGTTATTATTGTATGCCAACTCTGTCAAAGATAGGAATCGGTCCCACTGACCTCCCAAATTAATAACACAAGACCGCAATGTATCCTCCAAAACCTAAATAGTATGCTCCGACTGACCATCATTCTATGGGTGAAAAGCAGTGCTAAGCTCAACTCGGATACCCAACTCTGTCTAAATAGACCTCTAGAAACATGAAGTAAACTGAGTACCACGATCAAAAATAATAGAAACAGGCACCCTATGCAAATGGACAACCTCACGGATGTAAATCTGAGCCAACCTCCTTGAACTATAGGAAGTTTAAACCGTCAGAAAGTGAGCAGACTATGTCAACCTATTCATGATGACCCAAATAGCATCGAGTCATTGCAAAGTATATGGCAAGCCTACCTCGATGTGCATTGCTATCCACTCATATTTCCACTTTGGAATGGGTAGCCTCTGAGTCAAACCACCTGGTCTCTGGTTCTTGTACTTCACCTGTTGGTAGTTCAAGCACCGAGACACAGAATTTGAGATATCCCTCTTCACCCGACACCACCAGTAGTGCTTGCTCAATTCATGCTACATCTTAGCTGCCCTGGGATAAATGGAATACCTAGAACAATGATCCTTCTCCAAGATCAGCCTGACCAAATCACCAACTATTGGAACACAAATACGACCATCAATCCTCAGAACACCCTCCAAATCTAAGGTCTCCTTCCTAGCCTCACTACTTAACACGTTATCATAAATGATCCTCAACCTCGTATCATCAAACTGATGTGCCCGAATGTTCTCTAATAAGGAAGATTTTGCTCAACACAAGCAAGAATATGGCCCAGCTCAGAAATATCAAGTCAAAACAACCTATTAGCCAAGGACGGGATGTACAAAGCTATAGGTCGCTTCTTCGCTACCAAGAATACCAAGCTACCCATACTTATCGACTTCCAACTTAAGGTATCCTTTACCACATTTGCCCTACCCCAGTGATAAAGGATAGATATGTCATAGTCCTTCAGTAACTCTAACCACCCACGTTGCCTCAAGTTTAGATCCTTCTGTCTGAATATGTACTAAAGACTACAATGGTCAGTAAAGATCTCATAATGCATTCCATACAAATAATGCCTCTAAATCTTCAACGCAAAGACTACCGCCGCTAACTCTAAATCATGAGTAGGGTAGTTCCTCTTGTGAACCTTCAGCTATCTAGAAACATAAGCAATAACTCAGCCTTGGTGCATCAATACACAACCCAAACTAACTCCAAAAGCATCATAGTAAACAGTTAACCCCTGGCCCTCAACCAAAAGAGTAAGAACCGGAGCTGAAGTTAATAAGTTCTTGATCTTCAAAAAGCTTGCCTCACACTCTTCAGACCACTGGAAAGTGACATTCTTCTAAGTCAATCTAGTCAATAGAGATGCTATAGAAGAGAAACCCTCCACAATGTGTCTGTAGTAACCTGCCACCCCAACAAAAATGTGAACCTCAGTAGGAGAAGTAGGCTTTGCCCAATCATGAACTACCATAATCTTTGTCGGATCCACCATAAACCTTATCCTTGGACATCACGTGACCCAAGAATGCCACAAACTCAAGCCAAAAGTTACACTTAGTAAATTTGGCATATAGTTGATGGTCTCGCAGGGTCTAAAGTACAACTCTCAGATGCTGCTTATGATCCTCTCTACTCCTTGAATATACAATAATATCATCGATGTACACAATAACAAAGGATTCTAGGTAGGCTTTGAACACACGGTTTATCAACTCCATAAATGTTGTTGAGGCATTGGTCAACCCAAAAGACATGACTAGGAACTCATAATGGTTGTATCAAGTTGTAAAAGCAGTCTTTGCGATTTCTACAGCCTTGATCCTCAACTGATGATAACCCGACCTCAAATCAATCTTAGAGAACACTGCTACACCCTATAGCTGGTCAAACATATCATCACTGTGTGGCATCAGATACTTGTTCTTAATTGTAACTTTATTCAACTGCATGTAGTCGATACACATGCACATGAACCCATCATTCTTTTTCACAAATAGAATAGTAGCACCCCAAGGAACACACTAAGCCTGATGAACCCTCGACTAAATAAATCCCAGAGCTGATCCTTAAGCTCCCTCAACTCAACTGGTGCCATTTGATATGGAGGAATAGAAATGGACTGAGTTGTTGGCTCAATATCAATACCAAAGTCTATATCACAATCAGGAGGAAGACCCAGAAGAACAGAGGGAAATACATCTTAATACTCGCAAACCATGAGAACAGACATAAGTGAAGGTGTGGTGGCACTAGAATAATGAATGTAGGAAATATTGGCCAAGCACCCCTTCCCAACCAACTATTAGGGGCTCAAGAAGGATATTACACTCCTCAGTATGTGGCTATTGGTACCCTTCAATACAATAGGACGGATACCACGCATTTAAAGAGTAATAGTCTTGGGGTAGCTACATGCATAGGCGTATGGAATAACAAATAAGTCTACTTCAAATGAGTAGTAAAGTAAGTACACACATACAAAAATATAGACTCTGGATCAAATAATGCAAAAGCTGATTGATGGCAAACAGACATTGTACATGTGATGATATCATCTGAGGCCTCAGCCTGTGAATGGATCAAAAATACATACATGTGGCTCCGACCACCACGACTACCCGATATACCAAATTGAGGACCTCCTTGAGTACCCTATGGAACTCTCTAACTACCTTGTACATCACGTCTGGCCTGTGGCACTAGAGCCTTGCAGGCCTGAACTTGTTGACAGCCATGTCTGACTCTAGGAAAATCTCTAACAAAGTGCCCCAACTTACCACACTCATAGCAACCTATGCATTCCAAAGTCCAAATAAAAGAACCCGCTGAACCAAACTGCCTGCAATGGCCTGAATACCCAGAATGTGCACCAATAGAAGCTTGACTAGTATCTTGAATACTCTGACCCTCGGTAATCTGTAATGCTACCTGAACAAGTTGGCTCGGTTGGAAGCGCTGATAATGTTGACCCCTACCAAAGAAGCCTCTATCTTGAGATTATAGACTACTGTAAACCCTGATGACAGGGTCTCTTATCGCTGCCCCCTTAGGCCTTGTGAAGTATGCCCTTAATTATGCAGGAATGATCTACAACATCCAAGAAACACTGAACTGAGGCTACCACACCCTCTATAGCTAAAAAAAGTTGTAAGGTCAAACCCCTATTAAAATAACGCACCCTCTCATGCTCGGTGGTTAGAATCATGGTGGCAAGCGTAGCCAACTCTTGGAAAAAGACCTTATACTCTATAACAGTCATGGAGTCCTGCTCCAACCTGGTGCACTCATCCATTAACCACTCTCTTAAGTTGGACGACACATACTTCTACAAGAAAGCATCGAAGAATTGAACCCAAGTAATTGGAGGTGTCCCAACTGGTCTGCAAGTTATGTAGGAACTCCACCACTGTTTCACTGTACCATACATCTAAAACATGGTGTAATATGCTTCGTATGACTCAACCAACCCAAGGTTATGCAATCTCTCCTGGAAACTAATCAAAAACTCATACGCATCCTCCCTTGGAGAACCAAAACATTTTAGGAAACCTACCAAGCATCTCCTGCTCCTCAGAAGACATAACATGCCCATCTAGAATAGGTGGAGCAACTTTAGAAACTGGAAACACCTCTAACCAGGGAGCCGCAGTAGAAGTCTACGCTCCTGAACCCTGTGTCATTGCCTAAGCTGAAGTTTGAGACTCATCCCAAACTCTGAGCCAATTGGAGTACAGAGCGAAGCTTCAAGCTGTGACATGCCCTCTAGAAATCCAAGAAGATGAACTAACGTATCCTATAAGATCAGAGTAGCCACAAAACAAGTAGGATAGTTGGTTAGACCTATACCCTCTAGCTCATAATGTATATCCTCAACCTTAATATCTGCCTCTGGCGATAGTAACCTAGTCTGGGCCCGAGCTAGTGCCACAGCTCATCCTCTACCTATACCTATGGGTCAACCTCTACCCCATTTGTTAGTTGGGGGTCTAACTAACAAGTGTAAGGGCCTCGTCCTCACCTACCGCTAATCTCATCCAAACCATCTGAGAAAGAGTGAAACAAAAGATATTTAGAAGTTGGTAGATACATGGACGCATGATATGGAATCAAAAAAGATGGAATCTTTACTAAGGATGTCCTGCATCCTCCTGCAGATAGGATATGGACATTATCGTACCGATCCACGAGACTTTACTAGACACTTTTCTCTTGTACTGGCGAGACCAGTGAACCTAAAGCTATGATACCACTCTGTCAGGACCCAAAATTGGGCCATGATGGCGCCGACTAAAACCCTCCCGTAGGCAAGCCAACCCAAGGAACACGAAAGCATAATAAAACATTTAAGTAAGGATAAGTAGAAAAAAGATAATTCTAAGATATGGGCCAACAGGTACAAGATCTCCTAAAGTACAAAATAAAGCTATACAACATACACTGTTTATCCAAAATACAATGTATACATAGGAGAGTAGAAGGAAAGTAGTAAAAATCTCCAAACACCGGGAGCTCTCCACGATCCGAATAGCAGTTTCCCATGAATGAGTGGATGGTCACTTAGAGTGGCTTATACTAGGTGATGTATCAGAAAAAGACGCAGAAGTGTAGTATGAGTACCAAAACATGCGGTACTAAGTAGGAATCATAGGCCGACCGAGCTCAGAAAGACAATATATATATAAGACACCGAAAAGTAAACTAGCTATCAGGATCCACCTAAACCTAATTATCAACTAAAAAGAGGCATAATCTAATAGATACTGAAGGTAACAATAATAAAGGGAACCAGGCACACAAATAGGAACAATAAACATACAACGCGGTGTAGCATAAGATGGATGCAGTGCAGTATAAGGCTGATGCAATATGAGCCAATAATCTTACATTGGACATGCAATAAATCAACATGAGTTCTGAATCTTACATCAAACATGCAATAAATAAACATGAGACTAGAATCTTATATTATACATACAATAAGTAAATATGGGTCCAAAATCTTATATCAGATATGCAATAAGTAAATATGGGTCTGGAATCTTACATCGGACGTATAGTAAGTAAAATACCCTCTATGGAAGTCAAATCAGTAAAAAGTGAGGCATTTAGATTTTAAATCGAAATCAATAGTAAAGTAGTACAAATCCTTTTATTTAAAATTTGAAATGCATACTAACAGTAAAAACCTCCTTTTACCTCGGAAAACCAACAATTCTTTCTTAGAAAACCCCTTTATGTGCTAAGTTCATGAACGCAGATATGAATATATGTTATATTGAAGTCAAGTAAATGTAGGAATACACCAAAGATAGGGCAATGTGCCCTCCAGACAAGGTACTCACCTAGAACTCCATTAAGTCTAAATCTATGGCCTCGAGCCCATTATTGCACAATAAAAGTAATAAAAGTGAAAATAGAATAAGTACAAGAAAAGTACTACAAATCTCTACCCTAATACGACTAGCGCCACAAGCCTATTCTAAGGATTTTATCCTAACATATCTAAGGCTACAGGATCCAAAAAAAGTAAGGATAAACATTATAATTCTATTCTATAGTCCCGGAATGGCCAAATATAATGAAACAATATTTAACCCTAATTCTATCCATAAACATACCTAAAGTTCATTCAACTTATAACATATAAAATCTTACTAAACCAGGTCTAAAGAAAATAAACCGTAACCTACCTCGGGGCTGAACTGCAAGCACAAACCGTCAATCATGTGCCTTCCCCTTTCGAATAGCCTCAGAACGCTGCCACACTATCATAAACATAAAGTAGGTGTCAACATGAGAAGAATGACTCCCATATTGCTATATGTGATTTCGGGCTGGAAATCAGGTCAAAAAATGATCCTCGGGACCCGCTTAACGAAATAGAATGAAATTCATAATTATGCTCCAAACAAGTTGCGGGGTGCATGCCCCAAATTTAGGCAAAATTAAAAGAGAATTTTGACTTCAAATGGTCTGAAACATGACACTATAATTGAAGAAGAAACATCTAATTTGGGACCCAAATTCAACAAGGAAATGCAATTTAAAGACCTAATGTGTGATAGAATGAGAGGGGAAAGATTCTTACCTCAATAGCTCTTTGAATCACCCTGAAATGGTGCTTCTCCCACTTAATCGAGCTCAATAATGGAGGAAAAGAGTTGTTGGAAATGAGAGAAATAAAGAAGAAACTTCAGTTAAAACTCCAGGGATCGACGCACCTGCGGTCAAATTGACGCAGATGCGGCTAGACCACCACATGAGCGGAGGTCAACTGAAACCTCCTACTCTGCAGGGGAGGCATCACAGGGGTGGGAAAAGGATCACAGGGGTGATGCCCTTCTGATATCGTGCAGCACCGCAGGTGCTACTGGTGACCAAAAGAAAGGCTGCACAGGTGCAGCCCCAAGCATGCAGGAACGCCCATACCAAAACCTGCAACATTAGCTTAAAACACAACATAAAGAAGTCTCTGATCACACCCTCAAGAATCATTTTGAACCCCATGAACACAAACCAGATATGCTACCCTACAAAAATTGGCATTGCGGACTCAATAGAACTGGTAAAATTTTCAACGGAGATTATTTTGATGAAAGGTGGGCCCCATGCCCAAAACCATTATTTTACCCAAAAGCAACCTAATATCTTAAAAAGAGTCCAGAAGCCTAGAGACTCAAACTAAAGGTCCCACTAGCCCAAAGTCAATGTGCTAAAGCTAACAATGCTGACAAAATTTCCATCCAAGGCCGTCTTTTTCGAATGTTGACCAAATTCAACTCTTCTAGCTTTAAGAGTTTTAAAATACGGAAACACGCTTAAAACACAAATAAACTTCTCGAGAAAAAAATTGTCAGTCTCGGCAAGTCATAAATGACCTTTAGCCACTTTGGGAAAGATCAACACGCAGAAAAAGCACGAAAATAGAGAAAATAACCTAGAGGGTCATTACACTAAAATAGTAAAGACTAAAATTTTGGAGAAACTCTAAGTAAGAGGTTCATATTAATATTCAAAGAAGGTTTTCAAGGAACTTGGAATATTCTCTAAGTTGAGGTTATCCTTTTTATTTGAAAACTAACTCTTGTTTATGACTCACTTAATTAAAGAGAGCAAATTTTTAATTTTACGGAAAATAGACTAAGTATGTAAAGAAATAATTAAGGCAAATGAAATTTATTAAGGAAGATACTTTGAATAAAAGTGGCATTTCTTTTGAGAATTTTTAACTAAGTTAATAATTGTTATTGTCAAATAAACATACCAACAATTCTAAACATAAACAAAAAAATTAAAAGAGAGAAGAAGTTTAATTAAGCCTTTAGCTTAATCAACTAATATTGAACCGTTTATCCAAGAACCTGTCCTTAATCTAGTCGGCCCAAAAAAAATCTGATCTTCATCCCTTTTTATGCTACTGATGCACTGTTTTTAGCTTAGGATCATTTCACGCATATATATCGACTTGTTCATCAAGTGTATACCAACTACATATTCATGGTATATCATCCGCGCCTTTAGATTTCTCTAATGTATGATAGCATCCAAATGCTTCACATTAGTACATATGGGACTTAGATAAGGCTGACTCGTAAGGTAGTTGTGTCACAACCCAAAATTGGGTCATGATGACATATACTATGCCCCCAATAGGCAAGCCAAAAACCAAGACAAGAACTATAAGTAAAGCATGACTAGACGAAAACAGAAGTAAAGGAATGACAAAAAATGACTACCAATATAGATATATACATAATAATAAAAAATATACAAAATGCACCTTAAAGAGACAAAGAAAGACAATATATACATAAGGAACAAACTTCAGACCTGGTGTCACTGGTTTAAGAGCCTCTAAAGTACGAGAATAAGGCTATACAAAGGTATGATTGTCTATCAAATTACAAAATAGGGACTATAAATCCAGGAAAGAAAGCAGTAAATCTCCAGACGTCGAGAGCTCACCATGATCCAAACAGAAGCAAATCACGAACAAGCAGAGAATCAACGGAGATGACTCATACTAGGTGTTGCATCAAAAATCTAGTCAGGAACAACTTGTCAAAAACTAGACTAGATATCATTACATACAAGGAATAAAGAGAAAATAATGCTAGTAATACATGTGATATAAGGGTAAACATAGAGATGTCGTACACTATGAGATGATGCAATATAGTATACAGCCATTCAGATAAATAAAACCCTAAATCATCTCATGGGCTGCCCGTAGTCTCATCAACATATGTAGAAAAGTAAAACCATGAATCATCTCGCGGGCCACCCGTAGGGTCATTAATAGAAAAGTAATAATCTCAAATCATGTTGGATTCTGCCTGTAGGCTCCCTGAATCATCTCACAGTCTTCTTGAAGGCTCATCAAGATATGCCAAAAAGTAAACTGAGAAAAAGGACTAGGAATGCCCCTCAATCGAGTATAAAAGTGATACAATTTCTCTTTAAAACCAAAAAATTTGCACAATTCTTACCAAGTTAGAAATCAGTAGAAAAAGTGATACAAATCCTTCAAAATTCAAAAATTCATACTAAAGTGGTACCATTTCCTCTTTAAAGTTGAAAACCAGTAATAAGTGGGGTACAATTCTTTCTTTTAAATCAAAAATCCATATATCTACTCCAGATAATACCACCATTCATGTGTATACATGTATGAATGTGTGTGTGCCAACACAAGTACATAAATATATATATATATATATATATATATATATATATATATATATATATCAAGATCATACTAACCTGAAGTCCACCAATCCAAGTCCATGGCCTAGGGCCCATAGTCTAGAATCATAAGGATTTATAGGGATAAAATTATAAAAATAAAAACCAAAGAATGAAAATTACTCTACCCCAGGGTACTACCCCAAACTAAGATAAGGATACCAAATCTATCCCTAACTCTATAGTTTAATCTCAAATTGATAATAGGCAACTTAAACTAAGGCTCAAGAAGGAAATACTAGTCTAAAGTCCTCAAAAATAGTCCATATATATATATAGAGAGAGAAATAAATATAATCCTAGACCTACCTAGCAATTCCCCTAACCAATATGCAATCTATACTATATATCATCTACCCGAGCTAAGTCTACAGAGATGAAAACTGTAACCTACATCGGGGACAAACTGCAATCACGAACCGTTACTCGGTAGCTTTCCCTTACCAATGATTCTAGGAACGCTGCTATGCTATCAAAAACACATTCTACATGTCAATATGGTACTAACCTCACCCATATAACTATCTCAAAATTCAAGCCTGAAATCAGGTCAAAAAATTGACCCTCGGGGCCCGTTGACAAAAATGGAAATAAAATTCATAATTATGTTTCCTTTAGGGTCATAAACCCATGCCCAAAAGTTGGGCGCCAATAGGAAATGATTCAGGGCTCAAAACAGCCGCAAAAGCTTACTAAAATTAATGGAGAAATTTGAGAATTAAACTATGAATTCTATAGAATTAGGCGACAAAACACGTGAAAAATAACGGGGAAACACGAAGAGAACATGGGGGACATAGCAGGAAGAATTGTTGGTGAAAATTCGCCAAATATACTCCGCCAAGCTCAAAGGGATCAAGAATGTTCGGGAAAAACTAAGTTGAAAATGAAGAAGGAGATATTTGTAATGCCAGGGGTCCTTCATCACCATCGTAGGGAACCCGTCGCGATTGCAGGACCATACACAGCTGAACTACTATGATCGAGATGGTACTACTCACAAATGCAAAGTAGGAACCCAAATTGGGTCCTAGCGGCTCTTTATCACAAATGTATAAGATCAATCACGATTATGATGGTTAAAAGGTCACATCATCGCGAATACGAAGGCCTCATTGTAATCATAAAGAAGAAAGTTAATCTGCACAATAACTGAAAAACCAGCAAATACAAAGTCAAAAATTACTCCAAACAGACCCTTGGGATTCGTTTAGAATGTCGTGAACATAAATCAAACATGCTACCCGACTAAGAATAGCATTCCATATTCAACGAAATCATTGAAATGACCAACTGAGGTTGTCTTGATGAAATATTGACCAAAGTCAATACTTTTCCAGTTTATCATAAAATTTATCCAAGTACCCAAAACAAGTTCGAGAGCCTCAAGACTCAAACCAAAGGTCCTACTTGTCCAAAGTCCACACTATGGAGCTAAATGGAATTCTCATCTTAGCTCATTTACTTTGAATATTGACAAAAGTCAAATATTTAAACTTTAGAAGTTCCAAAAAAGGGAATTCTTCAAACACCCAACTAAACACCTCAATAAGTGTGACACCCATCCCAGTAAGTAACATAAGTAGTGTTGAAGCTATGATAAGGATCAAATATGGTAAAAATGCACAAAAATGGTAAAATGACCACAAGGGTCATTACAACATATACTACTAAAAGAAAATTCATCCTTGAAAGTTAAGAAATAGAAAGCACATAAAGGTGATATTATTAAGTCCCCATATCGAGCTCGGCCTCCCAAGGAGCCTCCTCAACTTGACGCTACCTACACAAAACATAGATCAGTGGAAACTCTTTAGGCCTCAACTTTCAACATGCCTGTTCAGAATCGAAATGGGCTCCTTCTAAAAAAATAAAGTCTCATAAAGCTGAACCAAATCCCACTAAAGCACGAGAGACTCATCCGATGTGTACCATCATATTATAAAGACAGGAAAACTAGGGTGAACACCCAAAAGAGTTGGTAGTCAGGCTAACCCATAAGTTACCTCCCTAATAGGTTGTAGAAACTAAAAATGGGCTAAATGAACCTAGGGCTAATCTTGCCCTTCCTCCCGAACCTCATCACACCCTTCATTGGCGACACCTACAAGAACACTCTATCCCTAACCAAACATTCCAAATCATGAACACACTATTTAATATAACCTTTCTACCTACTCTGAATTATATAGAGCCTTTTTTTAATCAGGCGCCCTCTATCTATGGAACCACGCAGCAAGTCAATACCCCTAAGACCCAACTTCAAAATCATCAAACCAGCTCACCAAAAAGCTATACCTCATACCATACAACCCCTCAAATAGAGTCATCCATAGACTCAAATAGTAGCTATCATCAAATGAGAACTCTACCAAAAGCCAAGAACTGGTCTCACTAATCTCTGAAATCAGTAACACCTGCTCATTGCATATCCTTTCTAACCTGATGTCATGCCCCGAGGCTACCCCCTAGATGCAATATGGTCCTTAGTGTCACAAGTGACCCCAAGCTAACCCATAATCTAGCATATCTAGATAATTTCTAATAAAAACATAAACTCTGCAGAAAATGAAAATCATTTAATATCTGAAGTGGGAAAGAGCCCAAACATTTCTAAATATAAAATATATCAAGAGTATAATGATGCCTGAAAACAACACTAACAACTCAATAGCTTAATATAGTTATGTCTGAAAGCCTTTAACTGATATGAGTTGCTGGGACATGCCCCCATGTAACTCTAATAATTTGTTACTGAAATGCAAAACTTAAATTAATAAGAATATCTATCATCCTTGAACTACGAGGACTTACCAATGATGCTACAGAGTAAGGATTGGAAATCGAGCTAAATATGATCCGGATGTTGAGCGCCTGAACCTATATCATACAACAATGTAGCACAAAAGTATGCATCAATACTTTGAATATACTGAGCATACGGGATATGTGCTAAGCTGATCAACATAAATACTGAACATGGAAATACATACTGAAGCATAAACTAAAAGATATACTAGATGCAATGACCAAGTACTAAAATGAACATACAATATGCTGAACTGAATAATTGAAATAAGTACTAAGTACATGGTCAATGCAATGTGAATCTGACTGTGGGAGATACTATTAACCGATATACCCAAGCTCAGCTAACTATGGGGCTAACCTATAACCCTGGATGAAAGGGTGTTCATACGTTGCCAAGGTTACAATCAAGTCTGACATGGATCCACTAAACTTATGTCCACAAGGGACAAGGGTGACCAACCTAATTTGATAGATGACCCCTTTCATACCTATGGTGGCACCATAGTTCTGGGATTTGGGGACTGCTACTAAAGGTATCAGCCTAATATGATAGCTAAACCTTCATCCCTTTAGCCGCTCGGTACTAAGTCTACTCCCAACTGAATGTAAGCAATGATATGCAAGATGAAATACTGGATAGCTCAAATACTGATAATCATTTAGGAATGCAACATACATATACTGAAACTGATGGCATTCTATTCTGAAGCATGATTTTATAAATTATCTGCCTAGCAAGAATAATTTATGACTACTTAAATTAACACAAGTTAGGGTTTTTGAGTCCTGTACATATGATTATACTGATTCTCCAAGAAAATAAGAATTAAAGATCATATAGGCAGTAGCATCTAAATTGCAATGAATCCCTAAGATTTAGGAATCGTAGGTCTGAATAATTCATGGAGAACTGAAGAACTTGCTGAATCTAGGGACTCAATGGGTGAAAGGAACCCATTGATAAAATCCCACACACCTAGAGAAGAATCTATGGAGAAATTCCTTGGACTTTGGGGTTGATCTTGAAGGAACCTTATGCTTGTTCTTGAGCAAAACTATCGCCTCTTTTCTTATTTTCTTTCTAAGTCTGATTAATTTTTGGAGAATGGGGAGATAAGAGTGAAAATCCTTTTAATTACACCCCCCAAAATAACTAAGGTTCAGAAATAAAAGGGTAGGGAAAAGATTGGAATACCCCTGATTTAATTAAAAGAAAGCTGCTAAAAATCGCGACTCAGGTACCACGACTTGGTTGATGGACTATAGTCCTAGATGATGTACCATCTACTAAAATGTGGTCATGTACATGAGCCTCAGGTGTTCTCTGATCTGAGGATTGCATGAGTCAACAAGACAGACCATGGTTCTGAATAACGATTTGTCATCTGACTCATAGTTCTTGGGACTTGGACTGAGGGTCCTCTGAGGTTCTGGTTCCATGAGTCCAGAGGATAGATGGTGGTCCAGATTGATGGTTCATCGTGTGACTCATGGGTGTTTAGACCTGAACTAATGATCCTATGATTAAGGGAAACCACGAGTGATAGGACTGTCCGTGGTCGTGGACTATGGTCCGTGGTCTGACTCGTGATTCCTTGACCATGAACTGGGGCCTCTGGAAATTGAAACTACGGTTGGGTTGATGGGCCATGATTTCGAACTACAGTCCGTGATCTTGACCGTGGTTTCTGGAACCTTGAATTTTTCTAAACTTTTTCTGCTGAGTATTGTCAAAGTAGCTGGTTCAGATCTGGGGGTGGTACAATATATACCCCTTGGGATCATTCGTCCTGGAAAGAAGACAAAATAAGCTATGTTTGGAGGGAAAAAGTTGCAATCCCTACCAACTGAGTACTAGAAATTGATATATAACTGAACTGAGTTCCATTGATATGCAAAAATGCTGAAATGCAAGAATAGTTGGGGGACCATGGTACTGAGACTGAAATGCATGGGAGTAAGCTGAGAAACTAGAGAGGAACTATTACCTTATGTTGAAACTGAATTGGAAGGGAAGAGGTGAGGGTACTTGGCCATCATGGATGCTTTTGCCTCCCAAGTAGCTCCCTCTATGGACTGATTCCTCCACAAACCCGTAACTGAAGTGAATTCCTTATTTATCAACCTACAAACCCGATGGTCAAGAATCTTAAATGGAACTTCCTCATAAGTGAGGCTATCCTTTACAGCCTCACACTCTAAAGGCACTATCAATGCCGAATCACCCACACACTTCTTCAACAGAGAAATGTGAAAGACTGGATGAACCGCTGCCAGTTTTGTTGGCAACTCTATCTCGTAAGCAACATTACCAATCCTTTTCAAGATTTTGTAAGGACCTACATTCTGGGTCTGAGCTTTCCTTTATTTCCAAATCTTATCACCCCCTTCATGGGTGACACTTTCAGGAATTCCCAATTGTCGATCTCAAACTCTAAGTCCCTTCTCCTCACATCTGCATAGGACTTCTGATTACTCTGAGCTATATTTAGAATTTCTTTGATGAGATGAACTTTCTCCATAGCCTCATGAACCAAATATGTCCCAATCAAAGATGCTTCACCTGCTTTCAACCGACCAACTGTGACCTGCATCTATGCCCATAAAGTTTCTCATATAGGGCTATATGAATATTGGAATGGAAATTGTTATTATAGGCGAACTCTATAAGAGGTGGGTGATCATCCCAACTACCCTTGAAATCGATCACTCAAGATCTCAATATGTCCTTTAAAGTCTGAATGGTACGCTCTTCCTGACCATCTGTCTGCGGATGAAATGTTGTACTGAGATTCACCTAAGTACAAAGACCTTTCAAAAATAATCTTCAGAAATGAGATGTAAACCGAGTACCTCTATCTGAGATGATAGACAAGGGAACCCCATGCAACCTAACTATCTCGTGGATGTAGAGTTTGGCGTAGTCTTCCATTGAATCTGTATTCTTGACAGCCAAGAAGTCAGCTGATTTAGTAACCCTATCCACTATCACCCAAATAGAGTCGTGCTGTCTGTGATTATGAGGTAAACCTATAATGAAATCCATATTGATCACTTCCCACCTTTAAGTAGGAATACTAATATCGTGAGTCATACCTCCTGGTTTCTGATGTTTTACTTTCACCTGCTGACATTTGGGATCCTTCGCCATAAAATTTGCATTGTCACTCTTCATGTCGTTCCACCAATAGACTTCTTATAGATCGTGGTACATCTTAGTGGAACTGCGATGAATAGAGTATCTGGAATTATAGGCTTCTGTAAGGATATGCTACCTCAACTCACTCACATTAGGTACATATAAATTACCTTGGTAGTGAAGCACATCATCTCCCCCTTAGGAGAAAACCTCTACTCTCTGATGATTAACTGCACCTTCTAACTGAAGCAAGATGGGATCACTGTCCCGTTTCCCTTTAACCTCTGCTACCAATGAAGATTATGACCTATTTTTGACTATCACACCACCATCTATCGTGTCCATAAGGCGAACTCCTAAACAAGAAAGCCTGTGAACATCTCTGGCTAGTTTCTTCTTTTCTTCCTCAACACGTGACACACTACCCATGGACAGTCTGCTGAGGGCATCAGCCACTACATTGGCCTTACTCGGATAGTAGAGCACATTCGTATCATAGTCTTTGAGAAACTCAAGCCACCTTCTCTGACGAAGATTCAACTCTTTCTGGGTGAACACATACTGGAGGCTCTTATGATCTGTGAAAATATCTACATGGACACCATACAAATAATGCCTCCAAATCTTTAGGGAAAACACAACTGCTGCAAGCTTAAGGTCATGAGTCAAGTAGTTCTTCTCATGAATCTTAAGTTGTCTGGAGGCATAGGCTATGACCTTACCCTGCTACATCAAAACATAACCCAATACGACCCTGGATGCATTGAAATAAACCACGAAGCCATCTTAACCCTCTAGTAGAGTCAAAATGGAAGTTGTAATCAACCTGGTCTTCAATTGTAGGAAGCTTTTCACACACTCATCAGACCACTGGAACTTGATCTTTTTCTGAGTCAACTTGGTCAATAGGCAGCTATGGTAGTAAATCCTTCAACAAATCTCTAATAGTAACCAACCAAACCCAAGAAACTCCTGATGTCTATCGGAGAGGTGGGTCTAGACTAGTTCTTTACTACCTCAATCTTCTGAGAATCGACTCGGATTCCCTTACTAGATAACACATGACAAAGGAAAGCAACTTATTTCAACAAGAATTCGCACTTACTGAACTTGGCAAACAACTAGCGATCCTTGAGAGTCTGCAACACCACTCTCAAATAGTTTGCATGCTCTTTCTCGCTTCAAAAATATATGAGTATATTATCAATTAATACAATGACGAACAAGTCTATATACTTCTTGAACACTCATTTCATCAGATCCATAAAGGTTGTAGGAGCATTCGTTAGTCCAAAAGACATAACAACAAATTTATAGTGACCATACTAAGTTCTCAAGGCTGTCTTCAAAATGTCACTATCTCTGACTCTAAGCTGATGATGGCCAGACCCCAGGTCTATCTTAGAGAAGCAACTAGCACCCTGAAGTTGGTGGAACAAGTCATCAATTCTAGGGATGGGATATTTATTCTTGATTGTGACTTTGTTCAACTGATGGTAGTCGATGCACATCCTGTGAGAACCATCTTTCTTACGTACGAAGAGAACTGGAGCACCCAATGGAGAGATTTTGGGTCTTTTCAAGACCTTATCTAGAAGGTCTTTCAACTATTCTTTCAATTCCTTAAGCGTAGATAGAGCCATTCTATAAGGAAAAATCAAAATAGGCTGGTATCTAGAAGAAGATCTATTCCAAAGTCGATTTCCTTTTCGGGAGGAACTCCGGGAAGATCTTCTGGAAATACTTTTAGGAATTGATTCACCACTGGTACAAACTCAAGAGTTGGGGTTTCAGAGTTGGAATCCTTAACCCAAAAAAGATGATAGATATACCCTTTGGAAATCATTTTGGGCCTTAAGGTAAGATATGAATTGACCTATAGGAACTGAGGTAATACCCTTTAATTCTAAGGCTGACTTGTTTGGAATCCGAAACCAAACTATCCTACTTCTGCAAGAAACTAGGGCATAATAGGAATGTAACCAATCCATGCCTAGAATAATATCGAAGTTTGTCATTTCTAACTCTACAAGATCGGCTGAGGTGACTTTCTGGGAAACTGTGACAGGGCAATTTCTGTAAACCCATCTAGCTATAACTGGATCACCAACTAGAGTAGAGGCTGAAGAGTTCTGGGAGGATTTCTAGACTGACACCAAAATTTACTTCTATATAAGGAGTTACAAAGGAAAGTGTAGCCCCTGGGTTTAACAATGTATAAACATCTAAATAAAAGACTTGTAACATACCCATGACCACATCGCAAGAATCCTTCTGGTCCTGCCGAGTCTGAAAGGCATATAACCTATTTTGGCACTGACCACCACCTGTACCAGATGAGTCACCCTGCTGAGTGGGGCGACCTGCTAAAGCTGTTGTAGAACTAGCCTGGTTCTGTGGGCGAACATCCTTGCCCTTCTGAGAAGCTGCTGGACAATCTCTTATCATGTGCCCTGGCTTGCCACATCCAATGCAATTTCCACTGCCTGCCATGCACTGACCATGGTAGTTTTTACCACACTTCTTACACACTGGATGAGTGTGCTCGCTAGTAATTGTACCTTAGGACTTAGAGCCTGGCTCTCAATCCCATCGATCCTGTCTGAACTTAGGCACTAGCAGAAGATGGAGCTGGAGCTGAAGATTTTTAATGGAACTAAGAGTGATTACCACCCTCTAACCTCTGTTGAGAGTAGTTGAAGTCACCTGTCCTAGCTCTCTTACTATCTCCTCCCCTCTCTTTGATTTTCTCTTTCTCGATCTGCTGAGCATAAATAACCAACCTGGAAAAATCCATCTCCTTAACCAACATAGCAATCTTGCACTCATTGACCATATCATCGGACACACCAGATACGAACTTACTCGTACGGGCCCTAAAGTCAGCTACTATTACTGAAGTATACTTAGACAACTGAGTAAGCTTGAGTGCATACTCTTTCACACTCATATCATTCTGCTTCAAGTTGATGAACTCTTGGACCTTTGCTTCCCTGGTATCAAGTGGGAAGAACCTGTCCATAAATAAAGTCATAAAGTGGTTCCAATCCACTGGATTGGCATTAGCACAATAGTATTCCTTCCACTGCTGATACCAAGTATAAGCCACTCCCTTTTGTTGGTAGGTGGATAAATCTTCACTCTCAACTTGAGTGACACCAATAATATTTGTTACCTTTTGGATGTCATCAAGAAACTCTTGTGGATCCTCCTATGACTTGGACCCATGAAATTCTGGAGGGTTCAACCAAGTGAAGTCTCGGATTCTAGTTGCAGTATTGTTAGTCTGAGGTGGAGCTTGTGCCATAGACTGCTGATTGACCTGAGCAGTCATGGCCTGAGAAAGCACCTGGAAAGGACCCTTGAATTCGGCATGATTAACTTGCTTATTTGTAGGGTGTGCTGGAGCTGCTGGTGCTGGCTGATTCATGGCATTGGCTCTTCTGGGAGGCATTTTCTGTAACGTGACCTGCATGAGGTAGAATGATATTAAACAGAGTTCAGTTGTTCCTAATGACATCTCATAGCTTCTCCACCATAAGTGTGGCGCGCTTCACATCCATGAAGAAGACTCTACTTGACGCGACTTTTAGACACCCTAGGACACTTGAACCTGATGCTCTGATACCAAGTTTATCATGCCCCGAGGCTACCCCCTAGACACAATATAGTGCTTAGTGTCACAAGTGACCCCAAGCTAACCCATGATCTGGCATATCTAGACAATTTTTGATAAAAACATATATTGTGTGGAAACTAAAAATGACTTAATATCTAAAGTGGGAAAGAGCCCAAACGTGTCTGAATATAAAATATATCAAGAGTATAATGGTGCCTGAAAACAACACTAACAACTCAATAGCTGAAACTAGTCTATGTTTGAAAGCCTCTAACTGATATGAGTTGATGGGACATGCCCCCAGCTAACTCTAGCAATTTGAAGCTGCTGAGTAAGGATTGGAAATTGAGCTAAATGCGGTCTGGATACTGAGAGCCTGAACCTACATCATAAAATGATGTAGCACAAAAGTATGCGTCAGTACTTTTAATGTACTGAGCATGCGATATATGTGCTAAGCAGAACAATATAAAGACTGAACATGGAAATACATACTGAAGCATAAACTGAAAGTTATACTGGATGCAATGAACAAGTTCTAACATGAAAATATAATATGTTGAAATGAATAACTGAAATAGGTACTGAGTACATAGTCAATGCACTATGAATCGGACTGTGGGAGATACTACTAACCGACATAATCCAAGTTGAGCTAACTATGGGGCTAAACTATAACTCTAGATGGAAGGGTGTTCATACCTTGCCAAGGATACAAACAAGTCTAACATGGATCCACTAAACTGATGTCCACAAGGGACAAGGGTGACCAGCCTAATCTGATAGCTGACCCCTTTTATACCTATGGTGGCACCGTAATTCTGAGATTTGGGGAATGCTATTAAAGGTCTCAGGCTAATCTGACTTCTAAGCCTGAATGTAAGTAATGATATGCAAGCTGAAATACTGGATAGCTCAAATACTGATAATCACCTGAGAATGCAATATACATATACTGAAACATATGGCATTCTATTCTGAAGCATGATTGTCTGAATTATATACCTAGCAAGTATAATTTATGACTATTTAAATTAAAACAAGCTAGGGTTTTTGAGTCCTGTACATATGACTATACTTATTCTCCAAGAAAACAAGAATTAAATATCATATAGGCAGTAGAATCTGAATTGCAATGAATCCCTCAGATTTTGGAACCCTAGGTCTGAATAATTCATGGAAAACTGAAGAACTGGCTGAATCTAAGGACTCAATGGGTGAAAGGAACCCATTGATGAAATCCCACATACCTGGAGAAGAATCTATGGAGAAATCCCACTACTAGAAATTGGGCCTTTGGGAACAGTCCCAATGTCGTTGCTAAAGGCCCCAAACCCGTTACAGGTATACTATGGCAACGGGGGACACGCCCGCCACAGAAGCTCGCGTTACCATTGCTATATGGCAACAGTTAATGTAACGGTTTGCAAAACCATTGCTTATGGTACCCCTATAGCAACGGTTATTCATTACTCAATAATGACTATTTTATATGGCCATTAGAACAGTTGTCACCGTTGCATTAGAGGTTTTGCAATGGTTCTTTTATCTTTGTAGAACCGGATTTGTCAGCTCAATTGCAACGGTTTTTGTGTTTTTGCAAGAGGTATCTACTGTATGTTGGAACAAATTTGTTTTCTCAATTGCAACGGTTATTACAATCTTGTAACAGGTTTTGACTATATGTTGCAACGGATTTGAAACTCAATTGTAACAGTTATTATTATTATGGAAACAGTTTTTCACATTGATCGATTGTGCTACTGCAACGGTTAATTTTTACCTATTGTAACAGTTCTAAGATGTTCCAATATTTGGTAGCATGTGCTTTAGAAAATGCTACTGCAACAGCTCTATTTTACCTATTGGAACAGTTCATACATGTTCCAATAGCTTGGACTTTAATATAAATATTTGACATACGAAATTGTAAATACCACGAAAGTTAAAAATTACTAAACGAAACTGATGGATTCCAATTTAACATATCCCAGTCAAGCCAACATCTGCCACATGAGCAAAATATACAAAATATATGAGTCATAATGTCACCCGCCATATTGGCGCAAAATATACAAAATGTACAAGTCATAATGTACGTCATCCTCCATAGGCACAAAAAATCAGTCGCAATACGATCCATGGGCAAATATACAGTAATTGGCATATGTATCAACTGGATAACTAAATAAGACTTCATAATATCAACAAAAAAGCTGATCATAGAAGAGTTTCGATCAGTTTCAATCAAATCTCAAATGCCATCCTCATCCATACTTTTATTACCCCTCTGATCATTTTCTGCATCTACAAATATCGATAAATAAAAGTTATGAACCAATTATCCTCATGAGGTTAAAGGAGAAAGGCAATAAGTTTCCTTCAACAAATAAAATCTTCATTACCAAGTCTAGGTGAACAAATGTATTATAGTACGAAATCTTATCCAAGGCACTGAAGTGAAATGAGAATACCAACATCTAGTCTATAGATGCATTATCTAGTCTCATCCAAGGCAATATGAAAGGAGAAAACCAACATCTAGGCTACTGGAAACATTATTGAGCCAACACATATATGGGTTCTTAGTCAATTCTATAGTTTATTAACATATATAAGTAATCCAAATAGTACCATATCAATTATAACTCGACAAGTTAGAATCTGAGATTGTTATTGCATTAGAAGTGGTAATTTCAAGTACCAGCAAGGGCAACTGCACAAAAACATATTTTCATTAAATTTGTCTTCCTTCTTTCAATACTCAACAGATGCATTACTTAAATCTGAACACATTTTAATTTTCCAGATGCATTACAAAGTCATATTTAAAATTAATCTTATACTCTCAAATTTAGGCAAGGACACCAACATAGAGTCATTAACTACCTTGCAGACTCAAGTTAGTCCCTTTAAGAAGGATCACTATTGTACTAGCATCAAGTTGTTCAATGACAAAATTCAGTCCATTTTGAAGATTAAACGCGACATGAAAAAACTTAACATCAGACGCGATATAAGTAACTTCGAAGAGCTCGTTAAGTTGCTAATATTATTAGTATCCATAACATTAACCAAACAAATTCAAATAAAATTATACATTAGGAGAACCAAATCCAAAACTACAATATTTGAATACCAAAACCAAAACCCTAACCATATCATCTGAATAGCAGTACCAAAACCAAAAAGAAAACAACATCATTTAAAAACCAAAACCAAAACCAAAACTACAGCATTTGAATACCAAAACCAAATCCCAAACCACAGCATTTGAATACAAAACCAAATCCCAGACCAAAGCATTTTAATACCAGTACAAAAACCATAACCAAAACTACATCATTTGAATATCAAAACCAAAACTAAAACTACAGCAGTTGAATACCAAATCCAAAACCATAACATTTGAATACCAAAAACAAAACCCCAACCATAGCATTTGAATAGCAGTACCAAAACCAAAAAGAAAAAACCATCATTTAAAAACCAAAACAAAAACCAAAGCTACAGCATTTGAATACCAAAACCAAATCCCAAACCACAACATTTGAATACCAGTACCAAAACCATAACCAAAACCACATCATTTGAATATCAAAAACAAAACCAAAACTATAGCAGTTGAATACCAAATCCCAAACCATAACATTTGAATACCAAAACCAAAACCCCAACCATAGCATTAGAATAGCAGTACAAAAACCAAAAAGAAAAAAACATCATTTGAAAACCAAAACCAAAACAACAGCATTTGAATACCAAAACCAAATCTCAAACCATAACATTTGAATACCAAGATCAAAATTCAAACCACAACATTAGAATACCAATACCATAAAACCATAACCAAAACCACATCATTTGAAAACCAAAATCAAAACCAAAACTACAGCAGTTGAATACCAAATCCCAAACCATAACATTTGAATACCAAAACTAAATCCCAAACCACAGTATTTGAATACCAGTACCAAAACCATAACTAAAACCACATCATTTTAATATCAAAACCAAAACCAAAACCACAGTAGTTGAATACCAAAACCAAATCCAAAACTATAACATTTGAATACCAAAACTAAATCCCAAACTACAACATTTGAACACTATTACCAAAACCATAATCAAAATCACATAATTTGAATATCAAAACCAACACCAAAACTCCATTAGTTGAATACCAAAACAAAAACTACAGCATTTGACTATCAAAACCAAAACCACAACATTTCAATACCAAAACTAAAACTAAAACAAAAGCCAAAACCACAATATTTGAATACCAAAATCAAAATCATAGCATTTGGATACCAAAACCAAAACAAAAACCAACACTAAAATCACACATACATAAAATCACACACATATACAGATTCTGAAGTACAAATACAAAAACCACATAATGTGAATAACATCACAACATCACAGATACAGAGAACTACAACATTTGACCTTGACAATAACTTTGGGATAATTGGCAGATGAATCAAAACTAAAATAGATCAATGAAATAAAAAATTGCCAGCACCTTCCAAACAGACAACTACGAATAAACAAGAAGAAGAAGAAGAAGAAAAATAATAAGAAGAGGAGGAGAATCATACTTTGATTTTTGCTACTGGCAGACGGCCGATTGATCGGTTGGATATCTTCCTGCTGTGACTGACCACAAGCTGCTGCCAACATGTCAGTATCCAATTGAATCCCACGGTACATACAATTAAGTTGTCCAAGGATGTCAACTGTAAATTCATGGAGTATGCTTCTTTTTTGTTGTTCTAACTTTTCCACCATCCTATCTTCCAATTCATCCAACCTTTTTTGCATCTCATTGGTAGCAGTTACAGAGGACTCAACACTTCCCTTACCTTTCAGAGTATTTTTAGTAACTCCTCGCCCATACAATCTCAGGAATCTTGGATGTTGTGGTACCATGACAGTGGCAAAAGCTTCAACAGATTCTTGACCTTCTTCACTTTGTTGACTTTGCACTCTTTCCATTTCAGCCTACAAATCAAGTTCAAATGAAGAGAATTGAAGTAAATCAAACTAAGCATATATAATAACAAGTAAACAATATCAAAAATAAAGATGATTAATACAACTTTAGTAATCGTATCCTCATCAGTGTCCTTGTATACTCAACCAAGTTTCCTTGATCTTGTAGCCACAATGATTTTCTTAAGTAATACATCACCGGAGGTTTCCTTCTCTTTTTTTCTAATAACATAAAAGTTAGTATTAATAAACTTTTAATGATAGGAAATCCATATTTAATGATTTAAGAAGAGACCACACCAATTTGTCACGTATCACATCAAAACTTGTTTTACCAGCAGTATGCGGATTCTTCAAAAATTTTCAATTCTTTGTAGTTGTTTCACTCATTTTCTGCAAATAATAGAGTTATGAAATGTACTTAAACAAGAAATCAAGAGCATAAAAGTTAGTCGAGTTGATGAGAATATACATAACCCGAGTGATGATTAGCTTCTTAGTTTTTTTCATTCACAATAATCATACAAAACTGTGTTCCTATAATTCTAAAACTGAATTGAAGGATATACATGAAATAGAACCAACTTAAAGTATGCATGATTCATATCTTACCTTGAATTCATTACTGGCCTAATACTTTATAAGATCCTTAAAATCATATTCTGAAACTTCATCGGGCTTGTTTGCCAATTGAAGAGCATCAGTAGCAAATGGAATATAGTGCCTTGTATACAAATAGTTCTTGTACTTCCTCCGAGAAGACTGAATTCCACTCAAAACCCACTTTATTCCAACCTCAAGAATATTGTATTTCTCCTACAATTTGTTCTTTGGGTTAATAATATAAAAAACTATAAAATATTCTTAACTAAAATTAGGGAAGCAGGAAAGCAGACCAGTGTATATTCCCACCGATCTTGTTTGGTATCAACATTACTCCACTTGTGTATATGAAGCAGACAAAGCATGGAATTTCTTTCCAAAGTTCCAAGAAAGCTATCCAACTCCGCTACTACTGCTTTTGTAGGACTAATCGGTTGTTTGTACCTATTCAGAACAATGGCTTTACGATCTTTTTGAGCGTGTACATGTTGCATTATTGTACTTCCTCTCTTTTTATTTTGACTCAAAGGGCCTACAATGATATAAATCAATATTAAACAACATACTAAACAACAATATAAACTTATTCAATAGTTAAAATTATATTTATATTTTCTTGCCTTGTTCTCCGGATAGATCATTTTCTCCCTAATCCAGCACAAGTTCTTCCAGTACATCTTCTCCTTCTAGAGTGGAAGAATCCCTTGGCACTTGTTGTATTTTTTCCTTTGAAACTTCTATTCTTATAGTGGAAGAATCTATAGGCAATTGTTGCACTTTTACCTGACCAGCTTGTGGTTTTAAAGCGGTAGAATTTCGAGTAACCCATTAAATTAGTTCCTGTACAGCCTGTGCTTTAACAGTACTGGAGGATTTCTGAGATACTTGTGGAATTGGTTCCTTCCCAACCTGTGCTTTTGCAGTAGTACAATTCTGAGAATTTTGTTGCACTTGTTTCTGTATACCTTGTGCTACCAGACTCGCATACTTTCGAAGAGACATTCAGGGCAGTTCTTCCGAGGAGACTTTCGAGGCACTTGTTCTTGTATAGACTGTGCATTTAGACTCGCAGACTTCTGAGGCAATTGTTCTTGTATAGCTTGTACTTTTAGACTCAAAGACTTTCGAGGAGACTTTCGAGGTAGTAGTTCCTGCATAACTTGTGCTACCAGATCAGCAGAAGAGTTTTGACACAGAATATGTTCAGCAGTCAGTTTTGTTCTCAATGATGAAAGTCATTTGCATGCCATAGATGTAAGACTTCCAGCCGCCATGTACTTCTTTGACTTCTCATTTTTGTTATTCTTCGGACTCATAATTGTTGAATCTAGTAAAAAAACTATACGTAAGCATCGCATTACCTTACAAATGGCTTAAATATCAGTTAGTCTAGATACTACTAATAGAGTAGCAGAGAAAAGCAGGCACCAAATAAATTATTTTGAAACAACTTAATCAAGAACATGGACACTCTAGTTTAGGAAATAGATTGTTCAATACAAACAGTAGAGTATTTTATTTATAATACAGATAAAACAAACAAGTAGTAGTGTCAAACCTTTCTGCAACTCTAGTCAGTAAGTATTGAAGCCGATTCTCCAATCCCTTCAACGATTCACTAAATCAGATATTAAATCTCCTGTAAAATTGAAGCAACTGATCAACATAAAATTTTAAGGAAAAAGAACAAATATAAAATGAATAATGAGGATATAAATAAGAAACATAACCAAATTGTTGCTGTCAAAAGCCATTTATCACTCACTCAAAACAACTAAAACCATGATAAAAATTCAAAGTTAAATACATAGGAATAATAAGGAGCATCATGTTGATGCTAACAACAAAAGTGTACAAGAAACAAGGTCCTAATCTACAGTCAATGAGCCAATAAAATCAACAAAAATGTCTATTATAGCAGACCAAAATATTCTAGTTAAACAAGTTTACTAGGCAACTAGCATTTAGACAAATGTTTAAACTTTCTAGAGAAGTTTTGAAGTTTCCATCCAATCCCAATCAGTATCATTATAACCATCCTCCTCTTCTGATGTTTCCATAGCCATATCTTCTAAAAGTTGTGCAGCAGGTGGCATATCAACAACATCAACGGGGATATCTTCTCTTGCCCATCTAATGTCAATATCGGGTGCTATGTTCGAGGGACCAATATATTCAATAGGCTCCCTTAAAAATGTCTCTCCTATGTTAGGACAGTTTTCTTCCTCCAAGTCATACAAATCAAAAGGGACTTTATTGCTTACATAATAAATATCCTTCTCAGTTGGATCCTCCAAATAAAACACTTGATGCACTTGAGACGCCAACACAAAAGGGTCATCCTTACTATGTAATTTGTTAAAGTACACACGGGTCAACCAAAATTTATCTTTTTCATGATGATACCAACCACATCTAAATAGTACAACACTAAAATGTCCATAATAATCAAGCTCGACAATATCTTGAATAGCACCATAATAGATAACCTCTCTATCAATTGGATTCTGATCCTGGGCACTAGCAAAACTATCAGTTGTTGCAGCCAAAGACACTCCACTGTTTTGAGACTTTCGTGTGGAATCCTGTTGTAATGTGTGAAACTGGTATCCATTAATGAAATAGGAAGTATAGCTTCTAGTTTCCACCCTATTTGGCCCTTTAGCTAGCCGCCTTAACTGATTAGGCATTTCAACTATATCAACTTTCTCTTGGAACCAGTTTTCGAATTCTTAACTGTGAATCCTTGCTCTTGTCCATGCATTTAATCTAACAGTACTGTCAATTATAACTTTATGTTCCCTGCAATGAATCAAATACAACCATTAAGCATTTATAACTGAAGTTTACAGTACATTAATAGTAACAAAATAAATGAAGTTCAAAATATAAAGACTTACATGATAAAATCCTCAACTTATTCATGTCCGGTGTTGAATAGTACATATCAATGTGCTTCAGAAGATATCAACTCCTTCCTTATCCCTATTAATTGCAAGTCATACCGAGAATTAATGTGATCCTTTGACTTTCCTAATACCTCAAGTAAAATCGCAAGTAAACTATGAAAACAGTTTTTCTCAATAAGCATCACATCTAGATTGTGCCTCAACTTATTTGTAGGCCAATATGGTAATTGAAAGAAGATGGATCTTTTCTTCCATGGGCCCTCAGTAGTTCGACGCCTTTTCTTTTTTCCCTTTCCAAAAACATTGTTGAAATCCTGTAGCTTTTCAACCACTTCTGTGCCTGACAAAGGTGTAGGTGTAGATCTATGATCCTCCACACCATCAAACAATTTCTTGTCTCTTCGATATGGATGATCAAGAGGAAAAAATGCCCGATGACCCAAGGAACACATCTTACGACTATGCTTCAAATATTGAGAGGATGTGCTATAGTTACAAGTTGGACCTACCAATTTCCCCTTAGTGCTCCATCCGGAAAGCATTGCTAGGACCGAAAAATCACTAACTGTCCATAACAAGGCTGCACGCATTTGAAAAGTTTTCTTTGTATGAGCATCATATGTTTCTACCCCAACTTCCCATATCTCATTCAACTCATCAATTAATGGTTGTAGGTACACATCAATATCTTTTCCTGGAGAGGATGGACCTAGAATGATCATTGACAACATTATGTACTCTGGCTTCATGCAAATCCACGGTGATAGACAGAATTGGATTGAACCCATCATTTGAAAGACCCAATATGACATTTTGAGGATCACTCGAGAAGGTTTGATGCAAAGCGTCAAAATCCTTCCAAGCTTCTCCATCAGCAGGGTGTCTTAGATTCCCATCATTTGGTTATTCAGTATCATGCCATCTCATTGCAGCAGCCATTTCAGAAATCATGAACATTCTTTGAAGCCTAGGCTTCAAAGGACAATATCTCAAAACCTTGGCTACTTTTTTAGATTTTCTAGTAGTCAATCCATGAGCAACATTTGACCATCTATACGACCCAGACATAGAGCAATTATCAACCTCTGCCTTGTCTTTCCAAAAGAGCATGCAATCGTTAGGACATGCATCTATTTTTTCATAACCGACACCCAAATCTCTTATCATATTTCTAGCCTTATTGAAAGACTCAGGCAGTTGAGCAAACGAAATTGCTTCTTTCAATAAGTCTAGAAGATCTGAAAAGGCCACATTACTTAACCCATGCAGATTTTTGAGCAAGTATAACCGAATCACGAAACTCAACTTGCTAAAGTTCTCACATCCTTGATATAAATCTTTTTTCCCTTCTTCAACTAATCTAAAAAAACCTCTTTGCGTCTTCAGATAGTCCTTCTCTCACCCTTTCTTCATGCCCTACATCATCTTTTATATTTCTAAATGTGTCATGAAGCAGTCCATCAATATCATCATGATTGTTACAAGTTTAATCATTACTGCTTGGATGTGGTGTACTTGAGGTTACCCTTTCCCCGTGAGAAATCCACCTACCGTATCCTGCAACAAATCCTTTTGCAAATAAGTGATCCTCCACAATATTTCTAAAATGCCAATAGCGATTCTTGAAAACATCACATGGGCATAAAAACTATTTTCCTTTAGAACCTCATTCAAACGCCTTATCAAGAAAATCCTTCACTCAATTGATGAACTCATCACTGCTTCTTCTTAGATTCATCTAACTTCTACCTAAATTACTCATTGAAATTTATTTGACACAAGAAATCAAAAAAATTAAGTAACAAACATAAAAGACAACAACGTTCTGCAACTGAACAATCCATCAAAATATTCCATCTGAACAATCATATCTCAAACAACACATGGACACTATAAAGTTTAAGATTTAAAGCAACAATAATAGCAAGCACTTCACAGTATTACTTTACGATAACCTAAAGACATATCAGATTAATAACTAGGAAATAATTTTAGACATACTGCTAACTACTAAAAAAAAACTAAGAACCATTCATGTCATTTATTGGATTCATAAAGTGAGATATTTTATCACTGTTCAATTGAAAGTAAAAGCAGATTAAAATTTAAAAACAATGAAAGCTATAATGGCTACTTGATGGACTATTAGTATTACTTCATTCTTAACACTCATACAACAACAATCAGATATGATTCACACATTAATCACATTATCAATAACTCATTTAGGTTCAACAAATGAAATCATTTCAAATTTGATTTAACTTTATCAAAAAAATAATGATCATTTCAAACTTAAACATGAGAATATATGTTGGACCAAACAATCCCTTTTTCAATAAACATGAGTATATTGGACCAAACATGAGAAAGCTGGACCAAACAGGCCCTTTTTAATAAAAGGCCATTTTTCAGTTTGTGCTAAGCAAAGCATATAGCCAAAACCAGTAACTTAACAAGAGATATCACTTTAATATAATAGATTTCACACTCAAGAAGACACACTAAGTAGATGAAAGAGAGGACACACTAAAAAACAATTAAAGCTATAACTACTACTTGATGGACTATTACTATTACTTCATGTTTAACAATCAGATATAATTATCACATCTACTATTTTACCAATAACTCATTTAGGTTCAACAAATAGAATCATTTCAAATTTAATTTAACTTTATCAAAAAAACAAGAACAGTTCAACTTAAACATCAGAATACTGGACCAAACAATTCCTTTTTAATAAAGATGAGAATACTCAACCAATCATGAGAATGCTGAACCAAATAGTCCATTTTTAATAAAAAAAATAATTTTCAGTTTGTCCTGAGCAAAGCGTAGCCAAAATCAGTAACTTAACAAGAAACATCACTTCAATATAACAAATTCCAACTTAAGTAGACACAATAAGTAGATAACTTAACAAATAATGTTGCCAAAATCAGTAACTTAAATGAAAGAGATGAGTCACTAAGTAAATGATAAATCAATAACTTAGCCAAAACCAGTAGCATACATAAAAGATATGACACAATAACTAAACCAACACCTTAGCAAACATCAGTAACAAAAATAAAAGAGATGTTACACTAAGTAAACCAATAACTTAGCCAATGTTTGGACACTTCAAAAAAATAGATTCCACAAATAAGTTTTTGAACAAACAGTGATCATTTCTTACAAAGAAGCAGACAGATACAATTTTATCCAACTTTATAAACATTCGAGAAAGTTAACACAAATTATTATCAGAAGACAAATAGATACAGGTTTAAATCCTGCCTGACAAATTCTTGTCTTAATAAATCATGCCTCAGAAATTCAACATCAAAGGCAAGAAAAATCTGGTTCACAGTAACCAATTTCACAAATCTATTCTCAAAAAATAAACAAAAATAGGGTAAAAACACCCTACCAGATTTATTAAAATCTAATGCAACAAGAAATCAACATCAATGTCCACACTGAATAATCTAACAAAAAAGATTCTAACAATGACAAATTAAGACAACAAACAGTAGCTACTACAGAATATACAATAGAAAAATACCACAATTATACTATAACTAACAACAACAAATTAGGACACACACAATAGCTAATTTAATAGCTACATACAACTACAAAATCTCAAATTAAAGAATACATGCAACAGAAAAAAATCAAATTTTACCACACCTAACAACAAGAAATAATTACAACACACATTACCAACTAACAACAAAATCCAACAAAAAAATCTAACAATTTCACTAACCCTAAAACAAACAAACAAAATTCGACTATTTCACAAAAAGAGATTAAAGATCAACAACCACATAGCTCAAAACTTAAAGAACAAAAAATAAATTAAAGAAAAATGCCTTAAAAGACCAAACTTGTTGAAATACTCTAGGTCCAGCTCCAGCCACAAGCAGAAACACCAATAGATCTGAGAGATGTAGCTAAAATCACCAAAACCCCAACTAAAATCACTAAAACCCCAACTAAAATCACACAAACCCTCAAAGAGATGAGATGGGTTTGCATATTTTAGCTTATAATAGTGAAATATGAGATTAGATTAGTGCAAATCTGAGAACCTTAGCTCAGATTTGCAGCGTCGGCAATTTTGACAGAGGTTAGTGAGAGTTTGGACGTAGAGAGAGGTTAGAGAGAGTTTCGCGCGTTGTAAAATGTAGTTGCTAAATGTAGAGTGTGTTTGTATATTGGTGTTTAAAAAATGGGGTCTGAAAAATTAAGAAAAATAAAAGTGATATAATGGATATTGGCGGGTGATGAAATTATTGAGGGAAATGGTGGAGGGAAATATGGAGAATTAATGAATTGTTCCAATATGTGTAAAATTTTGGCAAACCGTTCCTATAGATGATGTTAACGGTAGGTTCATAAAACCATTGCCATATCGGTAGCTATGGAAACGATCATATTTTTAGAGCAACGGTCATACGGCTAAGCCTTGTCAATAGGTAAAAAACCTTATGGCAACGGTTATGACCATTACATTAAGATAGTTATAGCAATATTTTGGAAGTGGTTACTTGCAAGTCTGTTCCCATAGGCACAATTTCTAGTAGTGTCCCTTAGATTTTGGGGTTGAGCTTGAAGGAACCTTCTGCTTGTTCTTGAGAAAAACTATCGCCTCTTTTCTTCTTTTCTTTCTAAGTCTGATTAGTTTTGGGAGAATGGGGAAATAAGAGTGAAAATCCTTTTAATTACACCCCAAAATGACTACGGTTCAGAAATTAAAGGGTAGGGAAAGGACTGGAATGCCCCTGAATTAATTAAAAGAAAGCTGCTAAAAATCGCGACTCGGGTACCATGACTTGGTTGACAGACCATAGTCCTGGACGATGGACCATCAACTGAATCGTGGTCCTATGCATGAGCCTCAGGGGTTCTCTAATCTGAGGATTCCACGAGTCTATAGGACAGACCATGGTTCTGAATGACGGTTTATCATACGAATCGTAGTTCCTGGGACTTGGACTGAGGGTCCTCTGAGGTTCTGGTTCCACGAGTCCACAAGACTGACCATGTGGTCCTGAACGATGGTTCATCGTGTGACTCGTGGTTGCTGAGTCCTGAACTGATGATCCTCTTATTAAGGGAAATGATGAGTTACAGGATGGTCCTTGGTCCTGGACTACGGTCCGTAGTCTGACTTGTGGTTCCTGGACCATGAACTGGGGGACTCTGGAAATTGAAACTATGGTTGGGATGACGGACCGTGGTTCCAAACTATGGTCTGTGATCTTGACCGTGGTTTCTGGAAATTTGAATTATTCTGAAATTTTTCTGCTGAGTACAGTCAAAGTAGCTGATTGAGATCCTGGGGTGTTACACTTGAATTTTCACACCCCGAGGTTACCCCCTAGACGTAACACGGGACTTGGAACTACAAGGATCCCAAGTTAACCCTTGGTCATAGAATTCTCAAGCATGTAAAGGAAAAACAGAATGAAAGCATCATAAAGAAATCTGAAACAGGGAGACATATCATAAATAGAGAGTCGAATAGGAAATACAACTCGATGATCACCTCATAACATCTATTTCTGAAAGCCTCTAAAACTAGCATAAGGAGTTGATAGGACAATACCCCAACTAACTCAACAATCTGAAACGAAAGGAGACATATAAAAGCTAGAATAAAGTCTAGTCCTCGCACTATGAGTACTCACCAAAGCTGAGCGTGAGTGGCCGGGAACTCTAGCCACGAAGCTATGAAGGGACACCTGAATCTGCATCATCAAAGGATGCAGCGCAATTTGCATTAGTACTATGGAATGTACTAAGTATGTGAGTTATTCATAAATAGAGTGAAACATGCTTTAAAACATATTTAGGTAAATCCATGCATAGTAAAGATCATGAGAAGATATCATAGTGGAAATCAAATCATAAGGCAAAAGCCAACTTCAAGATGATGTTTCATAAGAAAGTTCATAAAGCTTAGAAAACTTGAAAACATAATATATGGGAGTTTCTTATAATCGACATGAGACCACGTGAGCTACATGGAATCTAACTGTATAACCCTAGTTAGCAAAGCTGACTTTGAACCCTGCCAAGGAACAAGTCACCATGCCCAACTATATAACCCTAGTTGGCAAAGCTATCCTATGCCCTACTAAGGCAAGGACACCATACATAAAGACGTGGATCCACTCTCATAAGACTTTAAGGCACATATCATATCATATCATGACCTACGGGCAACGTAGTTTATGGGACTAAGGGTACTCTCACCCCCCAGTGCTAAATACTACTCCCAAAACATGCACGTGTAGCTCATAATCATAAAGGCATATTCTCATACAAAATCTTATTCATAAGGGCATACTCTCATGCCAAATCTTATACATAAAGCATGAAAACACATCGGGTATCATGCAACTTTCATATCATAGTTCATAAAGCTTAGTATAGACATAATTCAAAAACATGCTTTTCTTTCTAAATTCATACTTGAAGAATTAGGCATGCAATTTCATAAATTCATAAAGGCCATGATATCTAATCATGCCAAGTTTCTCTTGAAAATATGCAATTTCATAGTTTCATGCTAGAAATCAACTTTCATGCTTGAGATTTTAAAAGCAATAAGAGAATCATACTTAAATCATGAGTAATCAAGAGGAAACCATAAATTTAAACATAGAAACTGATTTCATAAACTTTCCCTAATTTTATATCAAAACCTTTGTTTCATGAGTTCATAGATCAAAAGAAGAATTGACATTAAAATCATGAATAAGAAACCACTCATAAACACTCATGCAAAATCATGCAATTTAGAGTTAGAATCCATAGAAGAATCATGAGGAAATAATTTTAGAAGGACCCATAAGAATTGAGTAAGCACCCTAGTTTAGAAATCCATAAGTTCAATTTATAAGATTTGGGTTTTGGGCATTAGGGTGAAGGAATCCCTTATTGCATACCCACATATTTTAGGTGAAAATAACCCACTTCAATGGAAAAGACTTAGGAGACTTGGCTTGGAGCTTGGAGACTTTGAGTGGATCCCTTACTATGGAGCTTGAAACCCTATCTTGAAGCTTGAGAGGATGAAACTCTTTTTTTTTCTTCTCTTGAAACTTGTTTGGAAGAATGGGAGATAACTTATGCCAAGTGGGAATAAAAACCCTTCTAAATAGGCTTAAAACGACCTAGTATAGGAGTTAAAAGAGTGGAAAATTACAAAAATACCCCTGGACTTAATCTTGGAAAAACTAATGAAATGACTTGGCTTCAGGGATTACGGGTGAGTGCACGGATCGTCAAAGTGAATGACGGACCATTACTTTATCCGTTATTTTAGAAATCACTTTTGAGGGTCTACTGGAACTCCATTCCACGAGTTACAGGATAGTCCATTATTTAAAATGACAACCCGTCAAGGCACTCATGGAATCTAGGGAAGAAAAGTTGTTTTTGACAAACCACGGGCCGTCAACCAACCAGTGATTTTAAAAAGGAAAATTTTAGTGTTCAGTTCAGCAATCACGATTCAAAGTATGGACCCTTCGTTCAAAGTACGAACCCGTCGTTCAAAGTACAGACACGTCGTTCAAAGTACGGACCCGTCATCCGATCTGTCATCGCTGACAGTACTACAGTAAACTGCCCATAACTTCTTACTCTGGACTCAGATTAATAAGAGGTCAGTGGAGTTGGAAAAATAATTTGAATACTTTTAATTTGGTGGGTACTAGGACACCTAACTCTTTATATTTAGGAGAAATGATCATTTGAATTTAACCCTAGTTTAGTCTTATAAGAAAACTCATTTGGTTGAGGTGCTTTCAACTTATCTAGGTTATAGGAGTCTCTTATAAACATGATTCGCATCCAAAGCACTCACCACACTAGGGAAATGATCATTAGACTCATGGAAAAAAGGTTCAAGCATTAGCTTAGGATTTCTGGAGTGTTACATGAATAGTCCACTCTGACTGACCATCAGCCTACGAATGAAAAGTTGTGCTAAGCTCACATTGGGTACCAAACACTCTCCGAATTGACCTCCAGAAACACAGTGTAAACTGAGTGCCATGGTAAAATATGATAGGAACGTGCATCCCATGCAGGCAGGCAATCTCTTGAATATAGATCTGAGCCAACCTTTTTGAACCGTGTGAAGCCCAAACTAACAGAAACTTAGCATAATTTGTCAATCTATGCACGATTTCCCATAAAACACCAAATCTCCCCAATATACATGGCAAGCCTACCACAAAGTCCATAGCTTACTTCTCCCACTGCTACACAGGAATGGGTAGCCTCCGAGTCACACCCTCTGATTTCTAGCTCTGATATCTCACCCGTATTTTCTTATTTCTTTATAATTCATTCACTTCAAGACAGGTTCTACACGCCAAAGTTCAAACACCTAGACAAAAATCTTAAATAACATATTTCATATAACACCTCTTGTAATGCTCTCTCAAGTTATGGTACATCTTTGCTGCCCCTAAATGGGTAGAATACCCAGAATACTGGACCTCCTCTATAGCCAACCCAATAGAAATAAAAACATGACCCTCAATCCTCAAAACACCCTCCGAGTCTAAGTTTTCCTTGCTTGCCTTGAAACTCCACCCCTTATCTTGAATTATCCTCACTTCACATCCTCGAACTGCTAAGCCCAAAGATTTTCCAACCACTAATACCTAGCCTCCACATAAACAAGAATCTACCTGGCTCAGAAATATCAAGACAAACTAGCATGTTAGCTAAGGACCGAATGCCTAAAGCAAAAAAGTTGCCCCACTTCCACTAAGAATGTCAAACTCCCCATACTCACCGCCTTTTGGCTCCATGTGTCTGCCATGCAGAATCAATTCATAATCCAGTAATCCTAGAAGCATCAAAATATATGATAAACCATTGGTCCTCAACTGGAAAATTCAGAATTAGAGTTTAAGTTACTAATGTCTCGAGCTTCAGAAAGCTCACATCACACTCATCTAACCACTGGGAAGGAACATTTTCTTAGTCGATTTAGTCAATAGTGATGCAACTGAAAGAACCTTTTAAAAAGACAATCTAAAGCATCCTTCTAACCAATAAAGTTGGAGGTCCAACTCTCAACACTTCTCATACTCCTCCCTACTACCTGAGTAGGCTAAGTTGTCATCGATGTATAAAAGGACAAAACCCTTACTCAAAAGATTCTAAAGTTGTCCTCTAGTACTCTTAACCCTGCTGGTGCCATTCAATATGGCAGAAAAGAAATGGGCTGAGTGTCATACTTAATCATTAATGTCGAAGTTAAAGTCATAGTCTGGCTAAAGACTACGCAAAACAGTTGGAAAATACACTAAATACTCACTAACCTTAGAAACTAACTCAAATGAAGACACTTTGGCACTAGTATTATGAACATAATCAATATTATCAAAATAACCCTGAGCCTACCAAGCATCGCACCCTCAGAAATAATATAACTACCCTTGACACATAGTTACCGATACCCTTCCACTAGATTGAGGGATTCTAGTCATGCGCAAGGTAACATATAATGAGATAACCAATCCAAGCCTAGAACTACAAGAAAATCCACTTATTAGGATAACAAGATCTACCTACGTGTCATACCCCAAGACACTCACCTCCTAAGATTGACATACTTGATCCACTACTAAAAGAATTTATTATGGGGTAGCTACATGCATAAGCACCAACATGAACCACATAGTAACCCAGAAGAGAAACAAGTAAGCAAATATATAAATATAAGGATATGTAGACCTCATAGCAACCAATACAAATTCTGGTTGATGGTAATGGAGATCATACTTATGATGATGAAGTCTAGAGCCAAGACCTATGGCCTACTGATAACACATCCATTTTGGCTATGACCTCCACGACTATGTGACTATCTTGGCTGAGAACTACCTCTAACAACTTGAGGACCACCCTTACTACCCTGTGTACCACCTCTGGCTGGTCGAACTAGAAACCTGAGGGCTAAAGCCTGCATACATTATTTTTGTAATTCATGATCGTAGGATAATACCTAGAAAAGTGACCTAACTCATCGCACTCAAAGGACCCTATGCCGATCAGTGTCCAATGAGAAGATCCCGTAGAACCAGAATGGCCACCTTGGTCTAAATACCCATGATGTAAACCTTGAGAAGTCTTACTTGAACTCTGGTTGCTCTGCCTAACTTGACCTGAATAACTATCATCTAAAACCTATGGTGCCACCTGAACGAGCCTTCTAGATTGAGAGTTTTGATGATGACCTCTACTAGATAATCTCCTACCTCAGGACTAGGAACCATTAAAATTCCCTAACGGTGATGCCTCTTGTTTCCACCTCCATAGGCCTTGCAACATAACTCTTCTATAGTCCATGAATGATCAACCACTTGAAGGAGAGTAGACCCACTTGTCACTAAGTGTTATGTAAACAAACAGAGTGGTGAAAAAAACTCTCTGCTAAATCTTTACACTCTCTCATACTCTATCGGCATGGTCATAGTAGCGTGCCTAATAAACTCGTGGAACCTCGACTCATACTCCAAAATAGACATAGAACCCTACTGAAGGTTGACAAACTCATCCCTGACCAAAGAACCACTCAAAGTATAAAGCACTGCCCTTATCTGTGACACACTCTCTAGAAGCCTGGAAGTCCTAACCATTGTGCCCTGAAGAACTGATATGGCTACAAATCCTACTGGAGGATGCGCTAGCCCCAAATCCTTTAGCTAAAATGGTATACCCATAATCTCTAACTCTTGATCTTGTAAGAATGTTGTGGTAAAAGGCACATGAGTCTTGCTCTCACCCGCTGGTGAACTCATCTTAAATATTCTAACAAGAAATGGAACAAATAAAATTTTGGAGTTGATAGAGTTAGGGACGCATGATAGAGAGTCAAGAGATGGAATTTTCCTAAGAATGCCCTATAGATGTCACGCCCCAAACCATGGGAGGCATGACCGACACCCTGAGCCCTAAAAGGCCGAGGGTGCCAAAATAAAGTGTATTTCTATTGAACCTACTGGGGGTCTGAGACCGACAAGGTCTCTAAGAATAGCAATTTGAAACACTGAAAGTTCAATACTAGGTAAACAACTCAAGGCCGACAAGGCTATTATCATAGTAGATAGCTAATAACAAGGCCGACAAGGCCATACCCAACACTGATATACGTATACACGTCTACAAGCCTCTAGGAGTAAGTAAAATATCTCATATCCAGGACAGGGCCCTGGACTACCCATAAGATGTACATATACATAACCTGGTCAAAATATAAGCTAGACCTCTGACTCGTCAGCTCCAGGAAGAATGGAGCGTACAAAAATGGCTTAACTCTGCAACTCCTACTGAAGAGGTCTGTATGGGTTTCTGTCTGAACCTGCAGGCATGAATGCAGCACCCCCAGGCAATGGGGATGTCAGTACGATAATAATGCACTGGCATATAAGGTAGAAATATAAAATCAAGTCGCAAGTAGTAAATCTGAACAAGATACAATATGAAACTTGTAAATTGTAATTGTTAAGACTCGTTAAGCTCTTTCTCCTTTATTCTTTTTAGAATACAACACATGCATTAACTCACACCGCAACTCACTCTTTATAACCCACACTGAACCACAATAGCACCTCGGTGCACCCTATATATAATAGCCTCAAAATGGCAGTAGCGCCTCGGCGCACACTATGTATATAATGGCCTCAATATGGCAGTAGCACCTCGGTGCACACTATGTATATAATGGCCTCAATATGGCAGTAGCACCTCGGTGCACACTATGTATATAATGGCCTCAATATGGCAGTAGCACCTCGGTGCACACTATGTATATAATAGCCTCAATATGGCAGTAGAACCTCGGTGCACACTAACACGCAAACCACGCATAATAAGTGTATTACTAGATTGACCTTCAAAGCTATTCTTGTTATTTATGAAGATTAATTTAGATAACTTCTTTAGCCTTGGATTACTAGGTGTTGGACTAAACATACCAAACACATATAAATGGAGATTTAAATTTCTAACTTTCCTTTTATACTTTCTAAACCTTGATTAGGGATCACAATACAAAGAAGAAACTTGACAAAAGGATAACTTACGTTTCGTGCAAAAAGAATCAGATTTTTATAAGAAGGCGACTTGAATCACCATAATGTATAACTTAGTTCCTTAAGACTTATTGAGTTACAAAATCATCTCTCTTATAACAGAATACTCAAATTCCTTCTTTTGGAGATTTAGAGTTCTATTTCTAGATTCATGCCGATAAGGAATAAAGAAGCCATAACATACCTCGTTCCTTCCGAAGATTGCACTTACCACAACTTGGACTTTCCTTTATTAAGTTAATCTACAACACAAGGGTATAATGATGATCATATTAGCTCTTAAACCTTATGCAACCTTTCCAAAATAGTAGCTAAATATTTCCCGGGCAGATTTATGTATTTTGCATTAATTAAAGGTGTATCGTCACACCTTTCTCCCCTGTCCAATACACATCACACACACACCAACCTACTGCCTCCAATAATACAAAACACATCAAACAGCCCCTACACAACTCACCATGCCGAAATACAATAGCAACACATTGAACCCACGGTTTCCGATCGCCGTCCCGTGAGTTCTTAACAACAATTCAACAACAATTGTCCATCCGAACTTCAATCCAAAATATGATTATGGGCAGAGTACTTACCACACTTGAAGGGGTGTTTTTACACTCTTTTTATTGATGCCTTGAAAAGCTTAAGTACCCCCTACACATACACCAACAAGAGATGAAGAAATCTCTTAATTGTTACACAATTTCTATGTGTTAAATCTTAAGAAAGGGGCTGCCATAGTTCATGTCTTTCTTACCATAGGATATCCTAGCTATATGTAGTAGATTAATAGAAATATAACAAGTTTTTTAACTCACTTTAAGCTTGAATGAATCTTTATCTTCTTAGAACCCTAAAGGGAGAGAGGGGCTGCCAAAAGGAAAGGAGATAAGAGAGAATTCTTTCCACATTTTTGTGATCAATATTGATCAACAAAAGGTCTGTATAAAGGGACCTTTTTGGCTGACTTTTTTTGAGTATATTTGGTCAAAAATGGGTTAAGAAACTTGGGCCAAAATTACCCTTTGCTTGGGCCTCAAAAGGGTTAAGTTTTGTGGCTGATTTTGGGCTTCTCTTGGGTCAAAATGTGGTCAATATTGGTGGTTATCTTTTGTATTTGTTTGGGCCAGATTTGGTTGTTCTTTGATGGGCCAACTTTAAGCTTCATTTGGGCTACCATTACGTCTAATAATCCATGGTGTTGCTGCCCCGTAATAGGACCTCAGAACTTAGTTCGTTAGAGTAGGTAGGTGATGCACCTACTTGTCACCTAAGAGCTTAGATAAGTCGAGCAAGCACCTCACTTGTTTTATCTCATTTTCAAAACCCTCATCCTTATACTTTAACTTAACACTTATATACATTTGACTATTTCAAATTCTAGGTCAAAGTACATCTTCACAATCTCGAGCTCAAATACCTTCGTTGATATTTACTTAGTCACATACGTTTTGAAAGGTATGGGGTGTTACAATAGGCTCCCGCATATAGTATACGAATGTCATCGTACCAATCCATGAGACTCTACTAGATACTAGTTTTTGTACTGGTCAGACCAGTGAACCTAAAGCTCTGATACCACGCTGTCATGACCCAAAATTAGGCCATGATGGCACCTGCTATACCCCTAGTAGACAAGCCAAAACTAAAGATAAGAACTACAAGTAAAGTAAGAATAGACAAAAATGGAAGTAAAATAATAACAAGAAAGGACCACCAGTATAGATATATACATAACGGTATAAAATATACAAAATGATCCCCAAGGAGACAAAAAAAGACAATATTACATAAGGAACCAACTCTAAACTTGGTGTCACTAGTACAAGAGCCTCTAAAGTACAAGAATTAGGCTACACGAAAGTATGACTATATATCAAAATACAAAATAGGGATAGTAAATCTAGGAAGGAAAGCGCTAAATCTCTCCCAGATCTCACCACGATTCGGAAAAGAAGCAAATCATGAATAAGCAGAGAATTAGTGGGGATAAATCATACTCGATATTGCATCAGAAAAAGATGCAGAAGTATAGTATAAGTACCAAAACATGGGGTACTAAAAAAGCATCATAGGCTGATCGAGCTCAAAAGAACAATTAATATATAATATAAATAACATGGTCAGGAATAACATGTCAGAAACTAGCCTAGATATCATAACATACAAGGAATAAAGAGAAAATAGTACTAATAATACACACAATATAAGGTAAAATAGAGAGTTGTCGTGCATGATGAGATGATGCAATGTAGTATGTGGCCATGCATAAAAGTAAAACCCTGAATCATCTCATGGGCCGCTCGTAGGCTCATCAACTAATGCAAAAAAGTAAAACTCCAAATTATTTTGTGGGATGCCCGTAGGCTCATCAATAGAAAACTAAAATCCTCGAATTAGCTCGCAGGCTGCCCATAGGCTCTCCAAATCATCTCACAGGCCACTCGTAGGCTCATCAACATATTCCAAAAAGTAAACTGAGAGAAAGGTCCAGGAATTCCCCTCAAACCAAGTTTTAAAGTTATACAATTTGTAGCATCTCAAAAAAAATTGAATCAAGTTTAATACTTTGAACGAGAATAACTCGTAATCCATAAAGAGTTACATGGTGCACATAATTTAGGGAGAATTATAGTACATATCTATAATTATGGTCACGCCCCAATTTCTCAGGTCATGATGGCACCTACAACTCTCAAGTAGGCGAACCAATTCTCGTAGCCCGAAATGTTTAGTAATGGGCTACTGCCCAACCAACACGCACAATAAGTAGAAGAAAAATATAAAGATAGAACAATGCATAACCAATAACCTGAATATATATATATATATATATATATACATATGGATACTACACCAACCCCAAGACATGGTATCGATAGTACAAGAGCTTCTAAATAGAATACAAATGTTAGAAGTAAAAAAATAATAAGTAGAACTGTCTGCGAATATACAAAGAGTAACAGTGCCAAAAGAAGAGATGTGGTCAAGCCCCGGTCGACAGGCCCTTACCGTAGTCTCGAATATCCAAAAGTTGTACGAGTCTCCACGCGATCAATAGTGAAAGATCACACTAATATCTGCACCAAAAGATGCAAAAGTGTAGTATGAGCACCAATTTCTAAGCAACGTGTACCTAGTAGGCATCATTGGCCGATTGAGCGCATATAACATATAAAAAATAGTAATATATAGCAGATAGCAAAGAAGCAGTCACTGAAGCATACAATGCTAGCACAGAAGATATACCAACACAAAAACACAGGTTAAAGAAAAAAGAACGCACCTCGAATTCTTGCAACAACAGTATATAAAGAGAGAGTTTAGAAACATGGCGGTATACATGTATCTCAAGTAAAAAGGGAAAGAAGGAAAGCAAGACAACATATTCAAGATAGAAGCAATATATGAACAAAATCATGCTAAAACACCATTCAAGATAAGAGAAACAGATAACCACCTCCTAATTTAAAACCTAGAATGGAATAAACTACGCCACAAAGCACCGAAAGCCACTACTCAGAAACACAATAATGGATAGAAACTCCATAGCTAACAACCACCCAGAAGGCCACATAAATAGTGCCTTAAATCAATAAGGGACCCACTAATCCATCAATGATCAAAGATATCCAACAATCAGAGCCTCAACAGGCTAGAACCCACTAAATCACTAAGTACCAAAGGCCATAACAAGATCTATAATATGAGATAAGCAAGAATATCTACCTAAAGTCCCAATGGCCGCCCATACAACTGAGGAACACAATCAAGTGAAAACAAACCCTCTGGTAGCTTATACTACCAGAGCGTACACTGGGAAAACACCAAACAAGGGTGGAATGCGAATACAAGATACATGATGATGATGATGTGATGGAACCAGTGTGATAGTAACCAGTATGTTACCCCCTCCAGTATATAAAAGGCCCAATAGAGGCAGGATCAATTGAGGGGATTCCCTCGAGTACCTCAACTCCACTGTACACCTCTCCTACAGGAAACCTCAGCCCATAGATCTTAGTTTATGAATGTTAGGGTCCATGGAGGTCCATGACCATATACTAAAAACAAATCTCAAAGTACAACTGCCCTGAGTGTGTCTGGATGTAAATTAATAATTAGAATCTCTTAGTACGTGCCCGATTTGATCCAGGTCTAAAATGGTAGTAGTGATCTCAAAATCCTCATAGAAGATGCCCTGGTATCCAGGTCTAAACCAGTAATTAAGTCTAAAAATCCCCTAAACATGGTCCCTAGCATGTGTCCAGGTTTAAATCCATAGAAAATTATGTCTAGTGCTATGGCCCAGATGAGCCTAGTATCAGTGTGAAAATCAGTGGTGAAATCATCAAAATATCCTCTATACTCCAAGAGGTTTCATAAAAGTCAGTACCAAAACTTTTCATACGAACAACAGTCCCTCGGGGCCATGCAAACTTAAGAAAACCGTTTATAGTAGCCCAAAGCCAAATCAGTAGTAAAACATGCAAAAAATCCTTTGCATGAATGATATGATCACAAGCAATAGATTCGCCCAAAATGGCTCACAAACATTCTTATTGGCCCTTCACAGGCACAACTGGCTCTACAATACAGATAACCAGCCTAAAGTAAGATCACGATGTCTGGGACTCACAGACATTCCTAATTCTCCCACCAGCTATGGTCGGATGTCTTACACAAAGGCCACACGAGGCCTCAGTCAAATAAACCAAAGGAAATGCCACTGCAATCTGTAGTCAATCAAATCATATCATCAATACACAAACCCAAGAAACCCTCAGTCGTTGCCTCAGTCAGCTACTAGTAACTCATGCACACACTAAAAGAGTCATCACCATCCTTTGCAAACCAAATGAATCCCTTTTCAAGTATTCACTCAACACCACAAACTCTTTCTCAGAAGACTCTAGAGTTGTTCCTTAGCTCTTACAGCTCTATTGGCAACACTAGATAAGGTAGGAAAAGAATAGGCCAAATGCCAAACTCAACAAAGATGATACTGTCACGACTCAACCATGATGTTATAGCCAAAACTCGACCATAGTGACACAATCAAAAACTCAACCAAAGTACCATGATCAAAGCTCATCCCAACTAGAACTGGGGAAAATAACAAGACAAACCAACCAGATAAGAAACTAAAGAAAACCATGGGAACAACCCATATACCTGCCAATCACCTAAACCAAACAATTAGGGAAGGTGGATTCTAATTTCCTGAGAAAGCTAAACCATACAATGCCCACCGATACTAACACCACTCTCTTTAAGACAAAACCTTACTCTGACACAAAGCCACTGGTATCACAATAAATGAAGAAAAGGACCTTTAGCAACGCTAGATAATGGCCTAGGCAACAACCATCTAGGACTGCTAGAAAAGGAATAATCAAACCAAGTCTAAAAACACAACCAAACTATAAACAAGGATAATAAGACCTACCCATGATCTACAACCCCTGGTAATCACCTCTCAAGGATAACTCACCTTATCCACTACTAAAGGATAAACCCATTGATAAAATACTCACATACACACTACAACACAAGTAGTAATAAAACTAAAAAAGAAGCAGGTAAGCACATAAGCAAATACATAAAAAGGGGAGAATCACAATGCAAACATTACCAACACTAGCCGAAAGTAATAAAGACAATACCTAGAGAAATAGTATTTGACACCTTTACCTTTGACCCAACAAGAGGGGCATCAGACCAATGGTGTCTATCTCTGGACTGAGTAACCAAAGCTGAAGGCTCGACCATCGCTCACCAGGGACATTCTCTAGAAAGGTGACAAATCACCCTACAATCATAATAACTATGCTGACTGGGATACAAAATCATGGGGCAATCCCTAGCAAAGTGCCCACGCTCACCGCACCAACAACAACCTTTACCTGTTGAAGTCTGATGTGAAGCTCTAACTGAACCTAACCGGCCACCATGGCCTACACACCCTGAATGCAAACCTCAAAGAACCTGACCCATACCATGTCCACTCTGCTCGAAATGCTTTGTACAACTACCCTTTAAAACTTGTGGAGTAACTGAAACTTGTCTGCTAGATAAAAAGCAATGAAACCTAGATCTAGTGGAGAATCCCCTACCTCGAGTGTGAGAACCCCGAAAACTATCCTGACAATGATGCTTCTTACTACTACCCCCATATGCCTCATGACATAAACCCTCAACATCCCAAGCATGGTCAACCACCTGAAGAAAGGTAGTCCTAATTGAAACCAAGTGCGCAGTCGCTAAATGGAGTGGTGAGATCAATTCTCCAAAAATGCTCTACACTCTATCAAACTCTGAAGGCACAGACCTAGCAGTACGCCTAACCATCTTATGAAACCTTGCCTCATACTCCAATACCAGCATACAACCTTGCTGAAGAATTGGAAGCTCAACCCTAACTAAAGCACCGCTTGAAAAATTTGGTACTTCCCCAACCTGAGGTACTGAAACACCAGCCGGAAGACTCAAAGTCCTGGCTATGGTGTCCTGAAGAACTGGGGTAGCCATAAATCCAATCGGAGGCTGGGCTGGCCCACACCCCCTATCTGATGCGGTATGCTCCTACTCTAAAATCCTGGCAATAATAGAAGCACTGAAGTAATAGGAACATAAGCCTTGACACAACCCACTATTGTACTCATCCTAGGCATCTGAGAAGGAATGAAACAATCAAAGTTTAGAAGTCAATAGAGCCAGGAACGCACGATAAGGAGTCAAGAATAAGGAAATTTTCCTAATGATGCCCTATTGCCTCCCATAAATAGTATATGGATGGCATCGAACCAATCCACGAGACACTATATAGACATTTGCTTCAATACCATGCACCGGTGAACCTAGAGCTCTGATACCAAGCTGTCACGACCCAATTTCTCAGGTCATGATGGCACCTACAACCCCCTAGTAGGCAAACCAATTCCTGTATCCCGAAATGGATAGTAATTGTCTACTACCTAACCAACACACACAATAAGCAGAAATAAGTGGAAGCAGAATATAAAGACAGAACAACGAAGAAGAACCAACCAAATTATATATACACAAAGAGACTACACCAACCCCAAGACTTGATATCGATAGTACAGGAGCTTTTAAATAGAATACAAGTGCTAGAAGTAATAAAATAATAAGTACAAATGTCTCCGAATATACAAAGAGTAACAGTGCCAAAAGATGAGATGTGGTCAATCCCCTGTTGACAGGCACTCACCCTAGTCTCGAATATCCAAATGCTGAACGAGACTCCACATGAGCAACAGTAAAAGATCACACTAATATCTGTGCCAAAAGATGCAGAAGTGTAGTATGAGCACCAATTACTAAGCAATGGGTACCCAGTAGGCATCATCAGCTGACTGAGCGCATATAAGATATAAAAAATAGTAATATAGCAGATAGCAAAGAAGGAATCACTGAAGCAATACAGAAAGCAGAAGGAAACTAGCACGGAGAGAAGTCAACCAAGAATTACAAGTATATAATGCTAGCACAGAAGATATACCTAACACATAACCACAAGTGAATGAAAGAAGAACGTACCTGGAATCCTTGTAACAACAGTATATATAAAGAGAGGGTTTAGAAACATGGCAGTATATCAGTAACCTCAAGTAAAAAGGAAAAGAAGGAAAGCAAGCCAACATATTCAAGCTAGAAGCAATATACAAACAAAATCATGCTAAAACACCATTCAAGATAGGAGAAATAGAAAACCACCTCCCAATTTAAAACATAGGATAGAATAAACTATGCCACAAAGCTTCGAAAACCACTACCCGGAACCACAATAAATAGAACTCCTAGCTCAGAACCTTCCATAAGGCCACATAAATAGTGCCTCAAATAAATAAGGGGCCTATTAATCTATCAATGATCAAGAATATCCAACAATTAGAGCATCAACAGGCTAGAATCCGCTAAATCACCAAGTACTAAAGGCTATAAAAGACTATAATATGAGATAAGCAATAATATTTACCTACAGTTCCAACGACCGCCCATACAATTGAGGAACACAATCAAGTGAAAATAAACCCTCTGACAGCCCATACTACATGATCGTACATTGTGAAAATAGCAAACAAGGGTGGAATCTGAATACAAGATACATGATGATGATGATGATATGACATAACTAGTGTGATTGTAACCCGTATTTTACCCCCTCCGGTACCTAAAAGGCCTAATAGAGGCAGGATCCATGGAAGTGATTCCCCTGAGTACCTCAACTACACCGTACACCTCTCATCCTAGAAACCTCATACCATAGCTCTTAGTTCAGGAACGACAGGGTCCACAGATGTTCGTGACCATATACTAACTACGAATCTCAAAGTATAATTACCCGGAGTATGTTCGGATGTAAATAAATAATTAGAATCTCATAGTACATGTACGGATTCAATCCGGGTCTAAAATGGTAGTAGTGATCTCAAAACCCTCATAAAGGGTGCCCTGGGTCTATCTGGGTCTAAACCAGTAATCAAGTTTGAAAATCCCTTAAATAGGGTACCCGACAGGTGTTTGGGTCTAAATCAATAGAAAATTAATTCTACCACTACGACCTAGCTGATCCTAGTATTAGTGTGAAAACAAGTGGTGAAATCATCAAAACATCCTCTATACTCCAAGAGGTTTCATAAAAGTTAGTACCAAAACTTTTCATACTCATTTTACCAAAAAATGGGCCCTCGAGGCCATGTAAAGTTTAGAAAATCATTTATAGTGTCCCAAAGGCAAATCAATAGTAAAACATGCAAAAAATCCTTTGCATGAATGATATGCTCGCAAATAATAGATTAGCCCAAAATAGCTCATAAATATTCCTATCGGCCCTGCACAGGCACAACCGACTCTATAACACAGATAACTAGCCTAAAGTAAGATCACGATGTGTGGGACTCGCAGATATTCCTAATTATCCCACCGAATATGGTCTAGAGTTTTATACAAAGGCCACATAGGTCCACAAGGGTAATATTACAACACTATAATGAATACTACAAACAGCGCATAGAATAAACGGACATAAGAGGCGGATAAGGTCTGAGGGTACCAACCTAGAAATCAAACCCAAGGATGTTAATTAATGCAGTTATAGCCTATATACATAAAGTCTAGGTAGAAAAAACCATAACGTACTTGTCGTCTGACGACTAGCTATGGGAATGGCATCGTCCAAGCTTGAACTGCTCCGAGAAGCTCTAATTCATTAAAACACTATCAACACCATAATCTATGCGTCAATATAAGACCAATGATATCAATATTGCTATAATTATAGTTGAATCAAAATCCAGGTCAAAAGTGGACCCATAGGGCCCATAACTTGAAATTAGAAATAACAAGTCACATGATGAACACACTACTCTCGTTAGTGCATGCTCTAAATTTGAGCAAATTTGTCCAAGGAAAAGGGGACAAAATAGCCCGCTCAATTAAGAAATGAAAGAGGGAATTCAAGGGTTAAAACCAGAAATTAAAGTAATAATCTACTTACCACGATCAAAGAAACAAGCTAATGGAGTGAAATCCCCGAATTCATGAACCAGCAATCCAAGTAGAGAAACTATAAACAATAAGAAACCCCAAGCTCGAGATGTGCAACAATGGACTTTTTAGCTTAAGAAGAGAAGCTTTTGGGGAATAAGGAACTTTCCAAAAACAAAGAGAGAGCAAGATTAAAAGTCAAACTGATGAATTCCCCAAAGCCAATACTGATTTGGAGTCAAATTAGGAGAGGGAAGATGACTTGGAGTGAGAGAGAAATGATAAAATGGTCTGAAAAATCGAGGAGAAGGCTTTATAAGTTGTAGGACATAGACTAGTGCAATCACGCTGCCTTTGTGCGATCATGCTGAAAGAAGTATCACAAACCAGTGAAATCGCACTGTCCTAGAGCGATTGCACTAGGATCATAGGCTAGCGCAATCGCGTTGCCCGGGTGACATCTCGCTGATGGCCTATCTACAACAGAAACCAACAATAGCCAATACATCTACAAGGTGTCCTGGGCACAATTGGAACCCTATATTCAAAAACCAAATATGCTATTAAAGTGGAAACAACATTCTAGAGTCAACAGAATCGATGAAAGTTCCAAACAAGGTCGTCTTAGAGAAATGTTGACCCAAGTCAAAATTAGCTAAAATCAACCAAACACCCAAAATGAGCCTGGCTCACCCGAGACCCAAACCAACCACTTCCCTAACCCAAACTCGACATTCTGGAGCTAACAGTGTTAGCGAAACTTCGATACGAGGCCATCTTCTTTGAATGTTGACCAAAGTCAACCAAACAAGCTCAACTGGCCTAGAAACACAGAACAAGAGAGAATTTTAAGATGAAAAGCTCTCGGATCCTAACCAAAGGTCCACCTAGAATAAAGTACATACTCTGAAGCTAATGTAACTGTCAGAATTCGATGCTTTGTATGAGATGTGGGAAGCTTCGAGGGGTCAGAATGCTCTCTTAGTGGTCTGAAAGGACTTTGCGAAGGATTCATGGATCATTTCTTGCAATTAGTACTTAGAGAGGAAAAGGTAGATGAATTTTTGAATATAAAGTTGCATGATCTTAGTTTTAAAGGGTACAACTTATGATTTATGCACTTGTCCAGATTTTCTCTAGAGTTGGTTAGTACCCAGACATCAAGGATTCATCATTTTGTGGATGGCCTCATGGATCTCTTGAGGGATAATCTTTTTGTTGCTGCCCTGAATAGGGATTTTGAAATAGTGAGGATCATGGCATATGCTCAGCAGTTAGATGAGGATCTGCGTAATTGTGAAGTAGATAATGAGAGGGAACAAAGTAAGAGAGCCAGGATGGTTGGCCAGTATATGGCACATTGCGCTGGTATGTGCCAAATGAGTCTCCTGTGTTGCATTGGGATTCCGTCCAGTTGGATGAGAGGTTATCATATGTTGAGGATCCAATAGTTATTCTAGCAAGAGATATCATGAGATTGAGATCTAGGTAGATTCCAATTGTTAATGTTTAGTGGATACATCATCCGATCGAGTAGGCTACTTGGGAGACCGAGTGTGAGTTGCGTACTCAGTATCCGCAGTTGTTCGAGCCTTCAGGTACTCCTTTCTTCTTGACTTTTGAGGACAAAAATCTTTTTAGTAGTGGATGTTGTGATGACCCTTCTTGTTATCTTGGCGTTTACGAATTAATTGTACTGTTAGATCCTTCCTGTAGCGGCCCCAAGTCATTTATGCCTTGTTGTGAGAAGTTGTTCGGTGCCCAGGTCATTCATTTGGTCGTTTTGGCTTAAACATAGAATATCATTGACTTTAGTCAACATTCTTAGTTAACGTGCTCGGAATTCTGTTTTTACAGTTTCATTGGCTCCGGAGCAATGAGTTTGGTCTAGTTGGACCTTTAGTTAAGGCTTGAGAACGTCCGGTGTGGGGTTTGTGTTGTTTTCTCAGTTTTCAGGCCATTTGGAAATGAGTGTAACTTCGAGTGGCTTATGATGATCAGAGTGTCGGATTCAAAATCCGATGATTCCATCAGCTCCGTAATGTTGAGTCTGGGCTAGGAAGATGGTTGGTCGGGTTTCGGGTGAGTCAGACTCATTTCAAGGCATGTGTTCCTTTTCTTTAGTGTTGACTTGGGTCAACATTTCTCATAAATGACCTCATATGGAAGTTTTGTCGATTCCTTTGAGTCCGGAACGTTGTTTATACTCTATTAACACTATTGGTCTTTGAATATCGGTTTACGATTGTGCCCGAAATGCCCCATGGAGTTTTCTAAAAAGTGCAGAAAATCAGCTGCGGACAGCAGCGATTTATTGTTGTCATTTCGTTTTTTCCAGCCCTTCTCCTCACTTTTCTCACTCTAAAACTCAAAATTCTCTCCACCATTTTACTCCAATTCAGTTCTAAACCTTGGTAAATTGTTTGTTCGTCGATTATCCGTAGTTCTTCGCCTCTTAGTAAGTTATCTTCCCCAACTTGCCTTCTTCGGTTTTTCTCTTAATTCCTCCATTAATGCTCATCCAAAGCTTAGATTTTGTGATAGATTCTGCTTCCTAAGCTTGTGCATGTTCGTGGGTGTGAAGTTTTATCCATCTTGGTCTGATTTTTCATCGTTTCGGTAAGTAATTCTTGCCCAATTTCCATTTTTATTTTCGAAATTTCCATTATTTAATTCCCAACTTGGGCGAGCTGTTTTGGTGCCCTTCCCTTGTCCAATTGTGCTCAAATTTGGAGCATGCCTTCTTGGCATCATTGGGGTCATCGTGGTTCTTTTCATTTTTAGTTTTGGATTGTGGGCCCCGTAGGCCCGCTTTTGACCCAGATATCAACCCGGCTACAATTGTAGCAATATGGGTATCGTTAGACTCGTCTTAACATTTTATTCATGAATTTTATAGTTTAATTCTCGTTCGGAGCTTCTCGAAGAAGCTCGGCCTCGGATATCGTTGTTCCCGCAGCTTGTCATCGGACGATAACTAGGTTACGACTTAACTCCCAAGACTTCGCATATATCGGTTAAAATTATACTAGTTGGCATCCTTGGGTTGGGTTATTAAGTTGGTACCACAGACCTTGACTGCTTTTCCATGATTCATCCTATTTCTTTCCTCCGTTTTGTGTAGTATTCCTATTAGTTGATATATTATTTTTCTTGTGAACCCATGAGGTCTTGTTGACTCTTGAACATAAGAGGTGAGATTATTGGGAATGTACGTGAGTCCCACACATAGAAATATCCTTCTAGGCAGGTTATGCTTGCTGAGTAGCTTCGGAGCTTGCGCAGGGCCCTTAGGTTGATTGTGATCTACCGGGCATCTATTTGAGTTGATCATATCATTTCCATGCATATAAATAGGTTTTTCCATATTTCATTACAGTTTTTGGCTTTGGGCCTACGAAAACTGATTTTCTAAACCTTGCATGGCCCTAGGGCCCTGCTTTCGATGAAATTGGATTTGGAAATGATTTGACTTGATACGTGGATCTTCTTGGGGTAAAAGAAGTTTAAAAATGTGGTTTTATCACGATTTACTACTACTACTAGACTCGACCGGGTCAGAGTGCTAGATGAGTTTTCTTATTGATTTGAAATGATATCAGGCTTGGCCCGGTCGAGCATCTGAGATATTTTTACTATTATTTTAGACCCGGTTGTGCCCAGGCACCCTTGTAAGGGTTTCTGAGACATCTTTTTCACTGTTTTAGTCCTAGACAAGGTCTAGGCATGCATATTTGAGACTTAGCCACTGGTGTGATGACACTTCTGATTATCTTTTTATTTTCACATTTACTGCACTGTTAAAGCCTTCCTGTAGCGGCCTCAAGTTATTTATAGCTTGCTGGGACCGGTGGTTCGGTGTCTTGGCCATTTTTTTGGTCATTTTAGCCGTTTGCCTGTTTTAGAGCTTAAACTTAGAATATCATTGACTTTGGTCAACATTTTTACCTAACGTTCTTAAAATTTAATTCTGACAGTTCCGTTAGCTCCGGAGCGATGAGTTCTGTCTAGTTGGATCTTTAGTTGAGGCCTGAGAACTTCCGGTGTGGGTTTTGTGTGATTTTCTCAGTTTTTGGGACATTTGGAGTGGAAAGTGCAACTTTGGGTGACTTTCGATGATCGGAGTGTCAGATTCGGAATTCGATAATTCCATCAACTCGGAGTGTTGAGCTTGGGCTAGGAAGGTGGTTGGTTCAGGTTCCGAGTGAGCCGGACTCATTTCGATCCTTTGAGTTACTTTTCGTTAGTGTTGACTTGAGTCAACATTTCTCCGAAACGACCTCATATGGGAGTCTCATTGATTTCGTTGAGTCCAGAACGTTGTTTCTACTTTGTTAGCATTATTCGTTTTTGAATATCGGTTTCGGATTATGCCCGGAACACCCCGTGGAGTTTTTAAAAAGTTGTAGAAAATTAGTTGCAGGCCATCCTTCAGCGCAATCGCGCCAAGGCCAGCGTGATCGCTTCTTAGAGCCTTCGAGCCTTCAGCGCAAAAGTGCCCTCCCAGCACGATAGCGCTGAGGCGCCTCCCTCCCTTTAGCGTTGTTAGCGCTGGCCTTTTTCCAGCAGATATATATAGCTAAAAGTCCAATTTTCCAGCTTTGTTTCTCTCACTTTCTCATTCTAAACCTCTGAATTCTCTCCAACAAATTGCTCCATATTGATTCTAAGCCTTGGGAAGTCGATTGTTTGTGGATTTTCCGCGCTTTTTCGTCGTTTTGTAAGATCCCTCTTCTTTTGAAATTTCTTAAGACCTCCATTGATGCCCGTCTCTAAGCTTAAGTTCTTACTTGTGAATTCCGGCCATCCAGCTGGTGCATGTTCGTGGGATTGGTAAATTACCCTTCTTGACTTAGTTTTTTGCCTTTGTGGTAAATAATCCTTGCCCAATTTCCGTTCTTTTTCGTGAATTTCCACTCCTTAAACCCCAATCTTTGCAGGGTGATTTGGCGCCCTTCCTCTTGGCTAATTGTGCTCAAATTTGAGTCATGCACTCTTGACACAATTGGGGTCATCGTGGCTCTTTTAGTTTTTGGTTTTGGGTTATGGGCCTCATGGGCCCACTTTTGACACGGATATTGACCTGACTACAATTGTAGCAATATGGGTACTGTTAGACTCGTTTTAATGTTATATTCATGAATTTGATAGTTTGATTCTTGTTCGGAGCTTCCCAGAGCTGCTCAACCTCGGATATCATCGTTCCTGCAGCTTGTCGTCGGACAACAGGTACTTCCTGCTTAACACCCTAGACTTTGCATATATTGGGTAAAATTGTACTAGTTGGCATCCTTGGGTTGGGTTATTAGGTTGGTACCACAGACCTTGACCACTTTTCTATGATTCATCCTATTTCCTTCCTCCGTTGTGTGCAGTATTCCTATTAGTTGGTGTATTTATTACCCTTGTGACCCCATGTGGTCTTGTTGATTCTGGAACATAGAAGGTGGGATTATTGGGAATGTCCACGAGTCCCGGACATAGAAATATCCTACTAGGCTGGTTATGCTTGCTTAGTAGCTTCGGAGCCTGTGCAGGGCCGTCAATTTGATTGTGAGCTCCCGGGCAATTATTTGTGATGATCATATCATTTCCATGCATATAAAGAGGTTTTCCAAGTTTTATTATGCTTTTTGGATTCGAGCCTGTGAAAACTAATTTCCTAAACCTTGCTGGCCCCGGGGGCCCATTTTTTATAAAATTTGACTTGATACGTGGATCTTATGGCGTAAAAGAAGGTTAAAAATATTATTTTATCATGATTTACTACTATTGCTAGACTCGACCGGGTCAGAGTGCTACCTGAGTTTTCTTACTGATTTGAAATGGCTTTAGGCTCGGCTGGGTCGAGCATCTGAGAGATTTTACTACTATTTTAGACCCGATTGTGCCCGATAACCCTTGGAAGGATTTTTGAGACATCTTTCTCACAGTTTTAGTCCTAGACGCGGTCTAGGCATGCATATTTGAGACTTAGCCACTGGTTTGAACCCGAACTCAATTTCGAAGGGCACATTTTGATTTCGAGATTTAGTATAGGGTCCGGGACCTCCATGGACCTAGCCGCTCTGGGCCAAGGGCTTCGGAACGCGTGTGCTGGACGGAATGGTATATGGTGGAGTAGAGGTATACGGGATGAGTCCTTCTATTGAACCTGCCTGCTGGGCCTGATCGGCACAGGAGAAGGTACTTACCGAGATTCTATTTCACCCTGAGGTCATCAATCATCATATCATCCATTGTTTGAGATACCACAATTATTTGTTGTTTGTTGAATGTACGCTCTGGTAGTATGTGATGCCAGACGGTTTGTTTTCACTTGATTGATTTCCTCGGTTGTACGGGCAGCCGAGGGACTGTAGGTAGAATCTTTTTACTTAATTATGGATTTGTTCTATACTACAGTTTAAGTGTGGAATTGGAGTTGCTAGACTGTTACTTATGGATTTGAGAATCGGCATGGTTTGGGTGTTTATTCATTCTGTTTATCGAGCATGTCTACTTTATCCTTCCCTCCCATTCTATTTACTTGATGTTACCGATATACCGTCCCTTGGTAGAACTTATCTCTATATACTGTCTTTGTGAGGATCCCAGGTGCGTCGTTCTCTTTTCACCCATATTTGCCATGTATATATTCTATTTGCTAGCCTTCCTTGTTGCTTTTAGTTCTCTTCCCTCTAGGCTAGTTCTTGTGTATTTTATCATTGATTTTTGTGACTGTTTGTTTCTACTCTGCCTGTTACTATTCTTTTACTTAATATGTGCCCAGTCGGCATATGATACCTACTGGGTACCCTATGCTTCGCATTTGGTGCTCACCCTACCCTCTGCATCTTCTGGTGCAGATCCTGGTATGGGCCATCACCGTTAGAGCACCGGAGACTCGTGCGGGCAGCTACTTTTTGATCATCCAATCTGAGGGTGAGCTCGTAGCATTCAAAGCTTGACTTTTGTTTATCCTTGATGTATTTTTTACTCTTGTAGTTTCGGAGACATCATGTATATATTACTTTTAGGCCTTTTTGTACTCCGGTTGTAGTTCGGCTCTTATACACTATGATACTAGGTTTTGGGTTGGCTTAGCTTCCATTTTTCATTTATATTACTCTAGTTATCTAGTTTTAGCATCGGTTCCGATGCCAGCTTCAGCCCCAGCTCAGCTTCAGATGTTCGGGGTTTACTTGTTCAGCTCTTGGGTATGATTGGGGAGCGTCCTTCTGAGGCAGGACAGACATCCGCTCAGGGGGCAGCTGTGACACCTCGGATCTTTCAAAACCTATATGACTAAGTTAATATCGATGCAAGTACTTGAGCTCAAGATTGTGAAGGGGTACTTTGGCCGAGATTTTGAAATGGTCAAATGTATATAAGTGTTAAGTTAAAGTATAAGGATGAGGGTTTTGAAAATGAGATAAACAAGTGAGGTGCTTGCATAACTTATCTAAGCACTTAGGTGACAAGTAGGTGCATCACCTTCCTATGCTAACGAACTAAGTTTCGAGGGCCGATTACGGGCAGAAACATCATGGATTATTAGACGTAATGGTAGACCAAATGAAGCTTAAAGTTGTCCCATCAAAGCACAACCAAATCTGTCCCAAACAACTACAAAAGTAAGCCACCAATATTGACCACATTTTGACCCAAGAGAAGTCCAAAATCAGCCACAAAACTTAACCCTTTTGAGTCCCAAGCAAAGCATAATTTTGGCCCAAGTTTCTTGACCGTTTTGGCCAAAATATACTCAAAAACAAGTCGGGCAAAAGGACCTTTTATAAAGACCTTTTGTTGATCAATATTGATCACAAAAAGATGGAAAATTCTCTCTTATCCTCTTTCATTTTTGCATCCCCTTTCTCCCTTTAGGGTTCTAAGAAGATCAAGATTTATTCAAGATTAAGGTGAGTTAAACAACTTATTATCTTGGTACTAATCTACTACATATAGCTAGGATATCCTAAGGTATGAAAGATATGAACTATGGAAGCCCCTTTCTTAAGATTAAACACATAGAAATTGTGTAACAATTAAGAGATTTCTTTTTTTCTTGTTGGTGTATGTGTAGGGGGTACTTAAGCTTTTCAAGGCATCAATAAAAAAGGGATAAAAACATCCCTTCAAGTGTGGTAATTACTCTTCCCATAATCATATTTTTGGATTGAAGTTCGGGGGGACAATTGTTGTTGAATTGTTGTTAAGAACTCACGGGACGGTGATCGAAAGTCGTGGGTTCAATGTGTTGCTATTGTATTTCGGTATGGTGAGTTGTGTAAGTGATGTTTGATGTGTTTTTTATCGTTGGAGGCAGTATGTTGTTGTGTGTGTGATATGTATTGGAATGGGGGAGAAAGGTGTGATGATACACCTTTTTATTAATGCCAATACGTAAATATGCCCGGGAAATGTTAGCTATTGTTTTGGAAAAGTTGCATTAGTTTTAAGAGCTAATATTAGCTTCATTATACCCTTGTGTCTTATATTAACTTAATAAAGGAAAGTCCAAGTTGCGGTAAGCGCAATCTTCAAAAGGAACAAGGTATGTTAAGGTTTCTTTATTCCTTATCGGCATGAATCTAGAAATGGAACTCTAAAACCCCAAAAGAAGGAATTTGAGTATTCTCTTGTAAGAGAGTTGATTTGGTAACTTAACAAGTCTTAAGGAACTAAGTGGTACATTATGGTGCTTCAAGTCTCCTTTTTATAAAAATCTTATTCTTTTTGCATGAAACGTAAGTTATCCTTTTGTCCAGTTTCTTCTTTGTGTTCTGATCCCTAATCAAGATTTAGAAACTATAAAAGGAAGGTTAGCAAGTCAAATCCCCATTCATATGTTTTTGGTAAGTTGAGTCCAACATCTAGTAAGTCAAGGCTAAAGAAGTTATCTTAATGAACCTCTATAACTAACAAGAGTAGCTTTGAAGGTCAATCTAGTAATACGCTTATTACGCATGGATTGCGTGTTAGTGTTCACCGAGGTGCTACTGCCATATTGAGGCTATTATATACATAGTGTGCACCGAGGTGATACTTCCATATTGAGACCATTATATACATAGTGTGCGCCGAGGCACTATTGTGGTTCAGCCTGGGTTATAAAGAATGATTTGCGGTGTGAGTTAATTCAGTGTTGTATTTGAAAAAGAATAAAGGAGAAAAGAGCTTAACCAGCCTTACCAATTACAATTTACAAGTTTCATATTATATCCTATTCAGATTTACTACTTGCGACTTACTATTATGTTTCCACCTTACATGCCTGTACATTATTGTCGTACTGACGTCCCCAATGACTGGGGGAACTGCATTCATACCTGATGGTCCAGACAGAAACCCATACAAACCTCTTCAGTAGGAGTTGCAGAGTTCAGCCATTTTCGTAAGTTCCATTCTTCCTGGAGCTGATGAGTTAGAGGTCTAGCTTATATTTTGACTAGGTTATGTATATGTACAACTTATGGGTAGTCCAGGGCCCTGTCCTGGATATAATATATTTTACTTACTCCTAGAGGCTTGTAGACGTGTATATGTATATCAATGTTGGGTTTGACCTTGTCTTCCTTGTTATTAGCTATCTACTATGATAATAGCCTTGTCGGCCTTGAGTTGTTTACCTACAGTTAGCTTTTAGTATTTCAGATTGCTATTCATAGAGACCTTGTCGGTCTCAGACCCCTAGAAGGTTCAATAGAGATACACTCTATTTTGGCGCCCTCGGCCTTTTGGGGTTCCGGGTGCCGATCATGCCTCCCATGGTTTGGGGCGTGACAAACTTGGTATCAGAGCACGTCGAATCCTAGGGAGTCTACAAGTCATGTCTAGTAGAGTCTTGCTTATGGGTGTGTTGTGCACCATGCCTATAATCATGTGGCTACGGGACATCTAGGAATTGTTATCCTTCTTTCATTTGCTAGATCGTGCAATAGAGCTAGGTCATAAGATATTTGAAGTCTAATTCATGCTTTTCTATTCCTTGTTTATAGAAATGCCTGTGACCAGACAAATGAGTAGCCGATGGGTTGGCACGGATATGGGGGATGGTACTAGTCATTCCCCGCCTATCCGAATGGATAGATTTGAGGCTCAAAGTGAATCACCGACACCAGAGATCCTAGTTCATCAAGTACCTGATGAGACTAAAGGGGATACAGTACCCCTGACCCCACCTGCTCCAGTGGCACATGAGATAGCTAGAGATGAACCAGCACCTGCAAATCCTCCACCTGAAGCAGAGGACCATGATATCAAGAGTGTTGTTCGATTATTGACCTAGATGGTAGCCACATAGAAACAACAAATTAGGGCATTAGTGAGTGCTAGGTCAGGTGGCTCAGAAAGTTCTAGGGCTCGAGAGTTTATCAGCCTAAGTCCTCCTATATTTACAGGCTCTGACCCACGTGAGAATCCTCAGGATTTTATTGATCAAACTTATCGGGTACTTCGAGTCATGCATGCAACAGTAGTGGAGGTAGTGGATTTTGCATCTTTCAGGTTACGAGATGTAGCAATTTTGTGGTTCGAGGTTTGGGATCGGTCTAGGGGATCAAATGCACCCTAGCTGAATGGGAGGAATTTTCAGAGGCCTTCCTATCTCACTATCTTCCACAGGAGGTTTGAGAGGCCAGACTTGATCAGTTTCTAGCCCTTAGGTAGGGCAATATGAGTGTTCGAGAGTACAGCCTTAGGTTTAATTCTTTAGCCAGGTACGCCCCCAATATTGTGAATACGATACGAGCTATAGTTCATCGATATGTGGGTGGCCTTAAGGATGACTTGATTAAGGAATTAATGATAGCAGCCACACAAGAGGATATGAATATTTCTAAGATACAGGCTATTGCTCAAATTGCAGAGGACCTGGAAGTACGAATTGGAGATAACCAAAGCCAAGAAAGGGATCAGAATAAAAGGGCTAGATCTACTGGGTCCTATGGAGAGCCAAGAGGTAATGTTAGGCCAGATTTTCATAGGAAATCATCCCACCATACTAGTGGTGCCCCACATCAGTTGCAAAGACAGAGGTATGATCATTTTTCTCAGCCTGGTCCAGGCCACAGTTCAGGTGCATCCAATTCCTATCGCCAGGGGCATTCAGGTCAGATGAGGCCACCTTTGCCACCTTGTGTTAAGTGCAGTAGGAAGCATCCTGGGATATGTCGCCTGGGTTCAGATACTTGTTATTTGTGTGGGTATCCTAGTCACTTTATGTGAGACTATCCGAGTAGAGGTAGGGGTGAAAATGCCCAGCCTACAGGGTCGATGGCAGCTTCTTCATCTACTATTCGTCCCCCTAGGAAAGGCCCACTGGATACACCAGGTTGTGGTAGAGGTAGTGTAGGAGGAGGAGAATCCAGTTCAGGAGGTGGTTAGAATCACACTTATTCTCTAGCTAGTCGCCAGGACTTGGAATCGTCACCTGATGTTGTTACAGGTACATTGACTATTTTTACTCATGTTGTTTATGCACTTATAGATCCTGGATCTACTCTTTCATATGTTACCCCACTCATTGCTGGTAAGTTTGGGGCAGACCCAGAGTTATTGCCTAGACCTTTTGTTGTATCTACTCTGGTTGGAGAATCTATTATAGCTAGACGAGTTTATCGAGATTGCATAGTGTTGATTTATGACCGTCTCACTTTAGCTGATCTAATTGAATTAGATATGATTGACTTTGATGTCTTTATGGGTATGGACTGGTTAGCTGTATTTTATGCTAATATCAATTGTAGAACTAAGGTTGTCAAATTCCATTTTCTGGGAGAGACAATCTTGGAGTGTAAAGGTAATGCTGCCACGCCAAAGGGTAGGTTTATTTCCTACCTTAAGGCCCAAAAAATGATTTATAAAGGCTATATATATCATCTAGTCCGAGTAAGAAGCACAGAGGTTATACCAGCGACTCTTCAATCGGTTCCCATGGTTAGTCAATTTCCAGATGTATTCCCAAATGAGCTCCCAGGAATCCCTCCAGAAAGAGAAATTGAGTTTTCCATTGATCTACTACGAGATACTCAGCCAATATCAATTCCCCCATACAGGATGGCTCTTGCTGAGCTAAGATAGTTAAAGGAACAGCTGAAGGATCTACTCGAAAAAGGATTCATTAGGCCTAGTACATTGCCATGGGGTGCACTTGTTTTGTTTATTCATAAAAAGGATGGGTCCTTGAGAATATGTATTTATTACCGACAGCTGAATAAAGTTACAATCAAGAATAAGTACCCGCTTCCAAGGATTGATGACCTTTTTGATCAGTTGCAAGGAACCAAATGTTTTTCAAAGATTGACTTGCGATCGGGGTATCACCAGTTACGTGTTAAAGGGGTAGATGTTCCGAAGATAGCCTTTAGGAGAAGGTATGGCCACTTTGAATTTCTAGTAATGTCTTTTGGTCTTAATAATGCCCCAACATCTTTTATGGACCTAATGAATCGGGTCTTCAAGCCATTTTTAGATGTATTCATGATCGTATATATTGACGATATCCTTATTTACTCACAGTCCGAAGCCGAACATGTTGATCATGTACGTGCAATATTGCAAACACTTCAGAATCATAAATTATATGCAAAGTTCTCCAAATGTGAGTTTTGGTTGACTTCATTGGCTTTTCTTGGCCATGTAATTACAGACGAAGGTATTAGAGTTGACGGCCAAAAGATTGAAGCTGTAAAGAATTGATCGAGGCTCTTGAATGCTATAAAGATCCGTAGTTTTTTGGGCTTAGAAAGTTATTATCGAAGGTTTGTGGATGTATTTTCTTCTATATATGCACCATTGAAAAAGTTGACTCATAAAGCTGCCAAATTCCAGTGGTCTGATGCATGTGAGCATAGTTTTCAGGAGTTGAAGGACAGATTTACTTCAGCACCTGTCTTAACTCTGCTAGAGGGCACAGAAGGTTAGGTTGTTTATTGTAATGCTTCAAGGATTGGGTTGGGCTGCATTTTAATGCAACATGGTAAAGTTATTGCCTATGCCTCGAGAAAACTGAGAAAGCACGAACAAAATTACCCTACTCATGATCTTGAATTGACAACAGTTATATTTTCATTGAAAATTTGGCACCATTACTTGTTTGGAGTCCATGTAGATGTGTTTACGGACCACAAAAGTCTACAGTTTTTATTCAAATAGAAGGATTAAACCTAAGGCAAAGAAGGTGGATAGAGTTACTAAAGGATTATGATGTAGAAATTTTGTACCATCTAGGTAAGGACAATGTAGTGGCCGATGCACTTAGCCGCAAATCCATGGGAAGCTTGAGCCACGTAGAAAATAGAAATATTCAGATGACAATAGAACTACATCAGTTAGCTAATTTGCAGGTTTGACTACTAGACCAAGGTAATGGGGGAGTTGTTATTCAAAGCACAGCGGAATCCTCACTTATAACAGAGGTAAAGGAATGACAATAGGATGATCCAGAGTTAGTAAGATTGAGGGAAGAAATTCCACAGTAGAAGCAAACACTAATAGAGCTTAAGAAAGATGGGGTTCTGAGATATCAAGGTCGTCTATGTGTACCTAACATCGGGGAGCTTCGGGAGAAAAGTTTGGCAGATGTTCACTATTCCTGCTATTCAATCCATCCAGGAGTAACGAAGATGTATCATGATCTTTGACAGATTTATTGGTGGAATAATATGAAGAGAAATATTACAGAGTTTGTAGCCCAATGCCCGAATTGTCAACATGTAAGAATTGAACACCAGAGACTCGTAGGTCTAACTCAAAGTATAGTGATACCTACTTGGAAATGGGAGGTGATCAACATGGACTTTATTACAGGCTTACCCCATACTTATCGAAAGTATGATTCAATATGGGTGATTGTAGATAGACTTACAAAATTAGCTCACTTTTTGCCAGTCAGGACAACTTATACTGTTGAAGATTATGCCAAGTTGTATATTAGTGAAATAGTTCGACTTCATGGTGTCCCAATTTCCATCATTTCAGATAGGGGTGCTCAGTTTACAGCAAATTTCTAGAGGTCTTTCCAGAGAGACTTAGGTACTCAAATATGTCTCAGTACAGCTTTTCATTCACAGACAGATGGACAAGTTGAATGCACTATTCAAACACTCGAAGATATGCTACAATCTTGTGTACTAGATTTTAAAGGGAGTTGGGATGACCACTTGCCACTAATTGAGTTTGCTTATAATAATAGCTGCCATGCAAGAATTCAAATGGCTCCTTATGAAGCTCTATATGGACGAAAGTGTAGATCACCAATTAGCTGGTTTGAAATTGGGGAAGCAGAATTATTAGGGCCTGACCTAGTTAATCAGACAATGGAGAAGGTGAAGCTAATCCGAGAAAGATTACTAGCAGCCCAGAGTAGGCAGAAATCATATGCAGATGTGAGGCATCGGGATTTGGAATTTAGTGTTAGTGATTGGGTTTTCCTAATGGTTTCGCCCATGAAAGGCCTTATGCGATTTGGTAAAAAGGGAAATCTTAGTCCAAGATACATTAGACCATACAGGATCATTCAGAGGGTAGGAAGAGTTGCATATGAGCTAGAGTTACCCACAGAATTGGAGGCAGTCCATCCTATATTTCATGTATCGATGCTACAAAAGTGCATGGGAGATCCTTTACGTATTATGCCTATCAAAGATATTCAACTTTCTGAAGACTTATCCTATGAGGAAGTACCAATTTCTATCCTAGATCGTCAAGTTAGGAAGCTCAGAACCAAAGACATAGCCTCAGTAAAGATGTTGTGGAAAAATAATAATGTCGAGGAAATGACGTGGGAAGCCGAGGAAGAAATGAGGAAAAAGTATCCCCATTTATTTTACGACCTTAAGATAGTATAGAGGTAAGTTATATCCTGATCTTCATAATATTTTTTTCTACTGTGCAAATATGATCAGGTTTGAACATGTGCAAATGATTGCATTTAATTGTATATCGTTGTATCGCCCTGTGAGGCATTATGCTGGAATTTCACTGAGTTTCAGGTTTTTGGATAGTCCCAATTATAAAGAAAACTCTGCCGAAATTAAAAGGGCTCTATACGCATTACCCTCATTCGAGGATGGATGATTCTAAAGGGGGAAGGATGTGACACCTCGTACCTTTCAAAACCTATATGATTAAGTTAATATCGACGAAGGTACTTGAGCTCAAGATTGTGAAGGGGTACTTTGGCCTAGAATTTGAAATGGTCAAATGTATATAAGTGTTAAGTTAAAGTATAAGGATGAGAGTTTTGAAAATGAGATAAAACAAGTGAGGTGCTTGCCCAACTTATCTAAGCTCTTAGGTGACAAGTAGCTGCATCACCAACCTACGCTAACGAACTAAGTTTCGAGGGCCGATTACGGGAAGCAACATCATCGATTATTAGACCTAATGGTAGCCCAAATGAAGCTTAAAGTTAGACCATAAAAGCACAACCAAATCTGGCCCAAACAACTACAAAAGGTAGCCACCAATATTGACCACATTTTGACCCAAGAGAAGCCCAAAATCAGCCACAAAACTTAACCCTTTTGAATCCCAAGCAAAGGATAATTTTGGCCCAAGTTTATTAACCCATTTTGACCCAAATATACTCAAAAAAAAGTTGGAAAAAAGGCCCCTTTATACAGACCTTTTGTTGATCAATATTGATCACAAAAAGCTGGTAAATTCTCTCTTATCCTCTTTCATTTTGGCAGCCCCTTTCTCCCTTTAGGGTTCTAAGAAGATCAAGATTTATTCAAGATTAAGGTGAGTTAAAAAACTTATTATTTTTGTACTAATCTACTACATATAGCTAGGATATCGTATGGTAAGAAAGATATGAACTATGGCAGTCCCTTTCTTAAGATTGAACACATAGAAATTGTGTAACAATTAAGAGATTTCTTCTTCTCTTATTGGTGTATGTGTAGGGGGTACTTAAGATTTTCAAGGCATCAATAAAAAGAGGATAAAAACACCCCTTCAAGTGTGGTAAGTAATTTTCCCAAAATCATATTTTTGGATTGAAGTTCGGATGGACAATTGTTGTTGAATTGTTGTTAAGAACTCACGGGACGGCGATCGAAAGCCGTGGTTTCAATGTGTTGCTATTGTATTTCTGTATGGTGAGTTGTGTAAGGAATGTTTGATGTGTTTTGTATTGTTGGAGGCCATAGGTTGGTGTGTGTGTGATGTGTATTGGAATGGGGGAGAAAGTTGTGACGATACACCCTTTTATTAATGCCAATACGTAAATCTGCCCGGGAAAAGCTTAGCTACTATTTTGGAAAAGTTGCATCAGGTTTATGAGATAATATTAACTTCATTATACCCTTGTGTTGTAAATTAACTTAATAAAGGAAAGTCCAAGTTGTGGTAAGCGCAATCTTCGAAAGGAACAAGGTATGTTAAGGTTTAGTTATTCCTTATCGGCATGAATCTAGAAATGGAACTCTAAAACCCCAAAAGAAGGAATTTGAGTATTCTGTTGTAAGAGAGATGATTTGGTAACTTAACAAGTCTTAAGGAATTAGGTGATATATTATGGTGCCTCAAGTCTCCTTCTTATAAAAATCTGATTCTTTTTGCATAAAACGTAAGTTATCCTTTTGTCGAGTTTCTTCTTTGTGTTGTGATCCATAATCAAGCATTAGAAAGTAATAAAGGAAGGTTATAAAGTCAAATCCCCATTTAGTGTGCACTTATTACGCGTGGATTGCATGTTAGTGTGCACTAAAGTGTAACTGCCATATTGATTCTATTATATAAATAGTGTGCACCGAGGTGCTACTTCCATATTGATGCCATTATATACATAGTGTACACTGAGGTGTTACTGCCATATTGAGGACATTATATACAGGGTGCGCCAAGGCACTATTGTGGTTCAGCCTGGGTTATAAAGAGTTAGTTGCAGTGTGAATTAATACATGTGTTGTGTTCTAAAAAGAATAAAGGTGAAAAGATCTTAACGAGTCTTACAAATTACAGTTTACAAGTTTCATATTATATCTTGTTCAGATTTACTACTAGCGACTTACTATTATATTTCCACTTTACATGCCAGTACATTATTGTCGTACTAACGTCCCCATTGCTTGGGGGTGCTGCATTCATGCCTGCAGGTCCAAACAAAAACCCAGATAGACCTCTTCAATAGGAGTTGCAGTGTCAGCCATTTTGGTAAACTCCATTCTTCCTGGAGCTCATGAGTCAGAGGTCTAGCTTATATTTTGACTAGGTTATGTGTATGTATAGCGTATGGGTAGTCCAGGGCCTTGTCCTAGATATGAGATATTTTACTTACTCCTAGAGGCTTGTAGACGTGTATATGTATATCAATGTTGGGTATGTCCTTGTCGGCCATGATATTAGCTATCTACTATGATAATAGCCTTGTTGGCCTTGAGTTGTTTACCTATTATTGAGCTTTCAGTGTTTCAGATTGCTATTCTTAGAGACCTTATCGGTCTCAGACTCTCAGCAAGTTCAATAGAGATACACTCTATTTTGGCACCCTCGGCCTTTTGGGGCTCTAGGTGCCGGTCAACCCTCCCATGGTTTGGGGCGTGACAGCAACCCTAGGTGTTCAGAGTTTAGGAGCGCAGCATATTACTGCGGCTCCCCGTGCTGAGGTTGTTCTAGTGCCATCGGTTGCCAGCCTCTTGCTCATCTCCCCGCCATGACAGATGGGGAGCAGAAGTCCTTGGGTAGGTTTCTGAGATTGGCACCACCTAGATTTGCTGGTACATAGGGTCAGGACCCCCACGATTTTATCACCACCTATGAGGAGATGTTGCACCACTTGAGGTTATTAAAGACTCACGGGGTTGGCTATACTTCATATCAGTTGGAGGGTCCAACAAAGTTATGGTGGAGAGCACAGGGTGATTGCAGGCCTTCTAAGTCACCTCCCTTGACCTAGTCCGAGTTTTATGAAGCCTTTATGGCCAAGTTCTTTCCATAGAGCGACAAGGAGCGTCGGAGGGAGGAGTTCACTAGACTTTCCCAGGATTCTATGACTGTCTCAAAGTATGAGAACCGTTCCCATCAGATTGCTTCATTTGGGGTCATTATTATGCCTACTGAAGCTGACAGGGTTCATAGATTTGTTTGGGGGATGCGGAGAGAGTTCAGAGAGCCTGCAGAGATACTAGTTGCTAGCGGTCGGTCATTATAGTCCATTGCGGACTATGCTCATACAGTTGAAGATTCACATCGTCATGACATAGTTGAGGATTCGCATTGTCATGACACCAGGGCCAGAGATAAGATGCCTCGACATCAGAGATAAGGGCTTTCAGTTTGGTTTTCTGTGGCTTTGTGTGTTTTGAAGTTAGTTTGGCTGGTAGGGTTGGCTTTGGTCAACTTTTGGGGAAGACGGCCTCGGATGGGAATTCTGTCAGCGCCATTAGCTCCTGAATGTTTACTTTGGGCTAGGGGGACCGTTGATTCTGGTCCCGAAGCTTCTGAGCTTATTTTTGGGTTTTGAGTTTTGAGTTAGTTTTGAGTGTGGGGCCCACTTATCATTGAAACGATCTTCGTTGGAAGTTTCGTCAATTACATTGAGCCTAGAATGTCGTTTCTCATAAGGTAGCATGGTTGGTTTGTGTTCACGGGGTTCTGGATGAATCCCGAGGGTCCTTCGAGAGATTTTTAGACTTGGTGTTTTTCTGGTTGCTGCATTAAGTTGCAGACAACTTTGCTCTTCGCGATCACGGGGACCTTATCATGTTTGCGATGGTCTAGTTTCTTTACCATCGTGTTCGTTGAGAGCTCTTTCGCATTGGTGATGTAGCCGATTGGGACCAGGCTTGGCTTCCTCTTTGCGAACGCTGCCTGGACCATCGTGAACGCGATGGTTGGGCCGACTGTTCTCCGTGAATGCGGGGGTCCTGTCGCGATCGTGATGAATGACCCCTGGAAGTTATATTAAGTCCCAACTTTGTTTTCTTCTCCAAAAATCTGAGAAACACCATTGTTAGGCTCCTAAGCTCTAAATTCCAGCTCCCTTGCATCAGTTTCTTTATCTGGTAAGTCCCCTAATCACCCCTCTCCTCCTTCCGTATTTATTCTCGCATTTCTTCCGTTAAAATTTCGTTGTTGTGAATTCCAAGAGTTGGGGTGATCCTTGTTGAAGGCTGACTTTTGGGGACTGCATGGTCTTAAAATCGTGCAATTCATCTTCGTGACGTATTCCTCATGTCGAGGTTGGTTTTTGTCTTTGAATTCTGAGCTTTTCCATTTTATTTCCGTAAATTAGTAGCACTTCAGGCTATTTTTGGCCTCGAATCGAACTCCATTTGCGCCTAAACATTGGGCATGGGTTCCCTAACCCACCACGAGCATAATTGTGATTTTGGTTTTCTATTTTGTTCTGTAGGCCCCGAGGGTCATTTTCTGACCCAATTTACGGCCCGATTTTTCGTATAGCAATATGGGTGTCATTATTCTCATCTTGATACATAGTTTATGTTCTTAATACCGTGGCAGCTTTCTGAGGCTGTTTGAAAGGGGAAGGCATATGAGTGATGGTTCATGCTTGCAGTTCGGCCCCGAGGTAGGTTACGGCTTACCTTTTAGACTGAGTTAGTTAGGTCTTATATATTTATATGTTACTGGAATGCTAGATTGAATTTTAGATAGACCTTAGGCTTAAATCTTGTTTATCATGTTAATTGGCCATTTTGGGTTTTTAGCACTAGGACTGCATGTTATACTTAGCCTAGGAGCTTGTTTCTTCTGTGTGACTAGTCTATGACCCTTAGCATGCTTTTAGGAGGCTTTAGAGGTAGAATAGAGCTTGCATGTTGTTTTCCGCTCTTTATTTTTGACTTTACCGCTTTATTCTATCGTTGTATGTAACTGTGGACCCAAGGCCATGGATAGGATTTGGATGTATTCCAGGTCAGTTCTCTTGTTCTAGAGGGTACTTTTGCCCTGTTTGATCTGATGGTGTGATTATTCCTCTGCTTGTGAACATTCATACTCATATCGCATGGTTTCACCATGTATTGTGATTAGGCTAGGCGTACTTCTCCTACCGAGGTCTACACGTTCGATCGAGTGTCAGGGTTTCACCGTATATTGTGATGCATCAGGTATTGGTTTCGGTTGTGTGTTAATGCAGTAGGGCTGGGTTATTGTATACGCTTCTAGATAGTTAAAAGTTCATGAGAGGAACTACCCCACTCATGACTTGGAGTTAGCAATGGTAGTCTCTGCGTTGAAGATGTGGAGGCATTATCTTTATGGTGTGCATTGTGAGATCTTTAGTGACTATCATAGTCTTCAGTACATTTTCACCCAGAAGGATCTAAAATTTGAGGCAGCAGAGGTGGTTGGAGTTACTGAAGGACTATGACATTTCTATCCTCTATCATCCGAGCAAGGCAAACATGGTAGCGGATGCCTTGAGCCAAAATGCATGGAGTATGGGTAGTTTGCATCTCTTAGCTACAGAGAAGCGACCATTAGCTTAGGACATTCAGTTCTTGGCTAATAGGTTGGTTCAACTTGAAATTTTTGAGTTAGGCCGTATTCTTGTTTGTGTTGAGGCTAGGTCTTCCTTGTTGGAGAAGATTCGAGCACATCAATTTGATGATGCGAGATTGAGGATCATTCATGACAAGGTGTTGAGTGGTGAGGCTAGGAAGGCGACTTTAGATTCAGAGGGTGTTCTGAGGATCGAGGGTCTCATTTGCGTTCCTAGAGTTGGTGACTAGGTTAGTTTGATATTGGAGGAGGCTCATTGCTCTAGATATTCCGTTCATCTTGGGTCAACTGAGATGTATCATGACTTGAGGCATCACTACTTGTGGTGTGGGATGAATAGGGATATTTCGGCTTTTGTATCAAGGTGCTTGAACTGTCAGCAAGTGAAGTTCGAGCACCAGAGGCCAGGTGGTTTATCACACTCATTCTGGAGTGGAAGTGGGAGCGTATATCCACATATTTTGTAGTCGGATTGCCACATACCTTGCGAATGTTTGATACTATTTTGATTATCGTGGACAGGTTCAAGAAGTCTGCTCACTTTCTGCCAGTTTAGAATTCCTACAGTTCCAAGTGGTTGGCCCAGATCTATATTTTAGAGATTGTCCATTTGCATGGGGTGCTAGTTTCTATCATTTCCAACCAAGGTACTCAGTTCACTTCGCACTTTTGGCAGTCTATTCAAAGAGAGTTGGGTACTAGAGTTGAGCTTAGCACTACCTTCCATCCGCAAATAGACAACAACTCAAAGCGTACCATTTAGGTTCTGGAGGATATGTTGCGAGCTTGTGTTATTTATTTTGGGGGTCAGTGGGACCAGTGTTTGGCCTTGGCAGAGTTTGCATATAATAATAGTTACCATTCCAGCATCCAGATGGCACCATTCGAGGCTTTGTACGGTAGGCGGGGCAGATCTCCAGTGGGTTGGTTTGATTACTTCGAGGTTAGGCCATGGGGTACTAATTTGCTTCGTGATTCTATGGATAGAGTTTCGGTTATTTAGGAGAGGCTTTGTACTATCAGGAGTAGGCAGAAGAGTTATGCTAACCGGAGAGTTTGAGATCTCGAGTTTATGATTGGTGACACTGTGTTCCTTCGTCTATCACCCATGAAGGGCGTGATACGGTTCAGGAGGAAGGGTAAGTTCAGTCCGAGGTTCATTGGTCCATTTGATATCCTTCGCCGTATTGGAGAGGTTGTTTATGAGTTGGCCTTGCCTCCTTCTCTTTCTAGTGTTTATCCGGTGTTTCATATTTCTGTGCTGTGGTGGTACATTCCGGATGAGTCTCACGTGCTTCAGTTGGAGTCGGTTCAGTTGGATGAGTCCTTAGCCTTTGAGGAGGAGACTATTTCTATTTTGGACTGGCAGGTTAGGAAGTTGAGTTCCAAGGAGATTCCGTCAGTTAAGGTTCAGTGGCGGCATCGTCCTATCGATGAGGCTACGTGGGAGATCAAGATTGATATGCGGACCCGTTATCCTCCTCTTTTCGAGTCTTCAGGTACTATCCCTATTCTAACATTCGCGGACAAAAGTTCTTTTAGTAGTGGATGTTGTAATGACCCTCCAGGTCATTTTCCATTTTCCATACTTTTTCTGCATTTTGAGCTTTCCCCCAACGGCTACAGGTCATTTATGACTTGCCGGGACTGATGGTCCGGTGCCCGGGCTGTTCGTTAGGTCGTTATGACCATTTACCTGTTTTAGCACTTAAGGTTGGTAAATCTTTGACTTTGGTCAACTTTCTTGGTTAACGCGCTCAAAATCAAATTCTGATAGTTTTATTGGCTTTAGAATGGGGATTTTGGTCTAGTGGGACCATTGGTTTGGGTCTGAGTGCTTTTGGTTTGGTTTTGTGTGGCTTTGTGTGTTTTGAAGTCAGTTTGGCTGGTAGGGTTGACTTTGATCAGCATTTGGGGAAGACGACCTCGGATTGGAATTTCTTCAGCGTCGTTAGCTCCGGAGTGTTGACTTTGGGCTAGGGGAACCTTTGGTTTGGGTCTTGGGGCTTTCGAGCTCATTTTTGGGTTTTGAGTTTCGAGTTGGATTTGGGCGTGGGCCCAATTTTCATTAAAACAATCTCCGTTTGGAGTTTCATCGATTCCATTAAGTCTGGAAGGCAATTTCTGGTAGGGTAGCATGGTTTGTTTGTGTTCACAGGGTTGCGGATGAATCTCGAGGGTCCATCGAAAGATTTTTGGACTTTGTGTTTTTGCTGGTTGCTGCATTAAGTTGCAGACAACTTTGCTCTTTTCAATCGTGGGGACCCCATCACATTCGCGATTGTCTAGTTTCTCGACCATCGCGTTCGCAGAGGGTTCTTTCGCATTTGCCATGTAGCCGGTTGGGACCCGGCTCAGCTTCTTGCTCGAAAATGCGACCTAGACTATCGCGAACGTGATGGTTGGGCCGAATGTTCTCCGTGAATTCGAGGGTCCTGTCATGATCACGATGAATGACCCATGTTAGTTATATTAAGTCCCAGCTTCGTTTTCTTCTCCAAAAATCTGAGAAACACCATTGTTAGGCTCCTAAGCTATAAATTCTAGCACCGTTGCATCAGTTTCTTTATCCGGTAAGTCCCCTCATCACCCCTCTCCTCCTTCCGTATTTATTCTTGCATTTCTTCCATTGAAACTCCATTGTTTTCCATTCCTACATTTGGGGTGATCCTTGTTGAAGGCTGGCTTTTGGGGACTGCATAGTCTTGAAATCGTGCAATTAATCTTCGTGACGTATTCCTCCTGTCGAGGTTGGTATCCGCCTTTGAATTCTAAACTTTTTCATTTTATTTCTGTAAATTAGTAGCACTTCGGGGCTGTTTTGGGCCCCGAATGGAGCTTCGTTCCATCCCAAACTTTGGGCATGGAGTCCCTAACCCACCACAAGTATATTTGCAATTTTTGTTTTCTGTTCTGTTGTGCGAGCCCCGAGGGTTATTTTCCGACCTGATTTTTGGCCTGATTTTCCGTATAGCAATATGGGTGTCATTATTCTCATCTTGACACCTAAGTGTGGCAGCTTTCTTAGGCTATTCGGAAAGAGAAAGGAACATGAGTGACGGTTCATGCTTGTAGTTCTGCCCCGAGGTGGTTTACGATTTACCTTCTAGACTGAGTTAGTTAGGTCTTATATATTAATATGTTACTAGAACGCGAGGTTGGATTTTAGATAGACCTTAGGCTTAAATCCTTTTTCTCATGTTAATTGGCCATTTCGAGTTTTTAGCACTAGGACTGCATGTTATCCTTAGCCTAGGAGCTTGTTTCTTTTGTGTGACTAGTCTAAGACCCCTAGCATGATTTTAGGAGGCTTTAGAGGTAGAATGGAGCTTTCCTGTTGTTTTCCGCTTTTTATTTTACACTTTACCGCTTTATTCTATCATTGTATGTAACTGTGGGCCCGAGGCCATGGCTAGGATTTGGATGGATTGCAGGTCAGTTATATTATTCTGGAGGGTACCTTTGCCCTGTTTGATCTGATGGTGTGATTATTCCTCTCCTTGTGAACATTCGTACTCATATCACATGGCATATCATTGGTACAGTATGGAAAGGATTTTTCAAAGGCTTTTGGTTTTAAAAAGGCGGTTTTCTACTGTTGTGATGAATTTTGGACTAAACCGAGCTATTTTGAGTATCATCTTGGTTTTTGAGAGGGAAAAGAGGAACTACTATTTTCTGTATATAAATTTATAGTCCGATGCGGTATTCTGGACCCCCGATGCGTTATTCCGGGTATTTTACTTTCTCATTTATATACATATTAGTCCGATGCTGTTTTTGGATCCCCGATGCGTTATTCCGGGTATTTTACTTTCTCATTTATATACATATTAGTCCGATGCGGTATTCCAGACCCCCAATGCATTATTCTGAGTATTTTATCATTTCATATATATATATATATGCATAGTCCGATTTGGTATTCCGGGCGCCCAATGCGGTATTCCGAGTTTATATTATTTTGCATTCATTTATGCATCAGCGTGCATCGCATTAAATTTTCTTTGGCATGTGGATGGACACTGGTTTGGCTTGATGTTATTTCCCTTTTTTTCCTTTTATTTATTGGCCTGTCTCTGACCTTATAACTAGATTTAGGAGAATCCTTGTATAGTTAGTTGCTTTTCAGTAATCTATATATATGTTTTACCTTTCTGCACTCGGTCGACCTATGATGCCTCCTGAGTAGCTATTGTCTTGTTACTCATACTACACTCTGCATCTCTTTTTCTGATGCAACACCTAATACAAGCCACCCTTATTGATCATTTGTCCTTCGAGGCCCATTGTTGTTCGAATCGCGGTGAGCTCCCGGGGCTTTGGAGACTTTACTTGCTTTCCATCTTGTACTTCCTGTCTATATTTTGTATTTTGGATAGACAGAGGTTATTGTATAGCTACTCCTTGCTTTAGTTGCTCTTGTACTAGTGACACCAGGTTCGGGTAGGTGTCCGGGTCATTTTGTATTTTTCGATCACTTTAGGGCCATCTTTTGTATATTGTGTACGTTGGTATGTATATATATGCTTTTGGCCTTATCTCTTGTTATATCTTCCACTTCTCTTAAGTTAATTTATTATTTACTGCTTTTCACGTGTTTCGGGATAGGCTTTTCTACTGGGGGGTTATGTAGATGCCATCATGGCCTGGTTTTGGGTTGTCACATCAAGCAAATATATGGAACATATGGCCTGCAGGCAAGACCCTCATAGTGAGCCCTCAAAGGGCGTATTATATATCGGACTTCAATTATAGTTATACGTATCAAATCATAGCAATGAGCACTTGCACAAGATGGGCCTTACATGTGACTTGAATCACCTTTGATAGGCCATGAGCTGATCATTTGTATTAAATATAGTGTAAGTACGTCACCTAGGCAAGCCATAGGGGCTATATTATAATGAATGCTTTTTTGACATTATATGATGAACTAATAGGGTTGGTGCATAGATTATAGTTTCATATCATACGTCTATTACTTGTATGCTCGTAATTCTTTCATTTTGACATTTGATCAATATGAGCTTCCATACTTGTCTACTTGTTATTCTGTCTGCTTTACATAGCAGTACATATTGTATATGTACTTAAGTCCATACATTTGGGGAATTGTATTTTCTTATAAATATAGGGTCAGGTTCACAAGGGAGCAAACATTCGCGTTAGGTTCTCTTCCCGTCTTCAGCTGGTATGTTGGTGATCTCCATCTCCATCTGGAGCCAGATTATGTCTAGTATTTTTGGCTTTTTATATAGATCTCTAGTTGGGGTACATTGGGTCCTGTCCCCACTAGTTATTAGTTGTGTAACATATTATACACGTTAGAGGCTTCCTAGATGTTAGCTAGCGTAATATTGTAAAGTTTTTTGTTCATATAACTCTATAGTGTATATATATATGCAGCAAATGTTAGTTCTCCAACCATTTATTAGTTTATGACTTCATATATGTCATAGAATACTCGTAAAACAGGTGGTCATATCACTACAAAAAATCAACTTGTGGGGGTTTATTTAAACCATGCAATTTAATATACAATTGCGGCGGTTTATAACCTTCGCTATTTTATTATTTAAAAAATCCCAATATTATAATGAAATAGAGTGCCAGGTTTTGGAACTTTCCATCTTTTTTTTGTTTTCCCTCTTGTTTTTTCTACTGATATTTTCAGTTTTCCCTTAAAGTTTATTTACGCCGTGCAGCCGTCGGCAAACTTTTGAGTGGAGAATTCAGAAGAAACAATCAAATGCGTATGATTTATAAGGTTAGTAGGATGTCATTATTACACCGGTATTCCAATCAAGTATGAAGGCATCAGAAAATCGATAAGTACTTTTTTACCCTATCTGCTGAGAAAATATTGGTCAGATTTTCTCCAAATGCAGCAAATTTGCACTTGTCTTTGCTGTCGATGAATCTCTTAAATTTGCACTCATCTCTGCCATCGACGAATCTCTCAAAACCATCACTGGTCAGAATATCTTCTCTCTTTTATGTGCATTATTAGGAGTTTATTTCAAATAGAGCTAAAGTTGATTTTTTAAAACAGAGCTAAAGTTAATTGTTTGTTCAATTTATTTCTAAATTCTAATGTTGGAATTATTGTGTTTTCGTTGAGTATATTGATGTACTTTATGCACATTCAATTATGTTTCTGAATTATTAGGATTCAATCTAGATCCTAAGTTGTTAGCTACTTCATCATATGAGGCAATGTAATGGGAAAGTTATTATTTGGTGCAAAGAGAAACTAGATGAGTCAAAGGTTTCAATTTTCCCTTCTAGACTGAATTTGTGAGTGCCAATATCTATAGTTTCTAGGGTTGACTATTTTTAAGGATGTAGATATTGTTATGTGCAACAGTAGTATGTTGTGTTATCTATTATGGATTATATGGATATACATCTATTCAACTAGCACAATTATATTGAATTGTGGAGTGTCTTAGGAATGGTGTCTACCATAAAATCCACTACTTAAGTTATAATGTGCTACTCTCCACTGTTGGGGTAGAATGGTTACCCGACCATGTATGTTAACTTTCTAACTATTGCTAGTACAAGTAATGGTACTTTCCTTGATGAACTTCTCAAGGCAAAATAAGATCTTTATATCGAAGACGCCGAAGGAAGAACCCCACTGGTATATCCCCTCGTGGCCTACATTTACTTGAAAAAAGAAAGACTTTGTTTTCATCTACATATTTATGATGCCAATAACATTAGTTTGTCTTTCAAAATTTATGACATTATGTTTCTCATTCTGATGCATCAGCATATTGCAGCATCAAAAGGGCATGCTATTTGTGTGCTTCAACTGAAACAAAATCATAATAAATTATAAAATGTTTTCTGGGGAAGAAGCTTATTATTATCCTTGTGATCATCTTAGGTTAAATCCTAACTCATTAGCAATGTGTGCACTCATGCGCTCTCGACAGAAAATGTAATTTCATGTTCTTCACATCTCACTTTCAATTCTATGAAATATTTGGGTTAATTTTAAATATACGTTTCTGGTGGGTTCCATTTCTGTTATATAAATTTGTTTTGATGGTGTTTATTGTCTGCTGATTATATTCACAACCTTATATTTTATATTTCCCACCTATGTCTTTGGTCAATCTTTTAATATAACCTGGTAATCTTTCCTTTTCAGTATTACTATTTCATCCAACTCATGGGGTGAAAGGCATCATATGTTGCCTTAGAATGCACTCTCCAGTCACATCTTAATATGGTTCGTTTTACAGCTTCTCTAAAAAACTAATGTAGTAATTGTTTTGTTAGGATATGCTCTCTTAGAACTTGCAAGTCTTCTCTATCAAAAAGTTTTAGTAAATAATCTTGCAGGTAATTCTCGGTGAGGAGGTAGCTACATCAAAGCTTGCTCTTTTTGACATCACAAACAAATTTATGGTGGAATTCAAGCTAGGGCTGAACAAGGTATGGAAATTTACCTTTTCTTTGTTGTATTTTGAGGTGTTTTCCAAAAAAATTGTCTGCTCACTAAGTTTTTTGATTTATTTGTCTGTTGAGCAAGAGTGTGCAGCACGGGTAATGGATGTTTAAATCTTCTTAGTATAATTTAACTAATGATTCTTAAAATCATAAATGTATTTTTAATAAGTAGAATCTTATCTATATTCAGGGGTAGAGCTATCTTATAATTTACAGATTTACTAAACCCATTAGCTTTTTCTTAAACCTTTATATATGTATTAGGAAATCCACTAAATATCTGATTGTGTGCCCAGTTATTCTTGTATAATTAACTTGAGATTGTCATACAAACCCATGAGCTTCAAATACTGGATCCGCATCTTTTATCATGCTGAGGTTTGTGTTCATCTGTTGTTTAGTTTTCCATTAGACACAATCTAACACATGTTGTCATAGTTGTGATTGTTTTTCCAATATAAGAAACTGTTAGCACGTTTCTGATTTATTTGTCATATTTGTAAATCAATGGGAGTTTAAGTTATCTTCTACTGTAAAAGTAACATACCCAAAAAAACAAAAAAAAAAACAATATGGATAAGTGAAACATTAACTGGGATCTTTTGGATTTTATGTTTCTGATCATGAGTTGATGTGTAATTTTATTTCACATTGCTTTTAGTTACGTAATGACCCTTCCAGTAATTCCTGCATTTATGATTTTCTTGTACTATTAGAGCTTACTTGTAGTAGCCCCAAGTTATTTATGGCTTATTGGGACCGGTAGTTTGGTGTTGTGGCCGTTCGTTTGGTTGATATGGTCATTTTCCTATTTTAGAGCCTTAACTTAGGATATCATTGACTTCAGTCAACATTCTTGGTAAATGCACTCAGAATTGAATTCTAACAGTACTGTTAGCTATGGAGCATGGATTTTGATCTAGACAGACCCTGGGTCAGGGTCTGGGAGCTTTCAGCTTGGTTTTATGTTGGTTTTTGTGCTTTCTAGCCAATTGAGCTTGAAAATTTGACTTTGGCCAACATTCGGAGAAGACATCCTCGAATGGAAATTCCATCAGCACTGTTGGTTCCAGAATGTTGACTTTAGGCAAGAGCGACCTTTAGTTCGGGTCCTGAGGCTTTTGGACTCATTTTTGGGTGTTGAGTTCCATTTTGGCTTAAGGTTAGTTTTGGGCGTTGGGCCCACTTTATGCTAAATCGACCTCTATTTATTTTTTCATTAGTTTTGTTGAGTCTAGAATGCTATTTCTTGTATGTTAGCATATTTCATTTGCACGTGCAGGTCCCATATGAGCCCTGTGGGCCCACCCAGAGACTTTTTCTCTTGTGTTTTCTGCTAGTAGATGTTCCAGGTACAGGCCTCAAGGCTTAATTGCGATCGCAAAGTCCCTTCATGCGACCATGATGAAGGTCCTGTGGACTTAGTACCTCTGTTCTTTGCGATCGTGAAGTCCCTCTTTGTAACCGCAATGTTGTCACTATTTACTTGTTTTACGTGATCGCGAGATACATCCTCATAACCGTGATGAATCTTTCCCCTCTTGTTCTTCACAACCGCGTGGCTAGCCCACACGATCACGATAGTCTAGCCAATGTGGTCATTGATGAACGCTCAAATCGTGCCCTCCAAGTAGGAGGCTATGACGATTATGCAGCAAAACAAAATTTATAATTCCCAACGAGTGTCGGGGTTCTACCCAAGGGATCAATGTAGTCGCGATTGAGGTAATAAAGAATCCAAGAAACTTATTGAAATTCAAATAATAAAAAGGGGAAAAAGATATATAAAGGGGGTTTTTTAGACTACAAACTAAAAGATAAAAGAAAAATCAAATAAAATATAGATTGATCAATGTCTTTCACCTTTCTTACGCCAATAAAAGACAACAAGGGAGAATCGGGAATGGGATTTTAATTCACAAGACTTGCACCTGATTAACACTTGGGTAGTCTTGGCTAAAGGTGTAATTAACCGTCTTTCGACCAATCAACACACAACTCGTGTGTTCTCTCGAATCACCATGAGTAAACAATAACCAAATTCTCACTTGGGTGAGTTGGGTTATCTCTAACCCTAATTCTTAGATAGGAGTTTACGGCAACCAAACTATCTCTAGCCTTGGTCTAGAGTAGAAATCCCAAATCCCCACTATCAAACCTTCCCAAATTTAGGGTAATCCTTTCTTAAGAAAAAACCCAAATTAGAAAGCTAAGTCAATGTTTGCAACCATTGACTATAAATTCAAGCATGGAAGATTCAAGAGACCCAAATATTCAAACAAGAACAAAATCTATATATGAATTCAATAACCCAACAAGTATTATCTCTAATACAAATCAAAAATCTCAAGTCAACAATACACCAATGAAATAGTAATTAAGAATTAGTGTTGAAGAATGGAAACTAAGGATTTTATAATAAAGAGCATCCAAATCTTCACTCCTATGGTATTGGTTGATGAACTTTCTCTCCAATCTTGCCAAAAATTATGAAAAATTACCAAAGATCCAGCCAAAGATGTGTTCCCAATCGGCTGAGAAGAGTTTTTAGAAATTGGGGTTTCCAAAAATGGGAATTTCCAAATATGTCCTACAGCTGATGACTTCTTCATCACGGTCACATGACCAGTCCTCGCGGTCGCGAGCATTTATCTTTTCCTTCTATGCAGTCTCGTGGATTCACTCTCGCGGTTGCATGGCTCTAATTCTCTACTTATCGCGGTCGCATGCCTTGCAGCTTGCGGTCGTGATCACTTTCTTGTTTCCTTGTGCCTCGCATTCGTGTGCCTTGTATCTTGTGATTGCGATGGTCAATTTTGTGCCAGTTATCAGCAGCTCTATCTTTGCTCCATTTGACTTGTTTTCATCCGAATTCTTCCCAAAAACATCTAAAACACAGAAACCTGCAAAATAGAAGTAACTCGTGTCATATTGCACTATTTATACACTTTATACTATCAAAGGTATAAGATTATAAGCTAAATAAGTAGGTAGAATACCAACATATCAGTCATACCAACCGCATGGGGTCCCTTCGCGATTGCGATGAAGGACTCCATGGTAGTATATAAGCTTCTCCCTTCATTTTCTTCACCCCAAAACCAAAAATCTCCATTGATATAAGCTCTAAGCTTCATCTCCCTTAGTGTAACTTTAATCCATGGTTCTAGGGTTTCTTTTTCTTGCCTGTGAACGTTTCTCCATCACAATTGTAATTTTTTTCCGTTTAATCTCCATAAAATTCACCTCTTTGTTTTGTTAATTGTTACTTTAGTTGGTAGGCTGTTTTTAGCCTTTTCCTAGGCTAATTTCATCCAGAAATCTTGGCATGCACTCACGAGAGTGTGGTGGTTGTTATGCGCTCTTTCATGTTTGGTTTCAGGTTGCAGGGCCCATGGGCCCACTGGTGACCCGAATTTTGACCCAGCTATAATTGTAGGTTTATGGGTATTGTTAGTCTTATTTTAGTGTGTAGCTTATTGTTATGATAGTTTGATTTCATTTTGGAGCTTCTGAGGATGGATCAGGCTTGGATATTGTCATTCTAGCAGCTTATCGTCGAACGACAGGTAGGTTACGGTTTAACTCTTTTAGACTCTGCATATATAGGATATAATTGTTTGGGTTTATTAGCTTGGTACCCCAGACCTTGCTCATTCTTTCATGTCCATATTATTTCACTAATGTGGTTGTAGAATTTGTTGTAGTTACTTATATCAACCTTGCGATCCTAGGTAGCCTTGTATTTGTCTCTGGACCATATATGGTGGGTTATTTGGGAATGTCTGTGAGTCTCAAACATTGATATTAGTTCGTAGAGTTTGTTTTCTGTGTTTTAAAATGATTGGAGCCTGTGCAGGGCCGATAGGTGGATTGTGAGCCATTAGGCTACTATTTGTGATTGAGCTTGCCATTATCATGCATATAAAGAGGTTTTTGGCATATTTTACTATGGTTTTGGCTTTAGGCCTACTATTGATGGTTTTCTAAACCTTGCATGGCCCCGAGGGTCCATTTTCAATAAAAATTCTTATAAAGGGTTTGGAAATGACGTTCATGGATCTTCTTGGGGTAAGAAAGTTAATAGGTTGATTTTATCACTATTTTCAGACTACTACTAGACTAGGTGAGGACGGAGTGCTAGACATGTTTTACTGTTGATTAGAGATGATACTAGTCTCAGTTAGGCTGAGCATCACATTTGTTTTACTACTATTTTATACCCGAATAGACTTCGACCATGCATTGTCCAGACTTGGTTACTAGTTTGGATCCGGATTTATTTCAAACTACTTTGTTGAGGTTATGAGAGTTAGTATATTGTCTATGACCTCTATGGACCTTGTAGACCCAGACCAGGGGCTACGTGCTGAGAGTGCATAGGGAGGGGTCTATGGTGTAGTTAAGGCATACGAGTTGTGTCCTTCCATTGATCCTACCTACTGGGCCCGTACGTGCTTGAGGAGGTACATATAGGGTTATTGTTCCACTAGGTATTCAATAGTTGCATCATATCATACAATGTGTCTAATTTCACCCTTGTCTGTTGTTTGTTGAGTGTATGCTCTGGTAGTATGGGATGTCAGATGGTTTGTCTTCACTTGTATGCATTCCTTGGGTGTATTAGTGCCTGTTTGTACTGTAGGTAGACTTATCGTTATTTTATCGCAATATGGATCTTTTTTATGGTTGAATTCTGATGATTGTTAATTGAGAGTGGTATTACTAGTATGACATGGTTCTTGGTCTTGTTTTCGAGGATGATTACTATTATTTCTTTTCTTCCTTCCATTCTTACTTGAGGTTGCTGGTATACTGCCTTCTTCTAAAACTCTCTTTATATACTTTTATTGCAGATCCCAGGTGCGTTACTTCTTCCTTTCACCTGTGTCTGTGATATATATATTCTAGTAGCTAGCCAAGTATGTTGTTTTCTTCTTGTATCCTTCCGTGCTAGATTCTATGTACTTATTCGTTGTTTTTCTGTGACTATTTGCTTCTCTTCTGCTATATTATTGCCTTTATATCTTATATGTGCCTAGCGGCCTATGATACCTACTGGGTACCTATTTCTTAGCAATTGTTGATGATACTACACTCTGCATCTTTCTGGTGCAGATCCTAGTATGGGCGGTCATCATTGATCCATTAGGGACTCGTGCGGGCCGATCTTTTAGACCATTCGAGAATAAGGGTGAGATCTTGGCTACCGGAGCTTAGCTTTTAGTTAATGTTTTCTATCATGTACTCTTTTACTATTTTGAGACATATGTATATATTATTTTGGATCCTTTTGTACTCTGTTGATGTAGTTCCGACTCTTATACTATGATACCAGGTTTTGGGTTTAGTTTAGCTTCCATTTATGTATTCCTATTGCTTATTTCATTGTCTTGTTCCCTTGCTTTTGCTTATTTACTGTTCTTCCGCTTGATCATTAGATGGTAACCCATTACTAATCGTTCCGAGTTACGAGGATTAGTTCGCTTACTGGGAGGTTTTAGGTGCCATCATGACCAAGAAATCAGGTCGTGATACCTTGGTAGCAAAGCCTAGGTTCACCAGTGTCATCGGTATAGGAGCCAATATCTAGTAGAGCCTGCGGATTGAGGCGGAGACTTCCGTACTCAATCTTTGGGAAGCTACACTGGTATCTTAAGAAACATGGACCTTTACTTGCTTATATCTCTTGCGTATTATCCTTGAAGGTTATTTGAAATCTCACTTGTTCTAGTTCATTCCTCCTCATATAGTTCATACGAAATCGTCAACCTCAGGCGGAGGCAAGACTTTGACTCTAGTACCCCCAGCTCCAGCTAGGGGCCGGAGAGGTCGCAGAGCTAGAGCTAGGGGATGTGATCGAGCAACGGCACCAGTTAGAGCACCTAGGGTCGAGGTTGAGCCCGAGTATAAGCCTGAGTTTATTCTAGAGTAGCAGCATGTGGACTAGGGGTTGACACCCAATTTTTACCCGCCACATTAAGAATTAATTCAGAGCTTTTTATATTTTAAACAATTTTTGAAATAATTGTTTTGGCAAAAAGAGGATAAAATATTTTCAAAATAGCTTTCCCAATGGTTTCAAGTAATGATTATATACTTTTCATATTCAATAAATGAAAGTTTATATAAGTTGGTTAAAAGAATTATTTTTAAAATCTATTTCATAAGAAAATTCCTTTTAAAAGGCTAAACCTGTAATTTTCTCCAAAATTAATTTAAATAAGAATTAATTGAAAATTAGTCTTATAATTAATTGAAAAATTTATTATGTTTCAAACATAATAATTATTTCTAAATTGTTTTAATTTATTAAAGCTCTCAATTAATTATTAATTTGTTCACCCTTAAACCCTTTATTTCAATTATAGCCAATTCCTACTCAATTCTACCTATTCCTATTCAATTTGGATATGATTTTAATTTAAAATGGCCATATTTTGCAAAAATGTGGCCAAATCCAAAATGCCCCTTACAACTCCTCCTAATTCTTTAGCTATTTAGGCCAGCAAACGCCTGACCCGGCTGGCCCAATCCCTTTGTCAGCCGCCCCAGCCCAACCTTAAACCCCTAAACCCGCTCCGACCGAGCCCATTAACCCCTATATCCGCCCAACTCTCACTCTTTCTCTTCTTTCTCTTTCTCAGCTCACCAAATGCACCCTACTCTCTCTTCTTCTTCATTTGCCCTTCTCTGCAAACCCTAGCCACCCTCTCTCTCATCATCTTTTCTCTCTTAGGTGTCATTGTACGAAGCAACGCGCTTCGTACAACACCTCAACACCCTAGCACTGTCCTTCACCCCTTCATAATCCTCAAAACGACAAACCCTTCAGCCCGTTAAACTCGTTTGCTCCTCACAACTTTCAAATCCTTTAACCCCCATTAAAATTTCCATATTCCTTCTCTTTTCTCCATAAAAGGTGAGTTGGCAGGGTCTAGATGCTTCTAGAACCCACCAGGTATCACCCTTTTCCGCTCAATCAGCAAAAACTTGTACAAATTTGTACAAGATGTTGTTGTAAGGGTTATCCAGCTGAAGTGATTTTGAATTTCCCAGAAAATCCCAAAACACCCTCTGTTAAACTCATTCCCCCTTCAATTTTCCCTATAACCCCTCCCCCCCCCCAGCTGCATGAGAAGCAAGCTGATCATTGGAGAAAATTGGTGGTTCTGGGGAATCATCTCCCTAACTTCAAGCAACCAATCAGCTTTAGAGAGAAAAGGCACTAAAAAATTCAACTTCTAAAAAGGGTTGGGTCATACTCCGGTGGTGGCAAGCTTTTCTGGTGAGGTTCTAAGCTCGAGTTGCTGCCCTAAAAAAGTTAACCTCTTACCCTCTCTTTTTTACTATTTTCGTTTTCATTTTGTTTCTATGATGTTTAGATTAATATTGTGATGATTTTGAGTATATATCTTGTGTTATAAGTGTGATGTTTCATTGTTTCTGTTGGACTATTTTAAAACAGTGATCCTTGTTGTTAAATGATGTTAAATCTGTCTGGCTTAGTTCATAAAAATGTTGGTTTTGATCCTTGTTTGTTGCCCAACCCCTCTTCATAATCATGTTCTTATTGTCTTACTAACTTTGCCTAAACTGATATTTCGTATATGTATTGTTTAAGTGTTGATATGTTTTGCTCATGGCTGTTTGTGATGCGTTTTAAACTTGTTTTCCCTTCCCCTATATAAACTCCTTGATTTCATTAGCCTGTGTTCGACCTATATGATGATTAAATGCCAGAAACTTGAGCATGAATTTGTTGCTAGAATTTTAGGCTGATTTTGTTCATGAAAAGCTTAGTCTTTCTCTTTGTTGAACCTGTTTTCTCATCTTTACTGTCTTAACTATGTATGAACTATTAGCCTTACTCTCCTATACTTGGGGGTGATGCTTAGGTTAGTTTTAAACCTTGATTGTCTATGGTTTAGTTGGTTCTTAAGTAAACTGTGTAGTATATATATTTGAGTACAAATTTTCATATTTGTTAATTGATTTGAGCATGTTTAACCCCTACCCTATTTACCCTTAGATTTGAACTTGCTTTTAAATGGGTTTTCTTAGTTTCCCTACTGTGTCTTGCTATATGGGATCAGTCTACATGTTTGAACTGTAAGTATCATTTAGGATGATGTTTGGGTCATCTTTGAGTCCTGATTTATTCTCATAAGTTTGTTGGTTTGATTATGTATAGCATGAGCACATGTTGCCTATTGGTTTATTGATGAAAAATGTTCAAACCCCCTCCCTGCTTCCCTTTGTTTAACAGTAATCATGATTTTCCTCTTCCCTTTCCCTTTTCACTGTTTTGCTAATGCTAAAATGACTAAGTGATGCATATGAAATAGTTAGGTTTTGTTGTTATCTTCTTATGTTTGAATTGGTGTCTAGTAATGCTTGTAGAACATTGTGACCTATTAAATCTTCAAGACTTCTATGTTTCTTTGTTTGCTACATGAAGATGTTATAGGTTTTTAGATCTGTTCAACTCTCATCCCCTTTACCTCATTTTTTATTTGTTACCTTGTTCCTTTCCCCCTTCTCTAGAAATGATTTTAGCAAACAAGATGGTTGTTGTGTTATTAGAATTTGTTTAGGTGTAAGGTTTTAAGAATCTGAAACTCCATGATTGTTGTGTGTGTAAGTTCTGTCGTGGAAGAGAACTAAAAAGTGAGGCATGCCTCCTTGTGACATGTTCCTAACCCCTGTAGGTTCCTCGTATTCATCTTTATCAAGATGACCACTTCCCTGTTTACTTTACATGTTACCTGTATGGACCATGAGATGATTTTGGCCTATATCATATTAATAGCTCTCTCACATACCCCTCCTTTTTGTTCTTGAGTGATTACCTATTAGTTATACGAGTAATCAGTGTTAAATACCTGTCCAGCCTGCTTGATTTGTCTCTGATTAATATGTGATTTCTAAATTAGGTTATTTAACTAGTCCTTTTTCTTAAATTATCTGGAATCTGCCCTCTCTGTTTAAATTTAAGTGTTGAAAGTGACTAAATATGATCAAAAGTGCTGAATATGTGCCTTATGCCTATGTGATACCATTTTTGTGCATCTGAGTATATATGTTTTGCTTGAACCAATCCCTCCCCCTTATGATTTTTGGAGAATAATTAGCCTCTATAAGTGTTTGAAAATGCCTAAGTCTTATAAAGTATATGTATTAATGATAAAATTAGTGATTCTATTGTATGAGTGTCCCTGTTTCATGTGCTTAATTTGGTATAAAAATCTGCGTATAATTCTCTTAAGTGTGAAATTTACATTGTTTAAATTACTGTTTTTTGCTTAATCTGGTTAAAATCTATACTAATCTTTATTTATCTTACTTTTTTTTCTATGTGTGAAATTCGGTGGAGTCCAATTGGACTCCCAAAATTCCCTTTGCATTTTCCAGTTGGGTTTAAGCCCAACACTACTTAATGGTCCAGCATGAGCAAGCCCAAAAGGGCTAAAATTGTTTAAGTCAGCCTCAACAGCAGCAGTGGAGAAATGGGTCAAGCCCAATTGAGATGATTAGCAGAAGTCCAAATGGACTGAACAAAGTGAAATGCGCCAAGCCCATAAAATTCAGTAGCAGCAGTAGCCCAAAGGGTTGAAAAAATGAAGAATTGGACTAAGTCCAAATCAGAAATCGGTGGTGGGCCTAAAGAGGGCCCACACACTAGTATTAGGACAAGGATTAACGTTTTAAATATGTCTTCTTTACTTAGTTGATAGATTTAACTGTATAATTGAACTAACTTTGTAAAACGTAGTTAAATTATCCCCAAAAGACATCAACATTTCTGATAAACGTTTTTTATGTAATACCTTACTGTTTCACTTGCTTAATTTCTTAAAATCAACTCTTTTATGTAGAACAAACTCTTTCATATTGTCTTTATAGAATAACCCTCTTATATATAAAACTGTCTTTTAAAATCAATCCTTTTTTTATACAAAAATGAGATGTTTTACAAATCAATTCCGTTTTTAAAAGTTAGTCAAATACATTGATTTTGCAAGCAATCCCGGGCAAATGCAAGTTAGCGGATACTCTTGGTGCCTTAACACCCTTCCAATACTATTAACCTGAACCCTTACCCTTAATCTCTTAGTTTTAAACCTTTACTTTCATTTTCATTTTGCTTCTATGATGTTTAGATTAATATTGTGATGATTTTGAGTATATATCTTGTGTTATAAGTGTGATGTTTCACTGTTTCTGTTGGACTATGTTAAAACGGTATGAGCATAAAGTTGAGCCTAGATTGTTGTTAAATGATGTTAAATCTGGCTGGCTTTGTTCATAAAAATGTTTGGTTTTGATCCTTGTTTGTTCCCCAACCCCTCTTCATAATCATGTTCTTATTGTCTTACCAACTTTGCCTAAACGGATATTTCATATATGTATTGATTAAGTGTTGATATGTTTTTCTCATGGCTATTTGTGATGATTTTTAAACTTTTTTTCCTTTTCCCCTGTATAAACCCCTTGATTTCATTAGCCTGTGTTCGACCTATATGATGATTAAATGCCAGAAACTTGAGCATGAATTTGTTGTTAGAATTTAAGGCTGATTTTGTTCATGAAAAGCTTAGTCTTTCTCTTTGTTGAACTTGTTTTCTCCTCTTTACTGTCTTAACTATGTATGAACTATTAGCCTTACTCTCCTATACTTGGGGGTGATGCTTAGGTTAGTTTTATCCCTTGATTGTCTATGGTTTAGTTAGTTCTTAAGTAAAATGTGTAGTTTATATATATTTTAGTACAGGTTTTAATATTTGTTAATTGATTTGAGCAGGTTTAACCCCTACCCTATTTACCCTTAGATTTGAACTTGCTTTTAAATGGTTTTTTTCCCTTTCCCTACTGTTTCTTGCTATGTGGTATTAGTCTACATGTTTGAACTGTAAGTATCATTTAGGATGATGTTTGGGTCATCTTTGAGTCCTGATTTCTTCTCATAAGTTTGTTGGTTTGATTATGTATAGCATGAGCACATGTTGCCTATTGGTTTGTTGATGAAAAATGTTCAAACCCCCTCCCTGCTTCCCTTTGTTTAACAGTAATCATGATTTTCCTCTTCCCTTTCCCTTTTCACTGTTTTGCTAATGCTGAAATGACTAAGTGATGCATATGAAATAGTTAGGTTTTGTTGTTATCTTCTTATGTTTGAATTGGTGTCTAGTAATGCTTGTAGAACATTGTGACCTATTAAAGCTTCAAGACTACTATGTTTCTTTGTTTGCTATATGAAGATGTTATAGGGTTTTAGACCTGTTCAACTCTCATCCCCTTTTCCTCATTTTTTATCTGTTACCCTGTTCCTTTCCCCTCTTCTCTTGAAATTATTTTAACATAGTAGATGGTTGTTGTGTGATTAGAATTTGTTTAGGTCTAAGGTTTTAAGAATCTGAACTCCATGATTGTTGTGTGTGTAAGTTCTGTCATGGAAGAGAACTAGAGGTCAAGTATGCCTCCTTGTGACATGTTCCTCACCCCTGTAGGTTCCTCTGATTCATCTTCATCAAGATGACCACTTCCTGTTTGCTTTACATGTTACCTGTATGGACCATGAGATGATTTCGTCCTATATCATGTTAATAGCTCTCTCAACATACCCCTCCTTTGTGTTCTTGAGTGATTACCTATTAATTATACTAGGAATCAGTGTTAAATACCTGTCCAGCCTGCTTGATTTGTCTGTGATTAATATATGGTTTTTAAATTAAGTTCTTTAACTAGTCCTTTTGCTTAAATTATCTTGAATCTGCCCTCTATGTTTAAATTTAAGTGTTGAAAGTGACTAGATATGATCAAAAGTGCTGGATATGTGCCTTATACCTTGGTGATACCATTTTTGTGCATCTGAGTATATATGTTTTGCTTGAACCAATCCCTCCCCCTTATGATTTTTGGAGAATAATTAGCCTCTATAAGTGTTTGAAAATGCCTAAGTCTTATAAGGTATATGTCTTAATGATAAAATTAGTGATTCTATTGTATGAGTGTCCCTGTTTCATGTGCTTAATTTGGTATAAAAATCTGCGTATATTTCTCTTAAGTGTGAAATTTACATTGTTTAAATTTCTATTTTTTGCTTAATCTAGTTAAAATATATACTAATCTTTATTTATTTTACTTTTTTTTTCTATGTGTGAAATCCGGTGGAGTCCAATTGGACTCCTAAAATTCCCTTTGCATTTTCTAGTTGGGCTTAAGCCCAACACTACTTGATGGTCCGGCATGAGCAAACCCAAAAGGGCTAATATTCTTTATGCCAGCCTCAGCAGCAGTAGTGGAGAAATGGGCCAAGCCCAATGGAGATGATTAGAAGAAGTCCAAATGGACTGAACAAAGTGAAATGGGTAAAGCCCATAAAATTCAGTAGCAGCAGTAGCCCAAAGGGCTGAAAAACTGAAGAATTGGACTAAGTCCAAATCAGAAATCGATGGTGGGCCTAAAAAGGGCCCACACACTAGTATTAGGACAGGGATTGACGTTTTAAATATGTCTTCTTTACTTAGCTGATAGATTTAATTGTATAATTGAACTAAGTTTGTAAAACGTAGTTAAATTATCCCCAAACGACATCAACATTTTTGATAAACATTTTTTATGTAACAACTTACTGTTTCACTTGCTTAATTGCTTAAAATCAACTCTTTTATGTAAAACAAACTCCTTCATATTGTCTTTATAGAATAACCCTCATATATATAATATTGTCTTTTAAAATCAATCCCTTTTAACTCAAAAATGAAATATTTTACAAATCAATTCTGTTTTCTAAAGTTAGTCAAATACGTTGATTTTGCAAGCAAGCCCGAGCAACCGCAAGTTGGCAGATACTCTTGGTGCCTTAACACCCTTCCAAGAGTATTAACCTGAACCGTTACCCGTAATCTATCAATTTTAAATCTTTATCTATTTTGGGGTTTTAAAATCTTCTTTTTAAGTTTTACTTATTTTTTACTTTATAAAAACTAAGTGGCGACTCTTGCTTTTATTATTGAGAAAATATTTTGAACTTCAACTTAGATTTTCGAAACTAACCCTTTTTTCAATAAAACAAAGCCATGTGTTTTTTTCAAAGTCCTTTACTCTAAAAAGGATCAAAACAGAAATGGCGACTCTGCTGGGAATAATTCGACTAGGTTCTAACCACATTGTTTGCACAAACCTATTTGACTAACTATTCAGAATCGTAAAAATTAGTAATTTTACCGCTTTCCTTGTTTGTTTACTTTCCCGCACTTATAACTGTTCATGGCATCTTTTGCCTCTTTTGGCAAAGCATTAGAATGCATTAGGGGTAAACAGGCGATTACGCAAATCTTTGCAGTCGTTCTTGAAAGAAACACACAATTTTCGAAATAGACGAGTGGAGTAGTTGACTCGCGGTCGGTTAACGGTCACTTGTTGTTTCAAGCTTGGGTAGTCTACCCGGGTTCCCGGTCAATTTTGAAACCTATTCTAGTCAACTCAGGATAGAGCAAAACCAAATCCTGAAAAATAGGCATTAGCCTAGGACGTCTTAATATCCAAGGGTTATTAAGTCCATTTAGTAAACCGCCAAAACATGTCAAAAGGGTTTCCGACCCGATGACGTAGCATCCAACTATGTGCCGTTTGAAAGACGTATGTGATGTAACCGGTCTATCATCCTAGAGGGGGCCCTAACAAGCTACTCTATTTGGTAGGATGTCCAAATTCCTCAAGTTCGACATGGTAAAGGAAGCTCCTCTAATCCTTCACACGTGGTGGATAGATCTGGGACCTGACTATCAAAAAATAGTTTGTCGGTATATGGGACATTTACCGACACTGTTGAACTTAAAAGCATGGACAGAACTTATCGAGGTCCTAACTGGGTATTGGGATAGCCAGAAAATGGTATTCAGGTTCGGAACTATGGAGATGACTCCGACGATAGAAGAACTTAGGGATTGCTTAGAAACTCAAGGAACGGCCAAGGAAAGGAAACTAAGGCCTCAACGGGGTATTTTAATCCCAAATAAGCCTACCATGACTCAGATTGCTCAGTACCTTTATCTACGGGAAAACCACTGTTCATGGATAAAAGGCCCGAGTATTTACTTTCAAGTACTCTACGACCATTTTGGGACCAAAAGAGGATTCTTGCAGAACCAACAATCTTTCTACTCATATCGGGAATGGGATAAGACTCGCCCCTTGGCATTCTCTATGGCTCTTTTGGGAATCATGGTGTTCCCACTAAACAAACACCTCCGCATCAATAGTTGGGTAAGATGGTAGCTCACACTATGTTTCACACCCTAAAAGAAGGAGAAGTCATTAGCTATTATCCTTTGGTTTCGGTCTTTCTATCGGACATCTATAGAGCCTTGGGAAAATGCAAGAATGGTCATCGCTATTCCAAAGGGTGCAACCTCCTCCTACAATATTGGATCCTCAAGCATATAACCAAATATGGCAGAGACCAATCCCTCCCCAGTCCGCACGGACTTGACAACTTCGCAATATTGAGTGAAATACTTCGTAGGCGAGGAACAAGGTAGAGAACTAAGATAGGATGGGCACAAGCCTTCTGTGAGCTAGGAGTGGACAATGTCCAATGATGTTCGACGACTTTCATTAAACTGAGCTAATCGTGGCATGTTGGGACTTAGGTTTCCTACCTCTTCCAGGGATCCGAGGGATTCGACCTTACGCTCTGCAAAGGGTTCTTAGACAATTCAAAAGAGTCCAAATCAAACTAGAAAACTTCCATATGGTTTGCTACATCATCGATTATGACGAGGATGAAAAGGTTCCAAAGGCGGGAAAGATTCGTCATAATTGGAAAACGCTTGTAAAAATGGGTCTGGAAATACTGGCACCAGATAGGTTCGATCTAGGATGTGTGGAAGGTTACAGACAATGGTTGAAAATTAACATTTTGAAAGCATCTATATCAGAACCGCAGGTTCACTCAAGGCCTAATGTCCGTCTCCAATTACTAAATCTCCAAGAGGAGATGGCAAGAAAAAAGCGGGAGTTTCTCATAAAACAGGAAGAAGACCAGCGTGTCATAGCTAAGTTGACTCAAGAGTTGGAAAACATGAGGGTAGGATTAGCCCATCTCTATTCAAACATGACCGGAAAGGCCTTGGAAGCTGGAGCATTGCTTATGCAGGAACAAGTGGTAAAGCTTTAAAGTGATATGTGGTTGAGCCAATTCGAGCTTAGGAGCATTGTCGGAGCATCCAAAAGGAGTAGGACTGAGGAGGGACCTTCCACATCATATCTTTAGTATCTTCTCCCCTGCGTGGGTTTTATGTCTATGTATGTCTTTACATTTACCTAAAAATTCCCCCTGCGTGGGCATGATTTTGTTGTAATTACCCTTTCCCTAAAAATGTATCCCCCTTTCGGCTAGCGTTGTATCCCTTTTAAGGGATGTTTTCCGTGTATATACATGATTTTTTGGGGTTATAGAATGGTTTAAGTACGTCACATACGTCTTTCAAACTCGCTAGGCCTAACCTTGGCATAAAAAGGTCACCCGGTTAGGACGCGATATATTATTGTGATATTATTGTCATGTAAACTGTTTTATGTGCTATGTGTGTTGCTTAAAATCAAGGAAAATTGGTCTACTCCATGCCAAAATTTTCTAGAACACCATAGGAAAAAATATAAGCCTACTATGCAAAGTCTGTCCAAAATACACCGAGTCTCCCAAGTTCCTCCGAAAAATCGTAAAACCTTCTAGAAAACCCCCTAAAAAATCTCCGTTCTTTCAGGAAAGGTTAAGATGGAAGTTGTCATCATGCGAGGAAAGATCCTGAGGATTCAAGAGGAGATGGAAGAAGTTCAAAGGAAACACAACGAAGTTGACCGACTAATGGAGACGGCTATAGCACGGTCTAAGGAGGTGGAGGAACAAACCACCAAAGCTAAGGAGAGGATCACTGTGATTGATCAGCTACTGGGAAGACCTAAAGTTAAGGCCAAATCAAGCTTTGACCAAGAACTCGAAGAACTACTATGGGAATATGGGGATTTAACCGGGGGACTGAAACAAACCAGCAAAGGAAAAGAAAGAGTAATTGAGGACCCTGAAACGGACGAGCAAGTACTCACTCTGAACAAACATTTTCATGGAAAGTTTGGAGGGAGTGCTGGAAAGACCTTACTCCCCGACACAGGAGTCGACCATTGGTCCAAAGTGAAAAGCAACGTTGTTTGGCCTTCCAGGTTTCGATTTGGGGGAAAACCCATCACCATTAAGGTTCACTCTCGAGAGTACGAAAGGAATCCCAAAGTGATTCTCTGTTTAGAGATTTACAAAACCCTAAAAGCAATGGTGGTCCTGTATCCTGACCAATCTGAAGGGTTCATATGCAACCCTCAAAATGAGCACAAAGAATGCACCTATCATCCGCGCCGCAGGGTACACACCACCGATGAATGCAACGCTTGAGAGCCCAGATATACCACATGATCACTAGCGGCCAAATAAGCCATCTGTGGGTCCCCCAAACCATCCTTGCCTGTGACCAAGTCGGTTATGGCTGCCTATCACTGAAGAAATGACAATTCACTGCTATGATTTCACTATTTTCCAAGACACTTACTATGAAATCTATGCTAAGCTAGTACAATCCAGGATCTTGGAACTCGTGGAAAGGAAATCGGGAAAGATGCCCAAGGCTTGGCGCCAGGGGAATGAAGTGTGCCTCTATCACAAAGGAATCAGAGGTCATGATATCGAGACCTATCGCCCCTTTCGGGTTGATTGGGAGCACCTCATTTACATGGGGAAGATCGAGTTGGAGTTTACCCCTTACCATCCCTTAAGAGAAGGACAAGAAGAATCTAGAAGACCTCATCATCCAGAGCTAAAAAGTAGCAGAAGTAGCAGAGTTCTAGCTATCCGTTTTTAGTTATTTTACCTTATTTTCTATGTCGTCTTTACTTTCCCCTTGTAATCAAATTGTGGATGAAATGAAATGAGACAACTTATCTTTCACAAGTTCAAACTACGTAGGGCCTGAATTCTCCTTCGTGAGATACGTAGGCAGCCTTCAAGGCCCGGCCATACTTAAAGAAATTATCACTTTTCCATATCAATAGAGATGGCAAAGAGTTCAGGAAGACGATGGGTGGATATGCAACGTAGTCAATGAAAACCAAACCTTTCCTGATAAAAGCCTACTTATACCAAATCAACGGGAAAAATCCTGTCCTTTGAAATGATCGAGTCAAACCCACCTGTGGACAAATTTGCCTTATCAAAAAGCAACTTTTATGTGTTTAAAGTAATTCCTATGTGTTTATTTCTCACCATATATCTTGTATTATTTTTCACTAACAAAAACTAACATAGCGGCTTTTGAGTTGTTTTTCATTTCAACAGATAAAAGAAACTTGTTTGTGTTGACAAAAACTGGTTGAACACTCTTACTTCACTCCCTCGAAAGCACACTTAGATCTGTCCTCGGACCCTCGCTTATGTGCAGAAAGAATGACTGATAGTGAGGAAGAAAATTCCCTAGCTATAAGAGATAGCATCATCGCTGAACAAAATGAAATGATCACAGAGCATGCAAAGAAGTTAGAAAATATGCAGGAAGAAGTGCAAAAGGCAAAAGACAAGGCTAACTTGGCATCGCAGCCAATACTCCTGTTTTGGGCGACTCTCAGCCCCCTCTTCAAAACCTTCCACTCAATTCCCCTCAAACCGGAAATCAAGCAAAGGACATCCCCTCCTTTTCCATTCCTGGACCATCAAATGACCTATACACAATAATCTAGCCCTTGTTAGATCCCTATATCAAACCCATACCCCCTCTATTAAACATACCAACCAAAACAACAATCCAGGAGCCTATATCCCACAAAACCCTCCAAACCTCTGGAACACTCCACAAAACACATATAACTCCCAAAACAACCATCCTAATGTCACCAACATCGTTAACCCACATAATGTTACCCCCACATACCCAAATGCTATGCCACATGTCCCGCCTCCGCCCATGCAAAATCTACCCTCCGTTTTTCATATTGTAACAGAACTATACCCCATCCTCCAGGAAAACCCTACATTGGATCATTATGAAGAGAAGGAAAGAGAGCTGAAGGCCGCAGAAATGAAACGCGACCTCGATATGGCATAGATAAGAGAGGAAATAGCCCAGATTTGAGAGTTAAGGAGTTCACCCTATGAAATGGGCTACGATTTTGATGACCTATACATTCACCCTGAGATGAACCTACCAAAAGGGTTCAAAATTCCAAAGTTTGAAATCTTTAGTGCCGTTGGGAGTCCCGAGGCCCATTTAAGGAGTTACTGTGACCAGATGGTTGGTGCTCGAAGGAACAACGCCGTATTGATGAGACTCTTTAGTCGAAGTTTCAATGTAGAAGTGTTGGAATGGTTTGCCTCCCAAAAACTGAAAAAGTGGTCCAAATGGAGCGATCTCACCCAGGACTTTGCCTTGAGATTCGCCTACAACGTAGAAGTCATCCTGGATCGTTATTCGCTGGGGAGCATAAGACAAAAGTCCAATGAAGATTTTAGGGATTATGCTTACCGATGGATAAAAGAGGCCGCGAGAGTCCGGCCTCCCATGACTGAGGAGGAAATAAGCACGGTGTTTATGCACGCTCAAGAGTCGAAAGTCTATGACAAAATGATATCAACGGTAAAAGCCCAGTTCGCTGACTTGGTCAAAATTGAAGAGATTGTGGAGGAAGGACTCCGCAGTTACAAGATCGCCAAAACCCCAGTTTCTTCGAGACCAACATGACTACCTAAGAAAAAGAGAGAGGAAGTAACCTCGGTGTATTTCAATCCTAGTCCAAAGCCATATAAACCCTTCGGAGCCGGTTATAAGAAGCCTCTTGTGCCAACAACCCCTCCCCCATCTCCACAACCCATCTTCTATACGCATCCAATCTACCAAACTCCAGTGCCAAATGTGTAGCCCACATACCAAGCTCCAGTACCAAATATACAACCCACCTACCAAGCACCTCCCCAGAATTTTCTAATATACCAAAGAGCTCCTGAAAACCAGAACAACCACTGGGTTCCTCCTCCTGCTAACGCCGGTCTCCCTCGGCCGAATTTGGAAAAGAAGGAGTCAGACCTTTACTCAATTAGCCAAAACTTGAAATCTGTTATATGAGAGACTGAAGGCTGCTGGGTTAATTCAGCCCATTCAGCGTAAGCCAGGAAACGTCAATTCTCCTTTCTACAAAGCAGATCAACATTGTGCCTATCATTCGGAAGGTGCAGGACAAAGTACGGAGGATTGAATCAATCTAAAACACAAGATTCAAGATTTAATTGACCAGAAGGTAGTCACCCTACAGACAACACTGCCAAATATCAATAACAACCCACTTCTGAATCACGAAAGAGCCGCTGTGAACATGATAGAGATATAGGAAGAGTGGTTCGCAAGCAAGTCCATAGAACCAGCGAGCCCCAAAAAGCTGGAAGAACTGGAAAGGTCTGTAGCTGCCCTGAGAATCATGGAGAAGCCGTAATTTGCTGTGATGGTGCCGGCCAAAAAAGAGTTCATAATTAAAGCCACCGTGACTCACGTCATGACAAGATCCGAAAGATATTATGTCCCCAATGATTTAGCGAATGATGCTTATAAGAATAGACTACAGAAGAGGCAAATCACTAAAGGAGAAGCAGAAGAATTTTGGAGAAGAATGCAGCCCAAGGAATATTAAATCGTGAAGCATCTAGAAAAGATCCCAACTCAGATCTCTATTTGGGCCTTGTTGATGAGTTCTCAATACCATAGACAGGCGTTGCTCAAGGTTCTAAATGAAGCTTACGTACCCACAAGTACCAGCGTGAAGAACTTGATCGCTATAGTGAGGCAAGTCCTCGAAAGTTGCCGCATTTGTTTTGACAATAATGAGTTGCCTTTTAAAGGCGTGATGCACAAAAAGGCTCTACATGTCACTATTCAGAGTCAAGAAAAGGTTATGAACCGGGTGCTGATCAACCGGGTCAGGATTGAACATCTGTCCATTGTCCATGCTGACTCAGTTGGAGTATGATTTGGGGAAGATCCGTCAAAGAAAAGTCAACATAAGAGCCTTCGATGGAGGACAAAGATACCCTTGGAGAAGTAAACTTATATATCCAGATGGGACCCACCAAATTTCAGACAGAGTTCCAGGTAATGGATATTACCACTAGTTACATTTTGCTTTTGGGATGGCCATGGATCCACGAAGCTGGGGCCGTGCCATCAATCTTGCACAAAATGGTGAATTTCTTTTGGGAAGGGCACGAAGTGGTAATCCATGGAGAGGGAAGCCATCTAAATTGCCCTAATAGTTGTGTCCCTATGATCAAAGAGGTACCAAGAGCGAGTTACTTCTACACAGTAGAAATTGTGAATGCCACAGAAGAGGACCTGACTACTCAAACCCCTATGCCTCAAATTTACAAGATGGTTGCGACCACAATGCTGAGGTATGGCTATTATCCGTGCTCAGGGATAGGGAAGAGAACTCTGACGGACGGATCGAACATTTGAGCATTACGAGATAAATGGGCAAGCACGGATTGGGGTATGTGATATGAGAAGATGAGGTTAGCAACAAAGAAAAGAAGCATTCAGAACTGCTCGAGTCGCTTCCTGACCTGTACCAGTCATTTCTGGTTCATATTAGCCCTTCAAGCGCTTGGTTAGAGGACAGGATTGGGAGGTTGTTTGAAGAATGTGATGCTGTGATGGAAGAAGCTCACAAAGCAATCATAATTAGAAACCTCGAGCCTGGCGAGAGGTTACAAAACTGGACCGCAACTCCCCTTGTGACTCTCCATATGGCTGGTAATAATAAGATAAAACCTGCCACTATCACGTCATGTCAAGAGTTTGACAAACAGCTTGAGTCGAATGAATATGGTTTTGAAGATTATGATGAGAAATTGACAACAGAATTAAAGGATGTTGATAATCGAGAAAAGCCTAACCTGGAAAAAACCAAGACGGTCAATCTAAGGGATGACCGAGAGGTCAAAGAGACCAGAATCAATGTCCATTTGACAGAAGCACAGAAAAGATAACTCATTCAGTTACCCCGAGAGTACATCGACATATTTGCTTGGGCCTACAGTGATATGTCGGGACTAAGCACAGATATAGTCTCCCACAAGCTACCTATCAATCTAGGGTTTGAGCCAATCAAGCAGAAAATTAGAAAGTTCAATCCAGATTTAAGTTTGAGAATCAAGGAAGACGTGACCAAACAAATTAAGTCCGGAGTTGTAGAAGTCACAAAGTATCCAACTTGGTTAGCCAACATCGTCCCAGTCCCTAAGAAAGATGGGAAGATCAGAATATGTGTCAATTATCAAGACCTGAACAGGACCTGCCCTAAAGACAACTTTCCATTGCCCAATGTCTACATCCTTATCGACAACTGCACAAAGCACGAGATGTAGTCGTTCGTGGATTGCTTCGCTGGTTACCATCAGATTTTAATGGATGAAGGAGATGCAGAGAAAATAGCCTTTATCATACCCTGGGGTATCTACCATTATCGAGTGATGCCATTTGGTCTCAAGAATGCAAGTGCTACCTACATGCGAGCCATGACGACCATTTTTCATGACATGATTCACAAGGAGATCGAGGTGTACATGGATGATGTGATCATCAAATCCCGTGAGGGTGCGGATCACTTAACTCATCTAAGAAGTTTCTTTGATCAACTAAGAAAATACAACTTGAAGTTGAATCCCGCTAAGTGTGTTATTGGAGTACCCGCTGGTAAACTATTGGGATTTATAGTCAGCAGAAGAGGCATTGAACTCGACCCTTCAAAAATTAAGGAAATTCAGGAGTTTCCTCCCTCGAAGACCAAGAAAGAGGTTATGAGTTTCCTAGTAAGGTTGAATTATATTAGGCTATTCATAGCCCAATCAATGGTCATCTGTGAGCCCATTTTCAAGATATTGAAGAAAAATGCACCGACTAGCTGGACCATGGAATGCCAGCAAGCTTTTGATCGCATAAAAGACTACTTGTCTAGTCCACCGATATTGGTTCCCCCAAGGGAAGGAAGCATGTTGTTGATGTATCTGTCGGTTTCATAAAATGCCTTTGGATGTGTCCTGGGACAGCATGATGAAACAGGAAAGAAAGAACGAGCAATTTATTATCAGAGTAAGAAGTTCACTCCGTGCGAGGCTCGTCACACTTTGCTAGAAAAGACTTGTTGTGATTTGACTTGGGTCGCCCAGAAGTTGAGGCACTATCTTTCATCCTATACGACGTATCTCATTTCTAGAATGGATCCCTTGAAGTACATATTCCAAAAGGCCATGCCTATGGGGAAATTGGCCAAATTGCAGATGTTGCTATGTGAATTCAACATCATATATGTGACCCAAAAAGCAATCAAGGGACAGGCCCTAGCAGATCATCTAGCGGAAAACCCGGTGGATGAAGATTATGAGACACTCTGTACTTACTTCCCCGATGAAGAGATCTTGTTCGTTATAGAGGACATAGTTGAGTTATACCCAGGTTGGAGATTGTTCTTCGATGGAGTAGTCAACTTCAAAGGTTCAGGCATTGGAGCATTCTTGGTATCAGAAACTGAGCAGCACTACCCGGTGACAGCCAAACCCTATTTCCCGTGCACTAACAACATGGCTGAATATGAAGCTTGCATTCTCGGTATCCAGCTGGCTATTGATATGAATGTCTAAGAACTCTTGGTCATTGGTGACTCTGATTTGCTGATTCACCAAGTTCAAGGTGAGTGGGCTGTAAAGAACCCCAAGATCGTGTCATACGTGAAGATGGTCCAAAACTTGTGCAAGAGATTCAGGAAGATTGAGTTCAAGCATACTACGAGGATTCAGAATGAGTTTGTCGATGCCTGGGAAAGCATATCCTCCATGATTCAGCACCCCGATCAGAATTACATTGATCCATTGGTGATAGGTCTCAAAGAACAACTTGCGCATTATGCATAAGTCAAAGCATAGTCAGATGGAAAATCATGGTACCATGATATCAAGAGGTATCTAAAAGCTTGAGTATATCTTGAAGACGTGACCGCCAACCAAAAGAAAACCATTCGCCGAATGGCTGACAACTTTTTCCTAAATGGAGAAATCCTGTATAGGAGGACTTTGGACCTTGGATTCTTAAGATGCGTTGACTTAATTGAAGCCACCAGGCTATTGGAAGAGGTACACGCTGGGGTGTGCGGTCCCTACATGAATGGGTTCACCTTAGCCAGGAAGATCTTGCGAGCTGGATATTTTTGGATGACCATGGAAAATGATTGTAGCAAGTTCGTTCAGATATGTCACAAGTGCCAGATCCACGGGGATTTGATTCGAGTACCACCCAGTGAGCTTCATGCTATGAGCGCACCTTAGCCTTTTGTAGCCTGGGGCATGGATGTCATTGGTCCCGTCGAGCCGTCTGCCTCGAAAGGGAACAGATTCATTTTTGTAGCCATTGATTACTTCACTAAGTGGGTGGAAGCTGCTTCTTACAAGTCTGTAACCAAGAAGGTTGAAGCTGATTTTGTTATAAACAACCTAATCTGTCGATTCAGAATCCCCGAGTCAATTATCACCGACAATGGAGCCAACTTGAACAGTCACCTGATGAAAGAAATGTGTGAATAATTCATTATCACTCACCATAATTCGACCGCATACCAGCCAAAAATGAACGGAGTTGTAGAAGCCTCAAACAAGAATATCAAGAAGATCTTGATAAATGATCGACAATCATCGATCTTGGCATGAAATGTTGCCCTATGCTTTGTTGGGATACCGGACGACCGTCAAAACTTCGACCGGGGCGACCCATTATTTATTAGTGTATGGATCGGAAGCAGTGATACCTGCAGAAGTTGAAATACCATCTCTGAGAATCATTCAAGAAGCAGGACTAAGCAATGAAGAATAGGTTTGCACCCGTCATGAGCAGCTCATGTGGATTGATGAGAAAAGGATGAGTGTCGTATACCATGGCCAATTTTACCAGCAATGAATGATTCGTGCATTCAACAAAAGAGTGAGAGCTCGCATGTACGCCATAGGACAACTGGTTCTTAAGCGCATTTTTCCCCACCAAGACAAATACAAAGGAAAGTTTTCACCCAACTGGAAAGGGCCATATGTCATCCAGAAAGTGTTATCCAGAGGAGCTCTAATCCTGTCCGAGATGGATGGACAAGTCTAGCCCAAACCGATCAATTCAGATGTTATGTAGAGATACTATGCTTAGGGATAAGTTGCCTCTATATTTTCCTTGTAATCGCATTTACTGAATGTAAGCATTTTGATGCCTTATAATAGCTTAGGAAATCCCCTATCCTCTTTGTACGAACTACGTTTGACCTGTATTCCTAAGAATCAGATACGTAGGCGGCCATTCATTCATATTTGCATACCGAGAGGGCCATTCATTCATATTTGCATGCCGAGAGGGCCATTCATTCATATTTGCATGTCAAGAAGACCATGCCGAGAGGGCTATTCATTCATATTTGCATGTCAAGAAGACCATGCCGAGAGGGACATTCATTCATATTTGCATGCTGAGAGGGCCATGTCAAGAGGACCATGCCAAGAAGGCCATGTCAAGAGGACCATTCATTCATATTTGCATGCCGAGAGGGCCATGTCAAGAAGACCATACCAAGAGGGCCATTCATTCATATTTGCATGTCAAGAATACCATGCCAAGAGGTCCATTCATTCATATTTGCATGCCTAGAGGGCCATTCATTCATATTTGTATGTCAAGAAGACCATGCCAAGATGGTCATTCTTTAATATTTGCATACCGAGAGGGCCATTCATTCATATTTGCATGCCGAGAGGGCCATGTCAAGAAGACCATGCCAAGAGGGTCATTCATTCATATTTGCATGTCAAGAAGACCATGCCGAGAGGTCCATGTCAAGAAGACCATACTAAGAAATCCATTCATTCATATTTTCATGACAAGAAGACCATGCCAAGAGGGCCATTCATTCATATTTGCATGTAAAGAGGACCATGCCAAGAGGGCCATCCATTCATATTTGCATGCCGAGAGGGCCATGTCAAGAGGACCATGCCAAGAGGGCCATTCATGTTTTCATCATCGTGTATCGCGGACGCACATCCTCTATGAAGATTATGTCCCTCTGCCAATTGGCTCCAAAGAGGATGACATTCATATGCATCACTAAGTCGCACTAGTTGCACAGGATCAACCTCAACATATTTATATCCAGAATCACGTGGGATGGAAAGGTCTGACTTCGAGGATAACATTACCATTGTCATCATTCATTATGCCGGATCAAGCATACATCATGTTCATATCTGAAATTACGTGAGGTGAAAGAGTCTGATGTTGAATAGTATCATTATCATTTATTATGACAAATCCGACACCCAGAATATTTATGTCCCATGTCGCGTCAAGCGAAAGAGTCTAACGTCGAGGATTTTATACACAAGAAATCCTATTTGATGGCCAAGAAGGTTATCATGTTTGATTGTCATGGAATCCGCCATTCCCAAAAACCAAAGACAGGAAAAAACGTCGGCATCCGCAAGAAAACAACAGATAAAGGAAAATGAGATATGAAGCTATCTCTCCTTGTTAAAATTTTGTTACTACTAACCACTTGGTTTCGAAATATTGTCGAGAGCATCCAAGAAGGATGAATTTATCAAAACAAAACCACAGGTACAGACTACACCAAAAAGGACGCATCGCAACGTGGAACTTTTTCTTAGCAGCAATTCGTGACACAGTCCAAAGAGGGACGTCAAACTCTTTGGATGCGAACTGAGGAACAATGCATCACCACCATCAAACCACACCCCTATCAAAAGGCGTGTGGGTATTTCTTATCTTTGGGTCTTAGTTTTGCGCCTGGAGTACTTTCTAAATTTGCACCGGATGCAATATCCCTTCTTTTTGAAAATCTGGGTGGCAACACACCTCGAACTTTAGGAATTACGTCCATGTAGCTCTTATATATAAATGTGATAGCCTCACATTTTTAATAAGGATAAACTATAAACCTTTTTTCCGTAACTCAATTGCTTATCGCTCATCCCGAACCGAAGGACGTCTTATCATAAAGATTACCTTCTTCCCCGATCGAGTCAAACTACAAGTAGCCTGATTCCTAAGTCTTTGGAAATGTAGGTGGGCTCTATGTTGAAAACTCAGCTGCATTCAAAATTCCCTGAATCTTTCCACTCCCCAGCTCTCCGATCTCCTCATACTCTAAAACCGGAAAAGTTTGGAATTCCTTAAAAATCGTGCATAAAATCAAGCGTCTTGAACTACAAGTGGACTGAATTCTCATGTAACCTGAGATATGTAGGAAACTTAATACCAGAGTTTGGCCATAATTCCTTAAAATTCATGGTAAAATCAACCACCTTCCGAGGATGGACTTGTGGTCGGACAAAAATTGGGAACGTCAAATTCCTTTGTCCAGGGTTCATTGCACTCACCCTACCCAAAGGAAGGGGAATTTTTTGACACCCAATTTTTACCCGCCACATTTATGAATTAATTCAGAGCTTTTAAAATTTTAAACAATTTTTGAAATAATTGTTTTGGCAAAAAGGGGATAAAATATTTTCAAAACAGCTTTCCCAATGGTTTCAAGTAATGATTATATATTTTTCATATTCAATATGTGAAATTTATGTAAGTTGCTTAAAATAATTATTTTTAAAATTGATTTCATAAGAAAATTCCTTTTAAAAGGCTAAACCTGTAATTTTCTCCAAAATTAGTTTAAATAAGAATTAATTGAAAATTAGTCTTATAATTAATTGAAAAATTGATTATGTTTCAAACATAATAATTATTTCTAAATTGTTTTAATTTATTAAATCTCTCAATTAATTATTAATTTGTTCACCCTTAAACCCTTTATTTCAATTATAGCCAATTCCTACTCAATTCTACCTATTCCTATTCAATTTGGCTACGCTTTTAATTCAAAATGGCCACATTTTGCAAAATGTGGCCAAATCCTAAATGCCCCTTACAACTCCTCCCAATTCTTCAGCTATTTGGGCCAGCAAACGCCTGACCCGGCTTGCCCAATCCCTTTGTCAGCCGCTCCAGCCCAACCTTAAACACCTAAACCCGCTCTGACCCGGCCCATTAAACCTTATATCTTCCGCACTCTCACTCTTTCTCTTCTTTCTCTTTCTCAGCTCACCAAATGCATCTTCTTCATTTTCCCTTCTCTGCAAACCCTAGCCGCCCTCTCTCTCATCATCCTTTCTCTATCACGCATCATTTTACGAAGTAACGCGCTTGGTACAACACCTCAGCACCCCAGTACTATCCTTCAGCCCTTCGTCGCCCTCAAAACAACAAACCCTTTACCCTGTTAAACTCGTTTGCTCCTCACAGCTTTCGAATTCTTTAACCCCCATTAAATTTTCTATTTTCCGTCTCTTTTCTCCGTCAAGGGTGTGCTGGCAGGGTCTACATGCTTCTAGAACCCACCAGGTTTCACCCTTCTCCGCTCAATCAGCAAAAACTTGTGCAAATTTGAACAAGTTGTTGTTGTGAGGGTTATCCAGCTGAGGAAATTTTGAATTTCCCAGAAATTCCCAAAAGACCCTCTGTTAAACCCTTCCCCCCTTTGATTTTTCCTATAACCCCCCCCCCCCCTTCCCAGCTGCATGAGAAGCAAGCTGATCTTTGGGGAAAAATTGGTGGTTCTGGGGAATTATCTCCCTAACCTCACGCAACCAATCAGCTTTAGAAAGAAAAGGCACTAAAAAATTCGAGTTCTAAAAAGGGTTGGGTCGTACTCCGGTGGCGGCAAGCTTTTCCGTTGTGGTTCTAAGCTCGAGTTGCTGCCCTAAAAAAGGTAACCTCTTACCCTCTCCCTTTTACTATTTTCAGTTTTATTTTTCTTTTATGATGTTTAAAATGTGATGAAATCTGGTTCTGGTCTTGTTTGTAAGAATTAAAATATGTGTTTAATATTAGATTAATATTGTGATAATTTTGAGTAGATATATTGTGTTATAAGTGTAGTATTTCACTGTTTCTGTTGGACTATATTAAAACAGTGAGTTTGAGCATTAAATTAAGCCTAGATTGTTGTTAAATGATGTTAAATCTGTCTGTCTTTGTTCATAAATTTTTTTGGTTTTGATCCTTGTTTGTTCCCCAACCCCTCTTCATAATCATGTTCTTATTGTCTTACCAACTTTGCCTAAACTGATATTTTGTATATGTATTGATTAAGTGTTGATATGTTTTGCTCATGGCTGTTTGTCATGATTTTTAAACTTGTTTTCCCTTCCCCTGTATAAACCCCTTGATTTCATTAGCCTATGTTAGACCTATATGATGATTAAATGCAAGAAACTTGAGCATGAATTTGTTGCTAGAATTTAAGGCTGATTTTGTTCATGAAAAGCTTAATCTTTCTCTTTGTTGAACTTGTTTTCTCCTCTTTACTGTATTAACCATGTATGACCTATTAGCCTTACTCTCCTATACTTGGGGGTGATGCTTAGGTTAGTTTTAAACCTTGATTGTCTATGGTTTAGTTGGTTCTTAAGTAAACTGTGTAGTATATATATATTTGAGTACACATTTTCATATTTGTCAATTGATTTGAGCATGTTTAACCCCTACCCTATTTACCCTTAGATTTGAACTTGCTTTTAAATGGTTTTTCTTCCTTTCCCTAGTGTTTCTTGCTATGTGGTATCAGTCTACATGTTTGAACTGTAAGTATCATTTTGGATGATGTTTGGGTCATTTTTGAGTCCTGATTTCTTCTCATAAGTTTGTTGGTTTGATTAAGTATAGCATGAGCACATGTTGCCTATTGGTTTGTTGATGAAAAATGTTCAAACCCCCTCCCTGCTTCCCTTTGTTTAACAGTAATCACGATTTTCCTCTTCCCTTTCCCTTTTCACTGTTTTGCTAATGCTGAAATGACTAAGTGATGCATATGAAATAGTTAGGTTTTGTTGTTATCTTCTTATGTTTGAATTGGTGTCTAGTAATGCTTGTAGAACATTGTGACCTATTAAAGCTTCAAGACTGCTATGTTTCTTTGTTTGTTATATGAAGATGTTATAGGTTTTTAGACCTGTTCAAATTTCATCCCCTTTCCCTCATTTTTTATTTGTTACCTTGTTCCTTTCCCTCCTTCTCTTGAAATGATTTTAGCATACTAGATGATTGTTGTGTGATTAGAATTTTTTTATGTCTGAGGTTTTAAGAATCTGAACACCATGATTGTTGTTTGTGTAAGTTCTGTCATGGAAGAGAACTAAAAGTGAGGCATGCCTCCTTGTGACATGTTCCTAACCCCTGTAGGTTCCTCTGATTCATCTTCATCAAGATGACCACTTACCTGTTTGCTTTACATGTTACCTGTATGGACCATGAGATGATTTTGGCCTATATCATATTAATAGCTCTCTCACATACCCCTCCTTTTTGTTCTTGAGTCATTTATCTTACTTTTTTTTTCTATGTGTGAAATCCGGTGGAGTCCAATTGGACTCCCAAAATTCCCTTTGCATTTTCCAGTTGGGCTTAAGCCCAACACTACTTAATGGTCCGGCATGAGCAAGCCCAAAAGGGCTAAAATTGTTTAAGTCAGCCTCAACAGCAGCAGTGGAGAAATGGTCCAAGCCCAATGGAGATGATTAGCAGAAGTCCAAATGGACTGAACAAAGTAAAATGGGCCAAGCCCATAAAATTCAGTAGCAGCAGTAGCCCAAAGGGCTGAAAAACTGAAGAATTGGACTAAGTCCAAATCAAAAATCGGTGGTAGGCCTAAAGAGGGCCCACACACTAGTATTATGACAGGGATTAACGTTCTAAATGTGTTTTCTTTACTTAGTTGATAAATTTAATTGTATAATTGAACTAACTTTTTAAAACATAGTTAAATTTTCCCCGAACGACATCAACATTTCTGATAAATGTTTTTTATGTAATACCTTACTCTTTCACTTGCTTAATTGCTTGAAATCAACTCTTTTATGTAAAACAAACTCTTTCATATTGTCTTTATAGAATAACCCTCTTATATATAAAACTGTCTTTTAAAATGAATTCTTTTTTAATACAAAAATGAGATGTTTTACAAATCAATTCCGTTTTCAAAAGTTAGTCAAATACATTGATTTTGCAAGCAAGCCCGGGCAACTGCAAGTTAGCGGATACTCTTGGTGCCTTAACACCCTTTCAAGAGTATTAACCTGAACCCTTACCCTTATTCTCTCGGTTTTAAACCTTTATCTATTTTAGGGTTTTAAAATCTTTTTTTTTAAGTTTTTCTTAGTTTTTACTTTATAAAAACTAAGTGGCGCCTCTTGCTTTTATTATTGAGAAAATGTTTTGAACATCAACTTAGATTTTCGAAACTAACCTTTTTTTCAATAAAACAAAGTCATGTGTTTTTTTTCAAAGTCCATTACTCGAAAGAGGATCAAAACACTAGGGGATAACCCAGGTGCCACCCGCTTCAGTGCCCTCTCCAGTAATAGCTTCAGTGCCAACATCAACCCCAACTCAGTCTTCAGGTGCCATGGGTTTGCTTCTACAGTTGTTGGGTATGATTGAGGATCAGCCTGTTGAGGTAGCATAGATATTTGCCTCGGGGGAAGCCCTGGGTCCACAGAGTTCAGGAGCGCAACATGTTATAGTAGCTCCCTGTGCTGAGGTTCTTCTGATTCTATCTGTTTCATAGCCTCTTACTCCTCGCCCACCTATGATAGAGATAGAACATAAGGCTTTGGGCAGATTTCTAAGATTGGCTCCACCAAGATTTGCTAGTACACATGGTCAAGATCCGCATGACTTTATCACTACTTGTGAGGAGAGGCTACACCATTTGGGTTTACTAGAGACTCATGGTGTTGGATACACTACTTATCATCTGGAGGGCGCAACTAAGTTATGGTGGAGGGGCCAGGTTGCTTGTAGACCATCTTCGTCACCTCTGTTACCTTGGTCAGAGTACTATAAGGCCTTTATGGCTAAGTTCTTGCCATAGAGCAACATATAGCATCGCAAGAAGCACTTCACTAGGCTGATGCAGGGTACTATGAGTGTCTGTAAGTACAATACTTGCTCCATTTGGGTCCATAATTATCCCTATCGAGCCCGACAATGTTTGTAGATTCGATTAGGGTTTGACACTAGAGTTCAGACAATTAGCTGAGGTGTTAGTTACTAGTGGGAGATCATTCCAGGGTATTATGGATCATGTTCACACTATGAAGGTCTTGTATTGCTATGATCTGGGGTCTAGAGAAAAGAGGCCCCGATATCAGGGCAGCTATAGTGGTTCCCATCATATTGTTAGGGGTTTGGGCCAGTGGGGCTGAGGTTATTAGCCATAGAAGCACCAGGTCCAGTCTAGTTGACTGATTCAGGCTTCTAGTAGTTCTCTATTTGAGCAAGGTTGGAGTAGTCAGTAGGGTCACCGTGGTCAGTCTTCGAGGGGTACAACTTCTGGGGCATAAGGCCATGGTGGCCATACGGGTTCTGGTTCTTCTTGATAGGATGGGCCGTCAGGGCCTTTCTATGAGTGGAGTGTGAGCATTCACTGTGCCAGAGAGTACCCCCAGTGGGGTACAACTTGCTATGAGTGTGGGGTCAGTGTTCATTATGCTAGAGATTGCCCTCGGTGGGGGTAAAGTTTAGCCAGCCCAGCCTATTCATGCAGTTCAGCCACCGGCTAGAGAAGGTGGTGGTTGATAAGTCAGTAATCTACCAACTTATTGACCCTATATACATGAATTATTGTTATGTTTTGAATAGATTTAGAGGTTCTTATGGCATATATTGATGTCTATACAAGTACTTTTGATAGATGATGATAAACAAGGAAATGGACCCAAAAAGAGCTCAAAAGGAGTGAAGTGTGAAGTGTTTGGAAAGGCTGAAGATTCTGATAGGAGATACGGTGGCCGTGCGACACACGCAGGCTGAGGTGTGAACCGCACCTCCTCCGCACAAGTTGAAAAAGTCACTGAAGAGTCTGTCAAGGGGTGTGGTTGTTGTGCGACGTGCACATCCTGAAGTGTGAACTGCACCCTCTTCGCATGAAACTCCCAATTCTAGCTGAAGTCACTGGTTCAACCGGAGGCAGTGTGCGACGTGCACATAACAACGTGCAAACAACAAGTCGTGCCGCAGACCTCCCGAAGGGAATTTTTATCCTAATTTTTAGTTATGTTTTGGCAAACTATAAAAGGCCTATTTAGGCACAACTGTAAATAACTTTTATCATTCTGAATAATTTAAAGAGTTTTTAGCTTAGAGACTAAGTTTTTCACCTCCATTGAGAAGAGGGTTTCAATCTAATTCTTGTGGTTAACACTTTTGTGCTCAAATTGAATCTAGATAGATTGGGTGATGTCATTCTTAAGGATAAATTGTCATTTGTCATGAGGTTTTGATTATAAGTTGACTCTTGAGGCTGAATTTTTCTGATTGTATACCCATAATTATTGATTGTCATTATATTTGGGGAATATGATCCTGTGCAGGGAGAGGGTTAATTGTCGCTGAATTTGTGGGTGTCCATTGTGCAAAAGAGGGCTTGATGTTCCCGATGATAGAAGGGGTAACGCCCATCTTAAGGGAAGTCGTTGAGTTCCTTTCTTGCTTGTTATTGTGTCAATGAAAATTTGGGGAAGTCTGAGTACCCAGAAGATATGGTCATGAGATCCCTTGTACCCCTTGTTTCTTGTTGATTGGGTTGTTGCGTGGTTCCCAGTGCCTAAGCACATCTTGCTCTACGAATCACATGTGGAATTTACAAGAACACATGGAACCAAAAATTCAAATTGTGCCTTTGTGCATTTCGGATGAGATGCGTAGATCTTGATCTGCGGGATGCAGAAGGCATTACACCATATTTAAAAGAATAAGCAGTTCACTGATCTGAGCGGCGACGACTGGTGCGGCACATATTTTTGATGGTGCAAATCGCACCAACTTTGCACCTCAACAGAAAATCCCTTTAGGATTATATCGGCTTGTGCGATAGCACATGCGACGCGCACACTCTCTGGTGCATTTTGCATATCGTCCGCACAAGCCAACATTAACTTACTTTGTTTTTCTAATCCGTTGCATTCCATCCTTTATAGTTTGCTAACTCTTTCTTAGGTCTTGTTTTTGTTTTTGGCTCACAATCTCTTTATGCAGAACATGTCTTCTAAGAAGGGTAACGCCGAGAGAAGCTCACGCAGGCCAACAACTCCCGCCTCTTCTAAGCAAATTGCATAAGGGAAAAAGAAAGTCTCATCTTCCCGTAACCAAGTCTTAGAGGAGAAGAGAGTTCAGTTTGGAATGGAGGGCATGAAAGTGATCTATGATCGTGATAGGGGCAGGACCTTCAATGAGGAACAAATCATCAACCTAAATGCGGTGGGGGACAATCTACCGAACATTCCCACTCAGTTTGACAACCGTTAGTGGCAACAATTTTAGGAAGTGCCCGGAACCTATTACAAGGAGTTAATCCGAGAGTTCTTTGCCTTATATCAGACCTCACAGGATGCTAAAGGCCACAAAGGAGGCTGTGCAAAATTCCTCGCATTGGACTCAGTTATGGTTCGGGGAAAAGAAGTCAAGATCACTCCAGCTTCAGTCAATGCCATCTATTGTAGAAATCCAATTGAATCAGCACCTAACTTCATTGAGAAGCTATTTCTCAAGCATAAGCCTCTCGAATGGGCTGCCTCCATTATTGCTCCTGACACGCATCCCTGGGCCACTATGGGGGGTGAAATACCCGCCTGACTTTATACTTTGAGGCGCTCTTGTGGTATGACTTTGTGCACTCCCATCTAATACCTTCTCAAAATAACCAAAAGATAACACATGATGGAGCCATGCTGGTAGCTGCAATCATGGTAGGAGATAATATCACTATGGGTGAGGTCATTGCATTCGTGATAAAGAGGAAATCTCGAAGGAGTGGTGATGCATTTCCCTTTCCAATGTTAATTGGCAAACTTTTTGTGCAAGCTGGTGTTCCTTTCTTCGACTGTGACACTTCTACTCTGGCCATTGGCGTATTGTATCTTGATAAAAAGATTGATCAGGATGCTCCTCGATTCAAAAGGCGTAGGGAAGAGGAGTCAATGGAAGTCAAGGATGATGACACTGATGTTGAAGTACATACTTCTCCTCTGTATCCTCCTAATTCAGAAGCACCCGCACCTCCATCCACCTCACCCAGAGGGCCACTGTCTAACATTGGGCTCCAAGAACTGGTCGACAAAACTTACAATCACGAGAGGCAATTGAGGGAATTGTCAAATGATCTTCCAGGTTTAACTGCAAGGGCAGTCAAGTGGCCATGCAAGAAGTTATGGAAAGCATTCTCAATTTGTGCAAACAGTTGGACGAGTATGAGAAATCTCTCAAGACCCTCCATAAAGACATGGGCAAGGAAAAAGGAAAAGTACTTATGGTAGAAGTAGACCTGACCACCTTACCTCCACCTTGTTCCATTCCAGGACCATTGGATATCTTGTTTGCAGCCTATGAGGATGAAATGTTGTCCGGTCACAAAGATCAAGAGCCGGATGATGACGATAAGGCTTAGTCCTTCAGGGAGTTCCACCTTCTTCCCATAAAAGCTATGAGCATTAAGGGCAATGCTCCTTTTATAGGGAGGGGGAGGCTTTACTTGCTTATGTTGGCTCCCGTGAGTGGGCTTGAGATATTTTATTTCCCTTGTTTAGCCTTGTTGACATTCTATTCTACTAGATTATTTGGCCCTTGTCGGGCATATTTGGATGATTGTGATGTTTATTGCCCTTGCAGGGCCTTTAGATTTCATTTTGTTTTTATGCTTTGTTTTGAGCTTATTTGTGCCCTTGCCGGGCTTGAATTTTTTTGATTAAGATTGTGTTGCCGGGTTGGTCTTACATGCTCTATTGACTTACAACCTGTTCTTTGCAAACATGCTAAAAGCCTACCCCAAGGCTTGTTTTAAAATGAATCATGAGCGCGCAATTCAGATTTCTACGTGTTAATAGTAGTTTAGAAATAAACTCCGAGGGTTTTCTTAATACCACGGTACTTTCCCAAGGAGCATGAGTTTTGATTATTTTCATTTTCTTCTCTTTTGTTTTTGTGTGTCGAACCGAGTTGGTGTTTCCCTATGATAGATTGAGAGGTGACTTTCTTAAGGGAAAATGCCAAGTTTTAGTTTAGAATTGAGTCTGTAGTTGCTTTTCTCGAAATGGGCCCATTAAAAAATTTCTTGTGGCAAATTGTTTTGAAAATAAAAGGAAGAAGAGAAATGAATCTTTGAGGAAAAGCATTCTCATGTCATGACTTGCACACTCTTGCTTTTTCTTGATTGACTCACAAACGAGTGTGTAATGTACTCAGAATAGCTTGTCAAAAATCATTTTCCCCAATTGATTGTGAGACTAATGAAAGAGGTCTTGTGGCATGATGCCCTGTGTGGTGAGGCTTTACCTTGATTCTTATGCATAAGTGTCATCGAGAACTTGCCCCGAATGTGATTCAAGGCAAAATTCTAGGTGTGAATGAGCTTGGAAGATAACCTTAGGCCCTTTTTGACAACTACTTCACCCAAATGACTTCCCACGACATCAAATCCTAGGGAACCCATTTTGAGTTTATGACCATTCTTTGTCACCTTGTAATACCTTTACCTTTTTGGAAGCTCTATTTTTGCACCTATCCTCCCTAATTGCTTAAAAAATAAAATGTAGGCTAAAAGCCTAAGTTTGAGGAGGGGAACGAAAGATAACATAGGCAAATGCCTAAGTTTGGGGGTGCATGTGATCAAGGGAGGAGAAGAAAAGAAGTGAACGTCAAGTGCAAGGTAGCACCTTAATTTCAAATTGAAAATTGCTCCAAAAGATCAATCCAATGAGAAAATTGAAAAGCAAAAATAGGTGCTACCAAGTGAAGGTGGTTTAAGGAGTTTGAATAATCATGAGTAAAAAGGAGAAATCTTGGGTTGTGTAAGGGAGGAATGAGGTAAACTTGAAATTGAAAAATGTGAGCGATGTTTGAAATGATAACAAAGAGCATTAGGGAGGTGTAGTCATTTGATCGAAATGATATCCTCACCTTAGCCCTAGCAAACATTGTAACCCGCAAGTCCTTGGTGATTCCGAGCTTGGCTACCCTACATTAGTGGCGATATACATGAAGGGCAAGCCTATGTTTCAACACATATGCACTTGAACTTCCTTGAGAGAGTGAGAGTGTTCTTGGTTCACCTATAATCTCGTGTTTTGTGAATTGAATGAATGTGAGTGAGATTCTCTCTTGTGGTGAGTGTCATCATGCACTCAAATTAAAACATGAAGTCTCTATTTCAATTGAGGGGAATGAATGAGACATGTTGTGTGGCGAATCTCGAGGCAAACCTTGATGGTCCATGCCAATGACTTGAGAAGCTTAAACGTCTTGCTTTGAATGGAAAAATTCCCTTGACTTTGAATGAGAAATGATATCCTTTTGGAAAAGGTTTTAGTTTGATCAATTTCCTTGAATTTGTGGTGGTCCAAAGTGAGATGAGCATAGTAGTTTAGTCGTTTGTTTGAGTGCTTTGCTTATTCTTTTTCTTAATTTTTTATTTTAGAGTAGTCCTTTGTGCCTTGATTGAGCCTAGATCATAATTCATTCCTTGTCTTGTAAGTATCTTGCTTGAGGACAAGCAATAGTTCAATTTAGGGGGTTTGATAAGTCGATAATCTACCAACTTATTGAGCCTATATCTATGAATTATTGCTATGTTTTGAATAGATTTAGAGGTTCTTATGGCCTTTATTGATGTCTATGCAGGTATGTTTTATAGATGATGATAAATAAGGAAATGGACCCAAAAAGAGCTCAAAAGAAGTGAAATGTGAAGTGTTCGGAAAGGCTTAATATTCTGACTGGAGATGCGGTGGCCGTGCGACACGCACAGGCCAAGGTGCAAACCGTACCTCATCCGCTTAAGATGCAAAAGTGACTGAAGATTTTGTCAAGAGGTGCAGTCGCTGTGCAATGCGCACATACTGAGGTGCGAACCGCACCCCCTTTGCACAGAACTCCCAATTCTAACTGAATTCACGGGTTCAATCGGAGGCAGTATGCGACGTGAACATCAGAATGTGCGAACTGCACATCGTGCTGCACACCTTCTAAAGGGAATTTTTGTCCTAATTTTTAGTGAATTTTTGGAAAACTATAAAGGCCTATTACGGCATAATTGTAAATAACTTTTACATTTTGAATACTTTGAAGAGTTTTTAGCCTAGAGACTAAGTTTTTCATCTCCATTGAGAAGAGGGTTTTAATCTAATTCTCTTGGTTAACACTTTTGTTCTCAAATTGAATCTAGAACTTGAGATTCAGCTCTAATGGAAGGGATTTTTAATTACCCAGCTGGTATCTCTTTCTCTCATACTATGAGTGGCTAAATTCTCTTGTCTAGTGGTGTATTGATAATGGGTGCTTAAGAAATGGGTGTGGGTGTTATCTATTGTAACTTATAATTGCTTAATTTACATGGGTCTAGTAATTTCACCAAGTTTTAATCCCAAAATTGGTGGTTGCAAACATTAATTTTCATTACTTGACTATGTCATTTCTTGAGAAAGGATTTCATAGTTTCGGATGTGAAATTACTAGTGGGAACTTGGGATTCCACTCAGATTTGAGGCCAGAGATAGCTCTTATCATCGGATTCTCCTATTTAAGGATCTAAGCTAGAGTGATCAAACCGATGATGCTCTAACTGAGATCATCGGATATAAGATTGTTGATCGAGAGATAAGCAAATCTTACCCATGACCAATGCTATTCATGTCATTAAGCGATAATAGGTATGAATTGATTATCACCCTATCCCATAAACAAAGACCTATCGTATATGCATCCCTACTCGTCTAGTCAACTTGATACACCCGCTTTAGTTTTATTGCTTTTTAAATTGAATTGTGATTGTAGTGAAAATATTCCTAATTCCCTCATCCTTTTACTTGTTGTTTTGGGCAATTACTCTCACCTTGAACTCAATTCTTTACAATCTCTATTTAGCTACCCCAAGTCCTTTGGGTATGACCCCGACACTCATTAGGATTATAAATTTTATTTTGTTGCACGATCGTCGTGACCTCCTACTTTGGACAGCATGATTTGAGCGTTCATCAGTGGTAAGGCTAGATGTGATGGCCAGCATGGAAGGACAGGTGGTGGGGATATCGATTGGTTAGGTGGTTGTCATCGTCAGTTTTATACGGTCCCTGGGAGGCCAGAGCCAGAGTTCTTGATACTGTTATCACAAGTATGATTTTTGTATGCCGACAGTCTGCTCTGGCTTTATTTGATCCAGGATCTACTTGCTCATATGTTTCTGCCTACTTTTTGCTTTGTTTGGGATATGCTAGTGATCCGTTATCTGTGCCTGTATCTTTTTTGACCACAGTAGGATATTCTTTAGTAGTGGATTGAATTGTGAGATCCTGTATGATTTTTGTTTGTGAGATATTGCGACTTGTAGAGAGTTGATGATTCTTTATATGTGAGACTTTGATGTGATTCTAGGCATGGACTAGTTACCCCCTTATCGTGCGAATTTGGATTGTTATGCCAAGACTGTTACCATAGTCGTGCCAGGCGTTTCCCCAGTTATGTGGCAGGGTTTTGTCAACCATGCACCATCCGGGGTCACCTCTTGTCTTTGAGCTAGGAAGTTGATTTCTTGCGGGTGTTTAGCTTATCTAGCATATGTACGAGTTGCTAGTGCCGACCCTTCTTCCCCTGAGTTGGTTCCTATGGTTAGAGACTTCCTAGATTTGTTCCCTACCGACCTGCCAGGTCTTCCACCTAAGAGAGATATCAACTTTTCTATTGAGTTAGAGCCGGGCACCAGGCCCATTTCTATTCTCCTTACCTTATGGCTCCAGCTGAGATGAGGGAGCTTAAGGAGCAGCTCAAGGACTTGTTAGAAAAGGGTTTTATTAGGCCGAGTGTATCACCTTAGGGTGCTCCTTTTCTGTTTGTTAATATGAAGGATGGGTCAATGTGGATGTGTATTGATTACCGGAAGCTAAATAAGGTTACTGTGAAGAATAGGTATTCGATGCCACATATACATGACTTGTTTGATCAGCTTCAGGGTTCAGGCATGTTTTTAAAGATAGATTTGCGGTTAGGATACCACCAATTGATGATTAGGGTGGAGAACATCCCTAAGATAGCTTTCAGGACGTATTATAGCCACAATGAGTTCCTAGTAATATCTTTTAGATTGACTAATTCCCCCGCAGCTTTCATGGACTTGATACACAGGGTGCTTAGCCCGTATTTGGACTCATTTGTGATAGTTTGCATAAATGGCATCCTGATATACTCGCGGAGTAGAGATGAGAATGAGCAGCGCTTGAGGACTATACTCCAGACTTTGAAGGATCATCGGCTATATGCTAAGTTCTCAAAGTTCGAGTTTTGGCTTGAGTCAGTTGCATTCCTAAGGCACGTGGTGTCTAAGGATGGATTAGAGTGGACTCGGGTAAGATATTAGCAGTTCGTGACTGGACGAGACCTATTACTCCTATCGAGGTTAGCAATGTTGTTGGATAAGCAGGGATACTACAGACGGTTCATCGAGGGGTTTTCTTCCATAGCAGCACCTTTGACTATGCTGATTAGGAAGGATGCCCACTTCAACTCCATTGTTGACCTTGCCAGTTGAGGGTGAGAGCTTCTCCATGTATTTTGATTCTTCAAGGGTTGGTCTTGGTTGTGTGTTGATGCAGTAGGGTGGTGTGATAGCATATGCATTAAGGCGACTGAAGGTTCACGAGTGCAACTACCCCACTCATGACTTGGAGTTAGCAGTGGTAGTTTTCACACTAAAGATTTGGAGGCACTACTTATATGGGGTTCACTATGAGATATTCACCGATTACCATAGTCTTAAGTACATCACGAGTTAGCTAGAGCTGAACTTAATGCAGAGAAGACGGATTGAGTTACTGAAGGACTGTGATTTCACTATTCTGTATCATCTGGGCAAGGCAAATGTGTTAGGGATGCCATGAGTCAAAAGACAGTGAGTATAGGCAGCCTAGCTTCACTTTCAATTTTTGAGCGACCGTTGGCCTTGGACATGCAGTCCTTGGCTAACCGTTGTTTTGATCCTTTTCGGGCAAGGAAGGAAAAACATGGCTTTGTTCTTTGAAAGGTTCGTTTCGAAAATCTAATTAAAGTTTCCGAAACGTTTTCAATTAAAAAGCAAGAGTCGCCACTTAGTTTTTATAAAGTAAAAACCAAGAAAAACTTATAAGAACTTTTAAAACCCCAAAACAGATAAAGGTTTCAAAAGTTAAGAGATTAAGGGTAAGGGTCCAGGTTAATACTCTTGTAAGGGTGTTAAGGCACCAAGAGTATCCGCTAACTTGCAGTTGCCCGGGCTTATTTTGAAAAATTAACTTGTTGACTAACTTTTGAAAAGAAAGATCTTATAATTTTGGGTATCAAAACATATTATGTTAAAAAATATCTAGTAGTTTTTAGAAAGAGTTGATTTTATAAATACAATATATGAAATACACATGAAAGAAAGGAGTCGACGTTTGATTTAAAAAAAGGTTACGAACAGTTGAAAGCAATAAAGAACATTGATTAGTATAAACAAAACATTTAAACAGTAATGTTAACCTCGTTTGGGAATAATTTGACTAAGTTTTACTAAGTCAGTCCGAGTTAAATACAATCAAACCTATCAACTAACAATTAAAAAGTAAGAAACATTGTTAAAACATTTTAATCCTGTCCTAATACTAGTGTGTGGGCCCTCTTTAGGCCCACCACCATTTTCACTTTGGACTTAGTCCATTTTGTCGATTTTTCAGCCCTTTAGGCTACTGCTGCTACTTGATTTTTTGGGTTGTGGCCGATTTTCTTCATTTAGTCCATTTGGACTATTTTTGCTGATGTGCGCTTGGGCTTGGCCCATTTTCCTTCTGCTGCTGCTGCTTCTTTTCAATAACTCAGCCCTTTTGGGGCTTAATCAAGCTGGACCAACGGACGGTATTGGGCTAGGCCCAACTAGAAGATGTAGGGAGGAATTTTGGGAGTCCAATTGGACTCCACCAGATATTATGCATAGAAAGGAAATAAAATAAGGATTATCACATATCTTAAATAAATTAAGCATAGAGTAATTAAGCAATATATAAATTTCATACTTAAAGAAATATTTCCTAACGACCAATTTACCAATACACATGGTAATTCATACAAAGTTAAAACATGTGAAATAGGATATTTAGACAACAAAATCACAAATTTTATCACCTAAGGCCTGTATTATCACACTTACAAGACTAACAAAGACTCATGAAGGCTATTCCCTTTTCCAGAAATCAAAAGGAATAAGGGGTTGATTCAAATAAGTCACATATACACAAGTTTGAAAGGAAAGAGCGTGGCATGGTATCATAGATATACAAATCAGACTCAATACACTTGACCATATTCAATGTCTAAGATAGGGAGTTTAACATGCTAAAATGCAGATTTGAATCACATAGAGGACTCTTGTGATCAGAAGAGTAGCACAGTTCATTCAATAGGGAAGACTTATTTCAATATCACATATCACTAAATAAAGGTAAATTCGAAGAAAACAAGAAGGCCAGGCAGATTTTTAGACACCAATTACTAGTATAACTAGTTGAAAATCATATGAGAACATAGGGGAGGGATATCTAAGGGGGTTGTTATCATGGTGAATACCAGAGTCATTACACAGTTCATACATGATTTATCAACATCTAAGATAGCATCTTACTTAAAACAAATCATAATTACTTCACAGTCTATATGGAGCATACAAAACAGGCAGAAGTTAAAATCTTTAAGGAAGATAGAATAGAGGAACTTGCAGGGGTGAGAAACATATCATGAGTGGATATGCCTCACCTCTAGCTCCTAGAATTCATATGTAACAACATAGGCTTCAACATTTTTCAACCAGATTTACACAGATTCTAGACCATGATTCAGAAGCTCACACATAGTCATTTTTAGCATGAACAAACTATTAAAAAGAAGGGGAAGGGAGCAGGGTAGAAGATGGAGAAATCAGGGGAAAAGGGGAAAAGAGTTTAACCATAGTAGCATCCTAATAGCAAGTTCAGAATCTATAACATTTTTCATGTCACAAAACACAGAACTAATAAGATCATGAAGTTTCAAAGGGACACAGTTGCTCAAAAACATCAACCTAAGCATGAGATAACTACACTGAAGCTTAACCAATTCATATACATAAGATCATTTTAATATAGGTAAGACAGTGAAGTGAAAGGGGAAGAGAAAAACAGAATCAATGACAAGTTGGTGGAAACAGGGGAAACAGGAAGGGGTTGAACATTCTTATGTCAGTAAACAAGTATATATACGTCATACAAATCAACCAAGAGCCCATAGAACTATCAGCACTCAAAGTTAATCTAAACATCATCCTAAGTGTAAGAAAATAACACTAACAGTTCATGTATACAGGTTGATGTCACACATAGGAAGAAACAGTGAGGGAAAGAAGAGAACAAATTCAAACCAAAGAGATTAAAGAGATTAAGGACCACAGGGAAGGGTCAAACATCTCAGGAACAAAACCAATCCTAAGTCCTAAAGACAAACTCATACTTATATTCATAGCATTTGCATATCACATAGGTCAAACATAGACTAGTGAAACCATGAGGTTTCTATAGGGAAATGGAAAACAGTATTAAAAGATTATCACAGACATCCATTTAGACATGAAAAAACAACATTGACATTTAACCAATACATACAAGAAACAACAATACTTAGATAGGATCAGTAACACAAGATAGGAACATGATTATGACAAGGGGGGTTGGGGAAAAATAGGAGAAAAATCGGGCATTTCATCAATCAAAATAGGACAAGTTTCATATCACAACATTCACATCACTTAGCAACAGGTTTTAGCTACAAATTCACACTCATATCCACTGTTTTCACAAATCAAACACAACTAGGTGAGGATCATGGCGTGTCTAAGCAAAATTGCTACTCAAAATCACAATAATAACATCCTAAAATCAAAACACATATTATAATATAGCAAACAAGACCAGAAATCCAGATTTTTACTCAACATTTAACATAATGCAAAAGGAAAAGAAAACAGTAAAGAGAAGAGGGTGAAGAGTATACCTTTTATAGGGCAACAAATTGTGAACTTGAACCTTACTGGAAAGTTTCAACACCACCGGATAAAACTACTTAGAACTCGAAATTTTCAGTGATTATTTCCAAACTAGCTGACCGGTTTCGTGAGGTTAGAGAAACGATTCTCCAGAACCCCCATTATTTCTCCAAAATTAGCCTCTTTTCATGCAGCTAGGGGGGTATTTATAGGTTATTTCGGGTGAAAATGGGGGGGGGGGGGGGGAACCAGGGGGGTTTTTTGGCGATTTTGCTGAGAAATTCAAATTCCTCAGCTGGATAACGTTAAGGGCAATGGATTTGTACAAAATTGTACAAATCCCACTGATTTAGCGGAGGAGGGGCGACACCTGGTGTCCTCTAGAAGCTTCTGGACGTTGCTCAACATTGCCAGCTCGATTTTGGATGGAGCTAAGGATGGCGTTTGAGAATTTTAACAGAGATGAAGGGGAATTAGATGTTATTGTAGCTGTTGTTTCATTAGAGCTTGAGGCATTAGGGTTTCATCTGGTTTCTATGAGAAATCGATGAAGAAGATGAAGTACAGACGTGTTATTGCACTGTACGAGGCGCGTTAAGTGTTGTTGCATTCTTTCTGGGTATTTGAGAGAGAGTGAGGAGCGTGAGGGGATTTTGGGAGAGAAATATATGTGGTTTGTGTAAACATATATCTGATGAGGGAAAAGGAAGTGGGCTCGGGTTGTGAATTGAGTGGGCTGGAGGAGAATTGGTGGTGGGCGGAGCGTATTTTTGGGCAAATTTGAGCCCAAATCGGCTGAAGAACAAAGGGGGGTTATAAGGGTGGGTTTGCAAATGTGGCCATTTTAGGTTTAGGAAATAGCCGATTTGGGAAAGAATAGCTAGAATTCGGCTAAAATCGAAATAATAGGCTTAGAGATGAATTAGTTGAAATTAATTTTGAGCTTCAATAAATTAAAACAATTCGAAGAAATTATCATATTTGACACATAATTACATCTTTAATTAATTATAAAATCAAATTTTCAATTAACCCTTATTTAAATTAATTTTGGAGAAAAATTACATGTTTAGCCTTTTAAAGAAATTTTCTTATGAAATCAATTTTAAAATAATTCTTTTGAGTAATTTATATAAATTTCATATGTAAAATATGAAAAAATATAATCATCACTGAGAATCATTGGTAAAGCTGATTTGAAAATGTTTTATCCCTTTTTTGTCAAAAAAATTATTTCGAGAATTGTTTAAAAATTTAAAAAGCTCCAATTAATTCGTAATGTGGTAGGTAAAAATTGGGTGTCAACAACTGCCCCTCCCTTTGGGTATGGTGAGTGTAATAAACCCTGGGAAAAGGGATTTGACGTTCCCAATTTTTGTCCGACCACAAGTCCATCCTCGGGAAGTGGTTGGTTTTAGCATGAATTTCAAGGAATCATGGCCGAATTCAGGTATTGAGTTTCCTACATATCTCAGGTTACATGAGAATTCAGGCCACTTGTATTTCAAGATACTTGATTTTATGCACGATTTTCAAGGAATTTTAAACTTTCCCAATTTTAGAGTACGGAGAGACGGGAAAGCTGGGGAGTAGGAGGATTGGGGGGAGTTAGGAATGCAACCGAGTTTTCATCATAGAGACCGCCTACATATCGCAGGACTTAGGGAATCAGGCTGCTTGTAGTTTGACTCAATCGGTGGAAAAGGTAATCTTTATGTTAAGACGACTTTTGGCTCGGGATGAGTGACGAATAAGTTGAGCTATAGAAAAGAGGCTTGTAACCTCTCAACTATGAATGTGGTGCACTTCACACCCATAAGTAAGATCTTACCTGGACATAATTTCCAAAGCTCGAGGTGTATCGTCGTTTGGATTTGAAAAGAAAGAATATTGCTTCCAACGCGGGTTCAGAAAATACCCTGGATGCAAAACCAAGACCAAAAGATAGGAAATACCCACATGTCTTCTGATAGGGGTGTGGTTTGATGGTGGTGGTGAGTTGTTCCTCATTTCGCGTCCAAAGAGTTTGATCTCCCTCTCTGAACTGTGTCACAAGTTGCTGCTAAGAAAAAGTTCCACGTTGTGATGCATCCTTTTTGGTGTAGTCCGCACATGTGGTTTTGCTATTAAGAATTTCATCCTTCTTGGATGCTCTCGACATTATCTCGAAACTAAATGGTTAGTAGTAACAGAATTCACCAAGGAGAGATATCTTTATACCTCATTTTCCTTTATATGTTATTTCTTAAGGAAGATGACGTCCTTTCTTGTTTCTGTTTTAGGAAATGGCCGCTTCCATGACAGTTAAACGTGATAGCCTTCTTGGCTATCGGATAAGATTGCTTGTGTAGCAATTTTTGAATGATGACGGCCTTCTTGATTGATTAAGGGCATTCTCTTGAATTCGATAGCCTTCTTGGCTTTTGGCAGTGGTCTTTTACATATGTCTTTGGGGTAGATCTCGCGTATCTTCCGCATCGACATGATTAACAGACACTCCTTGGATTGTCAGGCTTTGGGTAATCTATCATATCATCCGACTTTGGATACATGACGCTTATAGACGCCAACTTTCGAGTAATCTTGCACATTATACAACTTTGGATAGAGGCATCTTACAGATATCCTTTGAATTGCCAGTTTTTGGGTAATCCTGCACTTTTATCCAATCTTGGACGTGACGTGACTTACAAATTTCCCTCGAATTATTATCCTTTGGGTAATCCTGCACAATATCAATGTGGATATATCGCGGCTTATAGATAACCCTTGGACCATCCATTTTTGGTAGTCTTGCATTTTATCCAATTTCGGATATCGCTGTAACTTACGCGTTACCTTTGAACTGTCAATCTTCAGGTGATCTTGCACACTATCCGGTTTCAGATATCATTGCGCCTTACAGACAACTCTTAGTTCTGTTAAGTTTTGGGCAATCTTGCACACTATCCGATTTCAAATATCGTTGTGACTTATAAACGACTTTTTACCTTGACGACAGGTGGTATATAACAGCATCTTCCTGCGATTGATGCTTTCAAATAAAGGTGCATAAAATATCCTTAACGTCAGACCCCTCCGCCTTACGCAATGCGGGACATAAATATGTTGGATGCCATACTTGGCATGATAAATGATAGTGATATCCTCAATGTCAGACTCTTTCACCTTACGTAATTTTAGATATTAGCATGCTGAGGTCGATCATGCGTACCTAGTGCGACTTGGGGACGCCTAATGAATGTCATCCTCTTTGAAGCCAACTGGCAGAGGGACATAATCTTCGCAGGGGATGTGTGTCTGCGATATATGATGATGATGGTCTTCTTGACATGCAAATATGAATGGCCTTCTAAGCATAGTCCTACTGACATGGAAATATGAATGGCCCTCTCGGCATGCAAATATGAATAGCCCTCTTTGCATGCTCCTGCGATATGATGCCATACAATAGGATGCAATATAATATAATATGATGCAATGAGATATGTCATAATATGATGCGACACCATGCTATGCCAGGTGATGCAAAATGGTGCAATGTGATGCAATGCAGCATGATGCAATGTGATGCAGTGCAACATGATGCAAATGTGAATGCATAATGCAATGCCATGCAGCATGATGCAACGTGAATGCAATATGCAATGCCATGTAGCATGATACAATGTCTCATAGGAAAGTCATGAAAACATCACATTTGGTCTTAATGTCGACTCCTTTGTGGGTACCTGCGCTGAAGGCAAATGGTTAGTAGACACAATGTCGCTTTTATCAGCAACTACAGTCAAGATTTGAAAGACTTTAAAGACAACGTCTATGAAGCTGATCAAAATAACTTTAAAAATGCGAGCAAAATGTTCGTGCCTGCTTTCAGGGAAAGCCATGAATACCGTTTTTTGAACATTCTTTGTTTGGGGTGATCCCTGTCTTGCTAGGCATTGGTGGGGAGTGTTGTTGCTCTTTGTTTGGTGCCCCAAATTTTAAAGCTGACCGAGATGTCCTGATCCCTTTTGGGGACTTAAGAACGTTGTCGGGTTCTCTTTATCTTGTAGTTTATGTGAACTACCAGAAAATTCATCCGCTTTAGGGGCTTTGGCCTCTTTGGCCTCTTCCTGCTATTTTGGGCTTTTCTCGCCAAATTTTAAAGCATCTGGTCTCATTGCATTTCTTTGAACGGGTTGGATAATGCGGGACCACTTTCTGATATGCTTTTTGGGAGAACCTGCATCCACCGAAAAATTGTTAGTTTTGTCAAAACTGGCCTATGTTGACCTCTTTTGATCTTCTGCTCCTGGTTCTGTATTCTCCGTATGCTTTCCAATCTCGTGTACTTGTCACCCTCGACTCTCTCTGAACCAAGGTAGACATAAGACAAAATCACATTAAAGGAGTAAAACTAATCTTTGTAAATATTTTTCAAACAAGTTCTTTGGAAAACAAAGAGTTTAAAGATGTTTTGAAAACATCTCTGCCTGTCATGTCATGTGCTATCTCAACAACTGCCCTTTATTCGGGGTCTTGACATTCCCGACATACTGCTGGTGTACTACGGAGTTCCTTCGTCATCCTGGCTGGGGAACTTGAAAGATGATTTTCAAGAAATCTACCACAATCGGGGATTAATCCATATAGGACTGGGGATTCCTTGAAATAGGATCTGATCTTTCGGTGTTGGGAAATTTCTCGGAGCTTAATGTTGAACTTTTGAATGAAGCTTGGCAGAAATTTTGGGATCCTTCTCAAAATTTCTGCCCCAGTTAAAGGTTTCTTAGCGGATATTATTCCTTCAGGCAAGAGACTTGAGACTCTGTGGGGATCGCGAGATTGTTTCTCGGCATTTGCTTTGGTTGCTCTTCGGAATACTCTGCATTCTTGCTGGGGAACTCTTTGGAGTCTAATGCTCTTCGTCTACTGAAGTTTTGAGATTCCATTCTCAAAAATTCTGCCCTTGTTTCCATTTCCTGGGCAATACGGATGAACCATTGTGGCATTTGCGTATCTACAAGCATCCTCTTATCTTGTTGGCAACGACCTTCATCTTCTGAATTTTTGAGATTCCTTTCTCAAAAATTCTTCCCTAGTTTCCATTTCCTGGGGTGATATGACCGAACTGTTATGGCGCCTACGTATCCCATTGCGACAGGAATCAGGTCAAACATAGTTCCCATACTTATAGTGGAAGATTATTGGAAATAATTAAAGGGATGACCGAGGCCGACAAAGGCCGCCTACATATCTCATTCTTGAGAATTCAGGTCAAACGTTGTTTGTACGGGGAAAGATAGATTTTCCTAAAGGGTTGACTGAGGCCGACACAGGCTGCCTACGTATCTCATTCTTGAGAATTCAGGTCAAACGTAGTTCGTTCAAGAGGATAGGGATGTTTTTAGCTATTACAAAGCATAAAATGATTACAATCAGGATATGCGATTACAGGGAAATTAAATTAAAGGAAAACTATCCCGAAACAAAGTATCTCTTCATAGCATCAGAATTGATCGATTTGGTCCACACTTGACCATCCATTTCGGATAGGGTCAAAGCTCCTCCGGATAACACTTTCTAGATGACATACGACCCTTGCCAATTGGGTGCAAACTTTCCTTTGTATTCCTCCTGGTGGAGAAAAATGCGCTTGAGAACCAGTTATCCTACGACAAACATGCGATCTCTCACTTTTTTGTTGAATGCACGAATCATTTTTTGCTGGTACAACTGACCATGGCATATGACACTCATCCTTTTCTCATCGATCAACATGAGTTGCTTGTGACGGGCACAAACCCATTCTTCATTGTTCAGTCCGGCTTCTTGAATGATCCTAAGAGATGGTATTTCCACTTCCACAGTTATCACTGCTTCTGACCCATACACCAATATATAAGGGGTCACCCCGGTTGAAGTCCTGACGGTCTTCCGGTATCCCAATAAAGCATAAGGCAACATACCGTGCCAAGATCGGTGATGGTCGCCCATTTTTCTCAATATTTTCTTGATATTCTTGTTAGCGGCTTCCACAGCTCTGTTCATTTGTGGCCGGTATGCGGTTGAATTATGGTGAGTAATCTTGAATTGCTCACATATTTTTTTCATCAAGTGGTTGTTCAGATTTGTTCCGTTATCGGTAATAATTGACTCGGGGATCCCAAATTGACAGATTAGGTTTTTTTTTAACAAAATCGGCTACAACCTTCTTGGTCACAGACTTGTAAGAAGCAACTTCTACCAACTTGGTGAAGTAATCAATAGCTACCAAAATGAATCTGTGTCCATTCGAGGCAGACGACTCGATGGGACCAATGACATCCATGCCCCAGGCTACAAAAGGCCAAGGTGCGCTCATTGCATGAATCTCGCTAGGTGGCACATGAATAAAATCCCCGTGGATCTGGCACTTGTGACATTTCTGTACGAACTTGCTACAATCATTTTCCATGGTCATCAAGAAGTATCCAGTTTGCAAAATCTTCTTGGCTAGGGTGAACCCATTCATGTGGGGACCACACACTCCAGCGTGTACGTCTTCAAATAGTCTTATGGCTTCAACCGAATTAACGCATCTTTAGAATCCATAGTCTGGAGTCCTCATGTACAGGATTTCTCCATTTAGGAAAAATTTGTTGGCCATTCGACGAATGGTTTTCTTTTGGTTGGCGGTCGCATCTTCGGGATAGACTCCAACTTCTAGATACCTCATGATACCATAATACCATGGTTTTCCGTCTGATTCTGCTTCGACTTGCGCACAGTGCGCAGGTTGTTCTTTGAGACCTATTATCAACGGATCGATATAATTCTGATCGGGATGTTGAATCATGGAGGATATGGTTGCCAAGGCATCGGCAAACTCATTCTGAATCCTTGGTGTATGCTTGAATTCGATCTTCCTGAATCTATTGCACAAATTTTGAACCATCTTCACATACGACACGATCTTGGGGTTCTTCACAGCCCATTCACCTTGAACTTGGTGAATTAGAAAATTGGAATCACCTATGACCAAAAGTTCTCGGACATTCATATCAATAGCTAGTTGGATACCGAGAATACAAGCTTCATACTTGGCTATGTTGTTAGTGCACGGGAAATGAAGTTTGGCTGTCACCGGATAGTGCTAACCAGTTTCTGATACCAAGACTGCCCCAATGCCCGAACCTTTGAAGTTGACCGCTCCGTCGAAGAACAATCTCCAACCGGGGTATGACTCAGCAATATCCTCACCTACGAATAGAATCTCTTCATCGGGGAAGTATGTTTGGAGCGGTTCATAATCTTCATCAACCGAATTTTATGCTAAATGATCTGCTAAGTCCGTCCCTTGATTGCTTTTTGAGTCGCATATATGATGTCGAACTCACATAGCAACATTTTCCATTTGGCCAATTTCCCCGTAGGCATGGCCTATTGGAATATGTACTTCAGGGGCCATTCTGGAAATGAGATATGTCATATAGGACGACATATAATGTCTCAACTTCTGAGCGACCCAAGTCAAAGCACAATAAGTCTTTTCTAACAAAGTATAATGAGCCTCGCACAGAGTGAACCTTTTACTCAGATAATAATCGCTCGTTCTTTCTTTCCGATTTCATCATGTTGTCCCAAGATGCATCTGAAGGCATTTTCTTAAACCAATAGATATAACAATAATGGGCTCCCTTCTCTTGGAGGAACCAATATCGGAGGACTGGACAAGTAGTCCTTGATACGATCAAAAGCTTGCTGGCATTCCTTGGTCCAACCAATCGGCACATCATTCTTTAATAACTTGAAAATGGGTTCACAAATGACCGTTGATTGATCTATGAATCGACTAATATAATTCAGCCTTCCCAGGAAACTCATGACCTCTTTCTTGGTATTCGGGGGAGGCAACTCCTGAATTGCTTTGATCTTTAGAGTCAAGCTCGATGCCCCTTCTACTGACTATAAAACCCAATAATTTGTCAGTTGGCACCCCGAAAGCACATTTGGCGGGGTTCAGCTTTAGATTGTATTTTCGCAGGCGGTCAAAAAACTTCCTCAAATGGGTCAAGTGATCCAAAGTCTCGTGGGATTTAACAATCACGTCATCCACGTATACCTCAATCTCCTTATAATCATGTCATGGAAAATAGTTTTCATGGCTCGCATATAAATAGCACCCGAATTTTTGATACCAAATGGCATCACTCGGTAATGGTAGATACCCCAGGGGGTGATAAAGGTTGTTTTGTCTGCATCTTTTTCATCCATTAAGATCTGATGGTATCCAGCAAAACAATCCACGAATGACTGCATTTCGTGCTTTGTGCAGTTATCGATAAGGATATGGATATTGGGCAATGGGAAGTTGTCTTTGGGACTGGCCCTGTTCAGGTCTCGATAATCAACAAAAATTCTGATCTTCCCATCTTTCTTAGGAACCGGGATTATATTGGCCAACTAGGTTAGATACTTTGTAACCCCTACCACTCCAGACTAAATATGTTTGGTAACTTCTTCCTTGATCTTTAGACTTAGATCTGGCTTGAACTATCGAATCTTCTGCTTGGTGGGATAAAACCCTAGATTAATAGGCAACTTGTGGGAGACTATGTCTGTGCCTAGCCTTGGCATATCGCTGTAGGCCCAAGCAAATATGTCGATGTATTCTTGGAGCAATATGATAAGTTCTCTTTTCTGTGTTTCTGTCAACTGGACACTGATTCTGGTTTCTTTGACTTCTTGGTCATCCCCTAGATTGACCATCACAGTTTCCTCTAGATTAGGCTTTTCTCAATTCTCAAAGTCTTTTAATTCCTCCGTCAAGTATTCGGGAACCATAGTTTCTTGATCATATTCCATGAAATCATCATCACCTAGCTCAGTTTGTTCCTTAAGCCCTTGACATGACATGACAGTGATAGGTTTTAACTTATTATTACTGAAACCAAAACAAAACGGGTTAGATAATAATAAGCAAATAAAAATAAATCTTTAAACGGCGCATATTTTCAAAATAAGGAGGCTTTCATTTGAAATTCGGAAATATTTACAAACTATGGCTACAACCTACATGAATGTAGGTTCATGCATTTTAGAAATTAGTAAACAGTACGAGGAAATTCAAAATATAAAGGGTGGGTTGTGGAGCCTCATCCGGACCGTCACTGAATTTTGTAAAACAAAGTCTTTGTCTACCCAACCGAGTGGAGAATAGCCAAGGGAGTGGCGACCCAGTTTTGCAACTTCTCGTGGGGTTTGAGGTTCCTGATTGTGGTTATTTCGTGAGCTTTTTCTGCGATAGCATCATACTCCTCAAACAGATCCCCTATTCCATTCTCCAACCCATCGCTTGGAGGCCTGACTCGTACTGGGAATGATTAATACAAATGAGGAAACGGCTTGGTCAGTCCTGATCTCTTCTTTTCTTTGTTGCTGGCTTCACCTTCTTGGGTCACATACCAAAATCCGTGCTTACTCAACTATCCAGGGATACTTAAAGGTTCGATCCGACCATTAGAGTTCCTTCCTAGCCCCGAGCCTGGTTCATAACAACACCTCAGCATTATGGTCGCAAGTATCTTGTAAATGGGAGGCATAGGAATTTGAAGAGACAGGTCTTCTTCTGTGGCACTGACAATTTCCACCATGTAGAAGTCACTCCCTCTCGGGACCTCTTTGATTGTGGGGACACAGCCGTTTGGGAGTCTCAGGTTGCTTCCCTCTCCATGGATTACCACTTCATGTCCTTCCCAAAAGAACTTCACTATTTTGTGCAAGGTTGATGGAACGGCCCCAGCTTCGTGGATCCATGGCCGTCCCAAAAGCAAATTGTAACTAGTGGTAATATACATGACTCGTAACTCTGTCCAAAATTCAACGGGTCCCATCTGGATGTATAGGTTGACTTCTCCAAGGGTATCTCTCTGTCCTCCGTCAAAGGCCCTCACATTGACCCTGCTTTGATGGATCTTTCCCAAATCATATTCCAATTGTGTCAGTGTTAATAATGGACAAATGTTCAATCCTGATCCATCATCGATCAGTACCCTGTTCACAACCTTTTCTTCACTCTAAATAGTGATATGTAGAGCCTTGTTGTGCGTTACACCTTCAAAAGGCAACTCATCATCACTGAAATAGATGTGGTGGCTTCCTAGGACTTGGCTTACCATGACAGTCAAGTTTTCTGCACTGGTACCCGTGGGCATGTAAGATTCATTTAGAACCTTGAGTAATGCCTGTCTGTGGTACAGGGAACTCATGAGCAATGCCCAAATAGAAATTTGAGCGGGGTTTTTTTCCAAGTGCTTCACAATCGAGTACTCTTTTGGCTGCATTCTTCTCCAAAACTCTTCTGCTTCGCCTTCAGTGATTGGCCTTTTCTGCAGACTCTTCTTGTAAGCATCATCTGCCAGATTATCGAGTACATAACATCTCCCAATTCTTGTCATGCCGTGAGTTGTGGTAGCTTCAATTACGAACTCTTTTTCAGCCGGCACTAACACAAAAAATTGTGGCTTCTCCGTGATGCTCAAAGAATCTACAGACGTTTCTAGTTCCTTAGGCTTTCTGGGGCTCGCCGACACTATGGACTTGCTTGCGAACCATTCTTCCTCTATTTTGATCATGTTCACAGTGGTTCTTCCGTGATTCAGAAGTGTGTTGTTATTAACATTTGGCAGTGTTGTCTGTAAGGTGACTACCTTCTGATTGATCAAATCTTGAATCTTGTGTTTTAGATTGATGCAATCCTATGTGTTGTGTCCGGTGCCTCCAGAGTGATAAGCACAATGCCGATCAGCTTTGTAGAAATGAGAGTTAACATTACCTGGTTTATGTTGAATGGGCTGAACTAGTCCAGCGGCCTTCAGTCTTTCATATAACTGAGTTCGCGTCTCGGCTAATTAAGTGAAAGTTTGAGGAACTTTATTTTCCAAATTTGGTCGGGGGACACCGGATTTAGCGGGAGGAGGAACCCGGTGGTTGTTCTGGTTTTCAGGAGCTCTTTCGTATACTGGAAAATTATGGGGAGGTGCTTGGTAGGTGGATTGTATATTTGGGACTGGAGTTTGGTAGATGGGCTGCACATTTGGCACGAGAGTTTGGTAGATTGGCTAATTATAGAAGATTAGTTGAGGGTTTTGTGGAATTGGAGGAGGGGTTGTTGGTATAAGTGGCTTCTTGTAACCAGCTCCGAAGGGTTTTTATGGTTTTGGACTAGGATTGAAAGACACCAAAGATACCTCCTCTCTCATTTTCTTTGGGGGTCAGGTAGGTCCTGATGAAACCAAGGTTTTGGCGATTTTGCCAATGCGAAGCCCTTCTTCCATAATCTCTCCAATTTTTACTAAGTTGGCAAATTGCGCTTTTACTGTCGATATCATCTTGTCATAAACTTCCGACTCCTGAGTGCGCATAAACACCATGCTTATTTCTTCTTCGGCCATAAGAGGCCCAACTCTCGCGGCCTCTTTTCTCCACTGGTAAGCATAATCTCTGAAATCTTTATTTGACTTTTGCCTGATGCGTCCCAGGGAATATCGATCCGTGATGACTTTTACATTATATGCGAATTTCCGAGTGAAATCTCGGGTGAGATCGCTCTACTTGAACCACTTCTTCAATTCTTAGGAGGCAAACCATTCCAATGCCTCTCCATTCGGACTTCGGCTAAAGAGTCTCATTAGCAGGGCGTCGTTTCTCCAAGCACCGACCATCTTATCATAGTAACTCCTTAGATGGGCTTTGGGACTCCCAACACCATTGAAGATTTCAAATTTTGGAATTTTGAAACCTTCTAGCAGGTTCATCTCAGGGTGAATGCAGAGATCATTATAATCGTAGCTTTTCTCGTATGGAAAACTCTATAACTCTCGAATCTGGGCCATTTCTTCCCTTATTTGTGCCATGTCGAGGTCGCATTTCATTTACGTAGCCTTCAGCTCTCTTTCTTTCTTTTCATAATGATCTAGCTCAGGGTTCTCCTGGAGGATGGGGTATGGTTCTGTTATGGCATGGAAAGAGGGAGGTATGTTCTGCGCGGGTGGGGGCTGGACATGTGAAATATTATTCGGGTATGTGGGGGTAAAATTATGTGGGTTAACTATGTTGGTGGCATTAGGATGGTTGTTTTGTGAGTTGTAGGTGTTTTGTGGAGTGTTCTGGAGGTTTGGAGGGTTTTATGTGAAATAGGCACCTGGATTGTTGTTCTGGTTAGCATGTTGAGCAGGGGGAGTATGGGTCTGGTACAGGGACCTGACGAGGGAGGGATTATTGTGCACAGGTTCGTTTGAAAGCTTGGGAATTGAAGAGGAGGGGATGTCTTTTGGTTGTTTTCCGGTTTGCGGAGAATTGAGTGGAGGGTTTTGAGGAGGGGGTTGAGAATCGCCCAAAGAAGGAGTATTGGCGGTGATTGCCAAGCTAGCCATGTATTTCACCTTTTGCACTTCTTCTTGCATCTTTTCTAATTTCTTTGCAAGTTCTCCGATCATTTCATTTTGTTCAGCGATGACGATGTCTCTTATAGCCAGGGCATTTTCTTCCTCACTATCAACATTTTTTCTGCAGACAAGCGAGGGTTACAGGACGAATCTAAGTGTACTTTTGAGTGAGTGAAGTAAGAGTGTTCATCTAACTTTTGTCAACACAAACCGGTTTCTTTTATCTATTAAAATGAAAAACAACTCAAAAGTCGCGATGTTAGTTTTTTGTTAGTGAAAAATAATACAAGATATATGGCGAGAAATAAACACATAGGAATTACTTCAAGCACATAAAAATTGCTTTTCTTCAAGGCAAATTGGTCCACAGGTGGTTTTGAATCAATCGTTTCAAAGGACAGGATTCTGTCCGTTGATTTGGGATTAGTAGGTTTTGTCAGGAAAGTTTAATTTTGTTGATCTTGTAACATCTCTGCCTATTGTTCTCCTGAACTCTTTGTCGTCTTCGTCGATATGGAGAAATGTCAATTTCTTTAAGACATGGGCCGGACCTTGAAGGCTGCCTACATATCTCATGAAGGAGAATTCAGGCCCTACGTAGTTCGAACTTGTGATAGATAAGTTGTCTTATTTCATTTCATCCACCATTCTAAATACAAGGGGAAAGTAAAAGACGACATCGAAAATAAAAATAAAGAAAATGAAAGCCAAAACTCTGCTACTTTTGCTACTTTCATCTATGGATGATGGGATTTGCTAGACTCTTCTCGATTTTTCTTTAAGGATGAGAAGGGGGAAACTCCAGCTCAATTTTTCCCATGTCAATGAGGTATTCCAAATCGACCCGAAAGTGTCAACAAGTCTCGATATCATGGACTCCGACCCCTTTGTGGTAGAGGTAAACTTCTTTCCCCTGACACCAAGCCCTGGGCATCTTCCCTAGTCTCCTTTCCACGGGCTCCAGGATCCTTGTTTAGACCATCTTAGTATAGATTTCATAGTAAGTGTCCTGGAAGACAGTGAAATCATAGCGATGAATCGTCATTTCCTCAGTGATGGTCATGCCATGGCCAACTTGGTCACAAGCAAGGATGGTTCGGGGCCCCCATAGATGGCTTATCTGGCCGTTAGTGATCATGTGGTAAATCTGGGCTCTTAGGGCATTGCATTCATTGGTAGTGTGTTCTCTGCGATGTGGATAATAGGCGCACTCTTTATGCGCATTGTGAGGGTGACATCCGAATCCCTCAGATTGGTCAGGATGCAGGACCCCCATAGCTTTCAGGGTCTCATAAAATTCTGAACAGAGAATCACCTTTGGGTTTTTGGTATATTCACGGCAGTGAACTTTGAGGGTGATGGGCTTCCCTCCAGGCCTGAATCTGTAAGGCCAAATAGCATCACCCTTGACCTTGGTCCAGTGGTAGACTCTCGTGTCAAAGGGTTGGGCCCCTTAAGTAGTTGTCTCTATTGGCACTTGCTCATTGTCTTCGGGTTCTTCAGTTACTCTTTCCTTCCCTTTGTTGACTAGTTCCAATCCTCTAGTGACATCTTCAAAATTTAGGAGCAATTCTTTGAGTTCTAGGTCAAAGTCTGGTTTGGTCTTAGTCTCAGTTTTTCCAAGTATTTGGTCAACGCAGCAATCCTTTCTTTAGCCTTGGCAGTTTGCTCTTCAACCTCCTTGGACCGAGCTAAGGTAATTTCCATATGTTGGTCGATTCTCTCATGTTTTCTCTGAACCTCCTCCATTTCCTCTTGTATCCTTAGCATTCTTTCTCGCATAGTCACGGCCTCCATTTCAACCTTTCCTGAAAAAACGGAGATTTTTTAGTAAGTTTTTAGAAGGCTTTAGGATTTTCGGAGAAACTTGGAAGACTTGGAGTATTTTGATCGGACATTACATAGTGGGCTTATATTTTTTTTGCCTACGGTGTTCTAGGAAATTTCGACATGGAGTGGACCGATTTTTCCTTGATTCAAGCAACACACATAGCACATAAAACAGTTTATATCACAATAATATTATGCTAATATCGCGTCCTAACTGGGTGACCTTTTTATGCCAAGGTTAGGCCTAGCGAGTTTTAAAGACATATGTGACGTATCTGAACCATTCTATTGCCCCCAAAATAGCATGGATATATATATATATGGAAAACTTCCCTTTTTTAAAGGGATACAAATGCTAGCCGAAAGGGGAATACATTTTAGGGGAAAGGATATTTGCACAAAAGTCACGCCCACGTAGGGGCTAGGTAAAGTAAAGACATACATGGAAGTAAAACCCACGCAGGGGCTAAGATACTAAAGATATGACGTTGAAGGTCCTCCCTCGGTCCTGCTCCTCTTGGATGCTCCGGCAATGCTCCTAAGCTCGAATTGGCTCAACCACATGTCGCTCTGGAGTTTCACCACTTGTTCATGCATAGGTAATGCCCCGGCCTCTAACGCTTTCCTGGTCATTTTTTAATCAAGCTGGGCTATTCCCATTCACATATCTTCGAGTTCTTGAGTCAACCCTGCTATAGTGTGTCGATCTTCTTCCTTTTTCATAAGAAATTCTTTCTTTCTTCTAGCCATTTCCTCTGGAGATTCAGTAATTGGAGACGGAGATTGGGTCTGGAGTCAACCCGTGGTTTTGATATAAATACTTCTGCAACGTCTGCCTTCAACCACTGCTTATAGCCGTCCATACACCCGAGATCGAACCTGTCTAGGGCAAAAGTCTCTAGACCCATTTTCTCAAGTGTCTTCCAATTGTACCTGATCCTCGAAGCTTTCGGGACTTTTTCATGTTCCTCATAGTCGATGACATAGCAACCCATGTGAACGGTCGCTGGCTCGATTTGAACCCTTCCAAATTGTCTAAGAACCCTTTGCGGAGCATAAGGTCAGATCCCGCGAATTCCAGGGAGAGGGAGGAAAGCTAGGTCATGACATTTCACAAGTACTTCCTTCGAGTGAAAATCATCGAACATCATCTGCACATTATCTTTTCCAAGCTCACAAAAAGCTTGGGCCCATCCTATCTTGGTCTTGTTTTTAGTGCCTCTATCCCTAAGCACTTCTGCCAATATTGCAAAGTTATCGATTCCATCTGGGTTGAGAATTTCTTGGTTTCCTTTATCTTTGGCCAGATGCTTGAGAATCAAATATTGTAGGAGTAGGTTGCAACCTTGGAAGTAACAATGATCGTTCTTGTATTTCCCCAAAGCTTTATAAATATCAGATAAGATGACTGGTACTAGAGGAAAATAGCTAACGGTGGTTCCCTCTGTCATGCCATGGAACATGGTATGGTCCACCATTATTATTCGGGTGTTGATGCAGAGTTGTTCATTTAGAGGGAATACTATGATTCCTAAGATAGCAACAGTGAATGCCAAGGCTCGGGTCTTGTCCCACTCTTGAAATGTGTAGAATTTTCCTTGGTACTGAGAGAACCCTTCCCTAGTGGAAAAATGGTTGTAGAGTTCTTGAAAGGAGATACTTGGAACCCTTATCCACGGGCATTGATTCTCCCTCAAGTGGAGATACTTTGCAATCTTAGTCGGGTGGGTTTATTCGGTATTAAGATGCCTTATTGAGGCCTTAATCTCCTTTCATTAGCTATACCCGCGGTCTCTAGGCAATCCCTGAGTTCTTCTATCGTTGGGGTCATTTCCATCATTCCAAATCGGAACACCATTTTCTTGTTGTCCCAATACCCCATTAAAACCTTGATCAGTTCTGGCCAGGCCTCGATATTTAATAAAGATGGCAAATGTCCTATATACTGACGGACTGTCCTCTGACGGTTAGGACCCAGATTTATCCATCACATTCGGAGGAGGAGAGGCGCCTCTTTTACCATGTCAAACTTGAGAAATTTTGACATCCTACAAAATAGAATAACCTGTTAGGCCCCACCCCAGTACAATAGTCCGGTTACAACATATACGTCTTTCAAACAACACGTAGTTGGATGCTATGTCGTTGGGTCGGAAACCCGTTGACATGTTTTGGTGGTTTACTAATGGACTTAATATCCCATGGATATTAAGACATCCTAGGCTAATGCCTATTTTCAGGATTTGGTTTTGTTTTATCCTGAGTTTCTAGAATAGGTTTCGAAACTGACCGGGAACCCGGGCGGATAACCCAAGCTTGAAACAACAAGTGACCGTTAACCGACCGCGGGTCAACTAATTCACTTGTCTTGTTTCAAAAACTGTGTGTTTTATCAAGAACGATCGCAAAAATTTGCGTAATTGCCTTTTTACCCCTAATGCATTGTAATGCTTTGCCAAGAGAGACGGAAAATACCATGAATAGTTTATAATTGCGGAAAAAGTAAACAATTTAAGGAAAGCAATAAAGTTACAATTATTACAATTTCCGATAGTTAGTCAAATAAGTTAGTTTCAAACAATAAGGTTAGAACCTAGTTGAATTATCCCCAGCGGAGTCGCCATTTCTGTTTTGATCTTCTTCGTGCAAGGATGGAAAAACATGGCTTTGTTCGTTGAAAGTTTCATTTCGAAAATCTAATTAAAGTTTTCGAAACATTTTCAATTAAAAAGCAAGAGTCGCCACTTAGTTTTTATAAAGTAAAAACCAAGAAAAACTTATAAGAACTTTTAAAACCCCAAAACAGATAAAGGTTTCAAAAGTTAAGAGATTAAGGGTAAGGGTTCAGGTTAATACTCCTGGAAGGGTGTTAAGGCACCAAGAGTATCCGCTAACTTACGGTTGCCCGGGCTTGTTTAAAAAATTAACTTGTTGACTAACTTTTGGAAAGAAAGATCTTGTAATTTTGGGTATCAAAACATATTATGTTAAAAAATATCTAGTTGTTTTTAGAAAGAGTTGAATTTACAAAGACAATATATGAAATATACATAAAAGAAAGGAGTTTGGTTGAATCCTACTCCAACCACTTTTCGACCTTGAGTTTGGTTGAATGGACAAAAGTCGAAGTAATCAATATCTTGGAAGACCTTGGTAGGAGGATGGATCAAAGCTTATCTGATTTTAAAGTTGTCATAGATAAAAGGCAAAGCGACCTTCCTCACTTCAAGGCTAAAAAGTGCAAAATGCGAAATCAAGAAAGTGGCCTTCTCATGTTCACACTTTCACCATGTGATTTTCACCAAAAGTTCGATTCAAAATTGGGTCGAATGTTCAAATCCTCCAAATGGAGATCCAAATGGTGACATATCCTGCATCACACCGCGATATTAAATTGTGCGCTTGATGGGAGATAACCCATCATTTTTTATAGTTTACTTCACTTTTGTTTTTTTTTTATTTGTTTTAAGGTGCTCAAGGGAATGAAAAGAGAAACCAAGTGTTGAGAACTACAAAAAATACCCCAATCCATATAAAAGACTTCTCAGCCATTTGGGAACCTATCTTTGGCAAATTTCACAACCCTTGAGAAGCTTGGAGAGCAAGTTCATCAACCAACACCATAGGAGTGAAGATTTGGATGCTCTTTATTGTAAAATCCTTAGTTTCCATTCTTCAACTCTTGTTCATAATTGCTAATTGTAGGTGTGATTGTTGAATTGAGATTGGGTTTTGTATTAGAGATAATACTTGTTTGGGTATTGAATTCATTTTTTGTATTTCCTCTTGCTTAATTATTTGGGTCTATTGAATCCTCCATGCTTGAATTTATAGTTAATGGTTGGAAACATAGACTTAGCATTCTAATTAGGTTCTTGCTTGAGAGAAGAGTTCCTTAATTCGAGAAGTTTCAATAGTGGGCATTTGGGATTCCACTCTAGATTGAGCCTACAAATAGCTCAATTCGCTAGAAACCCCCATCTAAGAGTTGGAGCTAAACTTAGCTAAGATTTGTTTTGCTCTGATGATCTCAATCACCTCCATTGGAGTGTGTATTTGAGCGTTATTATCGACCCGGACCAAGGGCTATATGTTGAGTGTGTCAGGGGAGGGGTATATGGTGTAGTTGAGGAAAACGGGTTATGTCCTTCAACAGATCCTATCTATTGGGACAATAGGCATCAGAGGAGGTACATACAGGGTTACTGTTCTAACTGGTTTTCAACTATTGCATCATATCATACATGTGTGTCTGATTCCACCCTTGTCTGCTGTTTGTTGAGTATACGCTCTGGTAGTATGGGATGTTGGAGGGTTTGTCTTGTGTTGTATCCATTCTTTGGGTGTATGAGTTCCTATTGGGACTGTAGGTAGACTTATTGTTATTTTATCACAATATGGATCTTTATTATGGTTGTATTCCGATGATTGGTAATTGAGAGTGGTATTACTAGCATGACTTGGTTCTTAGTCTTGTTTTCCAGCATGGTTACTGTTATTTCTTTTCCTCTTTCCATTCTTACTTGAGGTTATCGGTATACTGCCTTCTTCTTAAACTCTCTTTATATACTGTTATTGCATGGATCCCAGGTGCGTTACTTCTTCCTTTCACCTATGTATGTGATATATATATTCTAGTAGCTAGCCAAGTATCTTGTTTTCTTCTTGTATCCTTTTGTGCTAGATTCCGTGTACTTATTCATTATTTTCTATGACTACTTACTTCTCTTCTACTATATTATTTCCTTTATATCTTTTATGCTCCCAATCGACCTATGATACCTACTGGGTACCCGTTGCTTAACAATTGGTGCTAATACTACACTCTGTATATTTCTGGTGCAGATTCTAGTGTGGGCCATCACAGTTGATCTGTTGGAGACTCGTGCGGGCTGATCTTTTGGACCATTCGAGACGGAGGGTGAGCTCTTGGCTACCGGAGCTTAGCTTTTAGTTCATTTTTTATATCATGTACTCTTTTACTATTCAGAGATATATGTATATATTGTTTTGGATCCTTTTGTACTCTGTTGCTATAGTTCTGGCTCTTATAATATGATACCAGGTTTTGAATATGGTTTATCTTCCATTTATATATTCTTTTTTTTGTTAATTAAACAGATTTTATTACACCAAAGTAGGAAATACAAGCCCAGACAGAGCTGACCAACTATCTCTTAATAAACCAAAAATATTAAACTGAAGCAAGACTCATGCTAACATGCCTAGGAGTCACTGCCCAGTACTAAGTAATACAACTTTAGCTGAAACAATACAAATTGCAAAACACAAAAAGATCAAGGAAAAGTATCGAGGTGCTGCATCTGTGGAAGCCATTTCTTCTGAGTACTACTTCTTATATGAATGTGGTACAACAACCTCCTTACAAACTCTGTCAGCTTGGTAATTCCCTTGATGGAACCTCAACATGTTTCTTTCTCTCCAAATGACAGTTATCAGCATGGCCAAAACACTGCTGATGATGGTACTCAGGCCATTCCTTCTTCTTGCCCTCTGTATTACCCATTCCAATTCATATTTCCAGCTTCCAATAGTCCTATGAATGCCCATCCATAACAACATCCTAGCCCAGAGGTCATGTGTAATGAAACAGGCAAAGAATAAATATTCTTGGGTTTCCACAGCATTGGAGCAGAAAACACAAGAGGTGTCAACTAGTACTCCAAACTTGGCTAACCTTACTATAGTGGCAAGCCTCTTCAGCAGTGCTAGCCATAAAATAAAGTTATGCGTAGGATGGACACTAGCTTGTAGGGTGATGCATTTCCATGGAACTTTGGGAACGGGAGGGAGCATTGATGTATACAGTTTTTTGATGGAGAACTTAGAACCAACAGTCAGCATAGCCAATCTTTCTGTTAAGTCTCTCTATAGTCCAGGTGGCTGTAGGATAACACTCCTACACTTGGTGGGATGGTGCAGACCTCAGAAGAGACACCTTTCATATAGTAAATGTGCACCCATTTTATCCAAATACAGTCTTTCTTTACAGCCAAAGCCCACATTTGATTTTCCACAGTAGCCCTATTCCAGTTACATATGTTAAGCACATTTGGACCTCCTACTACCTTTGGCATACCGAGTTTTTACGAAGAGACTAATGCCCTTTTAGATGGACATGTTGAGCCAGTCCATAGGAATGTCCTGCAATGGCTGTTTATCAGCTTCATAACTCTTTTAGGAAATATAAAGATTTGTTCGAAATACGTTTGGATGCCAAACATAATAGACTTAACTGAAGTCTACCAGAGTATGCTACGAGCTTTTCTGACCAACATCTCGTCCTGTCAAGAATTTTATCAACCTATAGTGTGCATTGATCCACTGTCAACTTCTTGGAGGAAAGGGGGACACCAAGGTACTGGAAGGGGAGATGCCCTTATCAAAACCCAAGATCCTACAGAAGTTATTGTTTAACTGAATCCTTAACACCAGAGATAAAGATGGAACTCTTATCAATATTCGCCTGCAAACCTGATGCTACGGAGAACTTGTGAAAGGCACTTTGCAACAAATCAATAGAGGTACCATCTTCTTTGCAGAACATTAATAGGTCATCTGCAAAGCAGATATGAATCAAGCCCAACTTCTTATACCTGAGATGAAACTAGAATTGAGGATTGAAGGTGAGTAAGTTAGGTTCCCTGTGGAGGTACTCCATAGAAATTACAAACAAATAAGGGGACATAGGGTCACCTTGTCTAATCCCTCTTCTTCCCGGAAAAGGTTTAGTTAAGCCACCATTGAGGAGAAGGGAGTAGGAGACAGAGGTGTCACACTCCATAACCCAGGCAATAAAATTCAGAGGAAACACTAATTGTACAAGCATATTCTTGAGAAAACACCCACTCAACAGAGTCATAAGCTTTCCTAAGGTCAACTTTAAGAACACACCTTGGGGAAAGTCTCTTCCTAGTGTACCACTTTAGCAACTCATGACTTAAAAGGACATTATCAATAATAGACCTTCATTCAATGAAAGCTGACTGTGTAGGGCTAATGATAGTATTCATTACAGCTTTCAGACTATTAGTCAACACCTTTGTGATTATCTTATCGAGGGTGTTACAACATACTATAGGTCTATAATTCTTTACAACAGTGGGGGTAGGAACTTTGGGCATAAGTGTGACTGTAGTGTTGCTAAAGGATTTGAGCAGTTTACCTGAGTGGAAGAACTCTTTTAGAGCCAGGATGACATCTGTCTTAATTGTGTCCCATTGGCTAGTGTAAAATTCAATAGGGAATCCATCTACTCCCAGAGCTTTGTCACCGGGCGTGTCCTTCATAGCATCATGAATTTCACCATTTGTGACCTCCTGGATCAAAGAAAAATTTTGGTTATGAGAGAGGCAAGGACCTTGCTTGATCACATCTAAATTAGGATAAGGTAGATCTTCAATTGCAGAACCTAGAAGGTTAGTAAATAAGGTGACAAATTCTCTCTCAACAAGTATAGGATCAGTGATTTTCACTCCTTGGCTATCATAGATGTAGGTGATAGCATTCATGTTTGCTCTAATTCTACATTAGGCATGGAAATACTTTGAATTGGAGTCCCCAAAAGTAATCTAGGTAGCTCTGGATTTCAGTCTCAGTGCTTGCTCCTCAACTATGCTCCATTTATGCCAATCATTAATACAAGATTTTTCCTCCTCTATCAATTGTTGATCTAAAGGATCATTTACCATTTATATATTCCTGTTGCTTATTTCATTATCTTTTTCCTTTTCTTCTGCTTATTTACTGTTCTTCTACTTGATCGTTAGATGGTAGTCCATTACTAATCATTCCGAGCTATGGAGATTGGTTTGCCTACTTAGGAGTTGTAGGTGCCATCATGACTGAGAAATTGGGTCATTACAGGTTAAGTTCTTATGAAAATGTTTTGGTTTCTTTTTTGTTCCAATTTTAGTTGCTCACCGAATTTCGTGAATTACCAAGTTCTTGTGGAAATCATAGATCATCAGCTTGCACACGTTACTTTTTATGCAAGTCAAAATGTATGTTCTCTCTCCTCTTTGGTAAATATCGATCAAGTGATGATCACAATTGTGTCAGTCAGATCTTGAAAAAATAAAGATTGCTGCTTGTTCTTACTTTTTTTCTTTTTACTCGAAGTTTTTGGGAACTTGATTTCACCTCAGCTAGAACTAGTAAATCCCCTTATGTCTTAAGTTTTGGTCTGACACATTGTGCCCCCTCCTCTTCGCCTTTCGTGACACTGACATATTGTGTGTCCCCTCAATTTTCTTGAGCAGATACTTGCAGGTGAAGAACGGACCTAGAATTATAGGTACAAACTATTGCCTGGAGAAGGGTCTCCATGCTTGTGCAGATCCTCCAAATTCGGGGGACATCTTTACTATATCCTCTACTTAAAATATTGTGCATTCAAAATTTTATGCATTCAGATCTGTAGAGATTAGGAATCTTGAGGCCTGGTGTGCTTGCAGGAAGCAAAAAATTGGTAATTATCCTTAGTTTATGATTTGTGTGAAGATGGAGATCTAGTTGATGAACTGTGTGAAGCAATTATCAAGATCGATGTGAATGATGGGCACAAAGTGATGGTGATATTTGAGGGCAAAGATGTGTACAACAGTGATTGATGATGAGCTTGAAGGAGATAAAGAGTGCAGTGTTGAGGATGCACCACCAGGTTTCTTGCACTGAAGGGCTTACCAACTCCAAAAGGGAAGCATCATCGCTTCCCTAAAGAAATATCTAGCTTTATATTGATGTTTTGTTTTTTCACAGACACCTGCTCTGTGGTGCATATGTCTATTGCTACTGTTATATTTTTCTTTTGGTTGATATCTCTATAGATAATTGAAAGGTGATGACTTGTAATATTGGCTAATATTTTAATAATTCAATTGGTGCTTCTTAATATATAAATATTTTTGTTGGCTCTATCATAATGTTATACAAATGTATATTAGTTATAACTAAATAACAAAAAATAAGATAAGAAAGTACAAACAATTGAGGAGGTTACAACTCCTGCCAAAAAATATATATAATCTGCAATATATATTACAGAGGTGGAAATTGCAATTTGTGGGGGCTTAAAACACATGCAATTTGATGTCACGGCGGTTTTCCAAGAACACCCTGCAAAATAATTATGGCGAACTTAATTGCGGAGGTTTTGAAAACCATCGTGACATAAAATTGCAGGAGTTTTGAACCCCCGCAAATTGCAATTTTAAACTCCGCAATTTGAGCCTTTTTTGTAGTATATGGTTTTTGTCCACCCTATGGTTTGGGGTGTGACAAATTTCTCTTAAAAAATAGACAATTTGCACAATTCTTCCCAAGTTACAAAGCAGTAGAAAAAGTTATACAAATCCTTCCGAAATCCAAAATTTGTGGTAAAGTGGAAATATTTCCTCTTTAAAGTTAAAAACTAGTTACAAGTGGGGTACGATTCTTTCATAGAAATTAAAAATCAATATATCTACTGCATATCGTACCACCATCCATGTGTATGCATTGATGAATGCGTATGTGCCAAAACAAGTACATAAATGTAGATATATGTATAAGTACATAACATAAGGTAAAACCATCCTCCAAATCAAGATCATACTAACTTGGAATTGATCAGTACAAGTCCACGATCTCGAGCCTACAATCTTGAACCATAAAGATTTATCGGGATAAAATAATAATAACAAGGATCAAAGAAAGAAAACTGCTCTACCCCCGGGTACTAGCCCAAACTAAGCTAAGGACACCTAATATATCCCTAACTGTATAGTCTAATCTCAAATAAATAATGGGCAATCTAAACTAAGTCTCAAAAAGAAAATAATAGTCTAAAGTCCCCAAAAATAGTCTATATCTATCTATCTATCTATCTATCTATCTATCTATATATATATATATATATATATTATAGAAATCAATAAAAGCCTTGCCTTTCCTAGAAACTATCCAAACAAACAGGCAATCTATCCTATATATCATCTACCTAAGCTAAGTCTAGAGAGAAGAAAACAATAGCCTACCTCGGGGCAGACCCACAATCAAGACTATCATTTCAGAGCTTTTCCCTTCCAAATTGCCTTGGATCACTGCCATACTATAACAAACACATTCTACACATCAATACGGGACTAATGACACCCATATAACTCTTTTAGAAATTGATCCAAAAATTAGGAATAAATCGACCCTCAGGGCCCATCGACAAAAATGAAAATAAAATCCATAATTATTTTCCCTTTAGTGTCATAAACCTATCCCAAAAGTTGGGAACTAACAAGAAATGATTCGGGGCTCAAATAAACCCCAAAACTTACTAATATCAATGAAGAAATTTGAGAATTAAACTATGAATACTACAAATTAGGCCACGAAATGCCTGAAAAATAACAGGGAAACACAAAGAGAACATAAGGGACATATCAGGAACAATTCTAGGTGCTGAATTCACCAAAAAAACTTCTCCAAGCACAAATGGATCAATAAATTCGGGAAAAACTAAGCTGAAAACAAAGAAAGAGATATTTATACTGCTAGGGGTCCTTCATCACCATCATGGAACCGCACCCAACTAACCCATTATGATCGTGATGATACCTCTCGTGAATTCGAAGAACAAAACTAGACCAGGTCCCAGAGGCTCTTTATCATGAATGCGTAGGACCACTTGCTATCGTGATGGTCAAAAGGTTAGACCATCACAAATGTGAAGGCCTTGTCGCTATTGTGAAAAAGAAAGTTGAGCTGCACCAGCAGTTAAAAAGCCATAAAACACCAAGTCAAAAATGACTTTGTATGTACCGTCGAGATTCATTTGGAATCCCGTGAACATAAACCAAATATGCTCCCCAACTGGAAATGAAATTTTGTAATAAAAAAATCATTAAAATGACCAATGGAGGTCATCTTGATGAAATATTGACCAAAGTCAACACTATTTGGGTGTATCTTAAAAATTACCCAAGTAATCTAAATGATTCTGGAAGCCTCGACACCCAAACCAAAGGTTCCACTAGCCTAATGTCCATAATTCAAAGCTAATATCACTGACACAATTCTCATTTGAGCTCGTTTACTCAGAATGTTGAATAAAGTCAAACATTTAAATTTTAGTAGTTCCAAAATAGGGAAGCTCTTCTAAAACCTGAACGAACACCTCTAGAAAATGCCATCTATCCCAATAAGTCACATAAGTAGTGTAGAATCTACGGGAAGGGTCAAAATGGTAAAAGTGCATGAATATATCCCAATGTATTTTTGCCTTCTTTGTACTGTTAGAGCTTCCTTGTAGCGTCCCAAAGTCATTTATGACTTGTTGGGACCGATGCCTTGGTGTCTGGGCCATTCATTAGGTCTTTATGACTGTTTCCCTATTTTAGAACTTTAACTTAGGAAAGAATTGACTTTAGTCAACATTCTTAGTAAGTGTGCTCGGAATAAAATTCCAACAGTTCCATTAGCTTTAGAGCATGGGTTTTGGTCTAGTTGGACCCTTGGTTGGGTTCTAGGAGCTTTCGATTTGGTTTTATCTTACTTTCTAAGATTTAGGGCAGTTGGACTTGGAAGTTTGACTTTGGTCAATATTTGGAGAACACGGCCTCGAATATAAATTTTGTTAGCTCCGGAATGTCAACTTTGGGCTAGAGGGACCTTTGGTTTGGGTCATAAGGGTTCCAAACTCATTTTGGGCTATTGGGTTGTGTTTTGGTTAAAGGTTTGTTTTTGGGTATGGGGCCCATGTTTCGTTAATTCGACCTCCGTGAAGATTTCATTGACTATGTTGAGTCTGGAATGCCATTTTTAGTTGAGTAGCATATTTGGTTTGTGTAGGCGGGGTTCCAGATAAATCCCGAGTGTCCATCCGATCATTTGAACTTAGCTATGTTTTCTAGTATAGTTGGTTCTAGTATATCCACATTTGTAGCCTTTATGTCGCATTTGTGGATATCGCTTTTGCGGTAAGGCACTGCATTTGCAAACTCCGCATTTGTGGACATTCCTTTGCTTTTTGCAGAGGTACGTCTGATCATGAGACCTCTGCTTTTATGGAGTTCTATCACTTTTGTGATGTCTACTTTTGTGGAGATTTCCCTTCTTTTGCAGAGTCATGGGTGAACAGTGACCTCCGCATTTGCAAAGAAAAGCTCCACTTTTGCGGAGATCGCTGTTATTAAACATTCCTCTTTCAGCTTTAGGCTCATAAAATCAAACTTCCAACATTGTTGTTAGAACTCTAAGCTCCATTTTCTGTGTGGAAACTTCCTGAAGTGCTGGGATAGTTTATCTGCTTCCCGTGATCGATTTTCTATCACAATTTTTAAGTATTCCACGTTTAATTTTTGTTAATTTCTCATTTGATTCCTAAATTTGTTCTTGAGGTTAGGTGCTATTTTAGGCCCTCTCCCTTACCCGAATTATGCCTATTTTCTGAGCATGTGTTCTTGGCATTATTGGAAACCTTATTTTTATTTCTATTTTCTATTTTGGGATGCGAGGACCATGGGCCCGATTTTGACCGTGATTTCGACCCATCTAAATTATTAGCATTATGGGTATCATTAGCTTCATATTGACACGTCGATTGTGTATTTTGTAGTTTGATTGTTATTCGAGGCTTCTCAGAGCATTTTGGACTCAGTTGTCATCTTTTCCAGCTAAAGTTCATTGGACGCTAGGTAGGCTATGGGTTACCTATTTTAGACTTGGCCTATATAGAACATAATTGTACTATTAAGCATCCTTGGGTTGGGTTTACTAGTTTGGCACCCCTGACTATTTCTGCTTTCTTTCCGTCCATTCTTACTTCTTATGCTTCAGTATTTGAGCTAGTTTTGTTGTATTACCCCTTACGACCCTGAGTGGTCCTTTTCATATGCCTCTGTAACATAGTTTGTGGGGTATTTTTTTTGTTTGTTTAAAAGTTTAGCATTGCATTAATAACCAAAAGTGAACATCACAAAACTAAATAGATGCCGACCGTCTATTTCTCAGGAGGTTCACCTATTTGTACTCTTACTACTACCTAAAATGAAACAATTACATTCAAAGAAAAGCTGGACTACAAACAGGAACAACAATTGACAACTTACAACAAAAAAGTACTATCTATGCTAATTTTATATGCTGGAGATTTTAATCATGGCATTCCATTGAGGGATCCTAGTACAGCCGACCACTTAGGGAGAGCTCTGCTAGGTATGTGAAAATAACAAGTAATTTCCTTGAATACTCTATCCGCTTGGAACTGTGAAGCCTGGAATCTCATTTGGTTTCGTTCTCTCCGTATGATTGCCACAAGAATTCCAAAGATACTTGAAATTACATCTCCTCTTCCTAACCTGCTCTTGGCCATCTTGTTAGCCCAGGTGAGCTCTGCAAGCCAATCACCAACTTGTCACTACATCCCTAGCCATAGGAGTAGTCTACACCTCACTTGTCTTGTAACAGAACACTCAAAAAACAGATGCGTAAAAGACTCAAGTGGATCCTAGCAAAACACATAGTTCATAGGAAACTGAACACCAAACTTTTGTAGTCGATCAACTGTTGCCAACCTTCTCCAAAAATCTATCAATAAAAAGAACTTGTACCTTGGGTGGATGTGAGGTTGCAGGACAATACTTTTCCATTCTACTTTTGGAAACAGATTAAGCAGACTCAAGTAAATTTTTCGGATAGAAAATTTACCATTGATCAGCATTGAGTTTAGCCTTGTTTTCAAGTCACACTATAGTTGTTGTGCATTCATAACATGATCCTAGACTTAAATATCTTCCTAAAGACCCACGAGGCATGTGGAGGAACAAGAAATGTTTCAGCAGTTAGTCCCTTCATATAGTATATATGTAGCAATTTAATACATAGACACTCCTTTTCCTCAGATACTTCCCATAATAACTTTAGAACAACAACAATATTCCACCATTTTTTGTTCATAATGTTCAACCCACCTGTAGCTTGAGGTCTACATAGTTTTTCCCAGGAAACCAAGGATTTCCTGGAGCTTGTTTGAGAACCAGCCCAAAGAAAGGTCCTACAGGTAGTCTCAATAAGCTTTAGAATTCTTTGTGGAAGAACAAAAATATGAGCCCAGTAAGTTTGGATCCCAAACACTACTGATTTGAATAACTGAGATCTGCTAGCAAATGAGAGTAATTTAGCAGACCAGCATCTAAGTCTCCCAGTAATTTTCTCGACTATGGGCATACATTGGGCAACAATAAGCTTTTTTGAGGAGAGTGGCACACCTAAATACTTGAAAGGCAACTCACCCTCTAAATACCCAAAAGTAGTCAAGATCTCTTGTTTCAAGGCTGGTTTGACCCCATCTAAATAGACCTAACTCTTATTAGTATTGGCTTGAAGACCTGAAGCTGAAGAAAACCTCTGGAATGCCTCTTGTAATAGTTGAATGGAAGTAAGATCAGCTTTGCAAAATAACAACAAGTTGTCTGCAAAACATATGTGCACAACTCCTAATTTCTGACATCTAGGGTGGAACTTAAAACCTTTATGATATGTCACCTGGTTTAGCTCCCTCTGGAGGTATTCCATAGCAATCAAAAAAAGATAAGGAGACCGAGGGTCTCCTTGTCTTATCCCCCTCTTCCCATCAAAAGGCTTAGTCACACCCCCATACAGGATTAGTGAATATGAAACACTTGAAATACATTCCATAACCCAACCTATGAATTTATAAGGGAGGCCCAACTCAACTTGCATACTCTGTAAAAAAAACTCCATTCTATTGAGTCATCTGCTTTCCTTCAGTCCACCTTCATCACACACATAGTTTGTGGGATATTTAGGAAGTGTCCATGAGTCCTAGACATTGATTCACATTTATTAGCTGGTTATCTATGTTATAGAGTAGATTGAGCTTGTGAAGGGCCTGTAGGTTTATTGTAAACTTTTGAGCTATTAATTGTACCTGAGTATTGCATTATCATGAAAAATAGTTTTCTCCATTATTTTATTGCTACTACAAGGCTGCGGGCCTAACTATCATCAATTTTCTAAACCTTGCATCACATCGAGGGCCCATTTTCAGTAATAAATGGTTATAAAGGGAATTAAAATTGGTTTTATGGAATTTCTTAGGATTAAAGAGATTATGCGATGGTTTTTCACACTGATACTAGACTCAGTTGAGCCGAAGTGTTGGACATGATTTTATCACTTATTTTGAGATGATACTAAACCCGACTAGGCTGGAGTGCTAGACATGGTTTTATTATTTATTTTTTACAAGGATAGACTCTAGGCACACATATTGTTATCTGGGAGTTTGTATATGGTCTCTAAGACCACTATGGACCTTGCCAATCCGAACTAGGGGCTGCGAGCTGAGAGTGCTGGAGGAGGGCTATATAGAGGAGTAGAGGTATATGAGGGAAGCCTTCCATAGGTCCTACGGCCGCCAGAGGATGTGCATACAGTATCATTGGCATATCACATCATATCATTTATTTGTCTGCATGGCTCAACCTTTGTTTGTTGTTTGCTGAGTGTACACTCCGATAGTATGGGATGTCAAAGGGTTTGTTTTCACTTGTATATATTCCGCAAGTATATGAGCACTCATTGGAATTGTAGGTAGATTAGTTTACTTAATCCTATTGTAGTTACCTACTAGTTTACTTATGTTCATCCTTACCTTGTAAATTATATTATTAGTGTGCTTATGATTAGTTTCCTTTGTTTCCTTCCCATTATTTGAGGTTACTGGTACACCACCTTGTTATTTAACCTTTTCTCTATTTACTTTTGTTGCAAGGACCCAGGTGCATTCTCTACTCTTACATCTGTGTTCTGTGATACATCTTTTATGACTAGCTTAATTCACTTGTTTTCTGTTGTGACTTCTATTTGTGGCTATCTTCCTTGTGCCTTACTCTATTTGTTTTTGTGACCTTTTCCTTCCTTATCTACTATTTACTGCTTTTATATTTTATATACGCTCGGTCGGCCTATGATGCCTACTGGGTACCCGTTTCTTTGTAGTTGGTGCTCATACTACACTTCTATATCTCCTTGGTGCAGATCCTACTGTGGGCCATTGCCATTTATGTGGAGACTTGTGCAGTGCTTGTGGACATCCGAGACATAGGGTGAGTTCCTTACGACCCGGGCTTGAATATATCTCTTCTTTTTGCACTGTTTACTCTTTTGTATATTCAAAGACAGTTGTATATTTTACTTTTTTACTCTTCTTCCTGAACTCTACCTTTTTAGTAGTGTCTTCTGTATTATGATACCAGGTCGTGGGATGGTGTAGCTTTATTTTATATATTCTGGTTGTTCCCTTTCTATGCTTCTTTACTTGCTTTAGCTTAGTATCATTCTTGTGCGTGCTTCACTTTAATAGTGGCCCATTACTAATCCTTCTAGGCTATGGGGGATTGGTTTCACTATAGGGAGGGGATTGAAGGTTCCATCATGACCTGAAAAATTGGGTCGTGATAGCTTGGTATCAGAGCCTAGGTTCAGAAATATCATTGGTATAGGAGCCAATGTCTAGTAGAGTCCTGCTGACCAAGGTAGAGACATTTGTACTCTATCTTTTGGAGGTTACAGTGGCATTTTAGGCAATATGACTCTTCTCTTGCTTCTATATCATATGCTTTATCCTAGATGGTTTCCTAGAATCTCACTTGTTCTAGTTCACTCTTCCGCAGATGGTTTGTATGAGATCTTTAGCAGTGGACAAGGGCAAGCATTCAACACTAGCACTTTCGACCCCAGCCAGGGGCTGGGGTGGACGTAGAGGTAGAAGTCAAGGTTATGCCCAAGCTATAAAACTAGTTATAGCTCCTGCAACAAAGTATGATCCTGAGTCAGTTTGGGAGTATCAACCCACGGACCATGGTGCAGCTCAGGTACCACAAGCGCCAGTAGTAGAATCTATATCAGCTCCAGCACCAGCCTCAGCTCCTGCACTGGATAATCAGAGTGTGCTTCTTTAATTATTGAGTATGGTTGGGGGTCAACTATCTGATATGTCCCAAACATAAGCTTAGGGGGCAGCCCTGAGTGTTCAGAGTTCAAGAGCGTAGCCTACTACTGTGGCTCCCCGTGCACAAGTTCTTATAGTGCCTACAATTGCTCAGCCTCTCCCTCCTTTCCTAGTCATGTTAGAGTCATAGCAGAAGACCTGGGGCCAGTTTTTGAGCTTATCCCCATAGAGGTTCTCTGGTGCTCCTGAAAGGGATACCCATGAGTTTATTATTACTTGTGAGGAAATGATCCATTACCTGGGTTAGATTGGTTCCCACAGAGTATATTATACCACCTATCAGCTGGAGGGACCAGTTAAGTTTTGGTGAAGAGCCCAGGGAGTTTGTAGACCTTTTGAGTTTCCTCAGTTGTCTTGGAGAGAGTTCTATGAGGCCTTTATGGGTAAGTTCTTACCGCAGTGTGATTGTGAGCATCGTAGGGAGGAGTTCACTTGGTTGATGCAGTGATTGATGACTGTGTCAGAGTATGAGACCCGTTTTCACTAGTTGGCTCTATTTGGGTCTATGATTATTCCTACAGACCCAGACTAGGTTCATCAATTTGTTTGGGGGTTGAGGATCAAGCTTCAATAGACTGCAGAGATGCTAGTTGCTAGTGGGCGACTATTTTAGGCTATGTAGGACCATGCTCGCACCATGGAGGATTTACATCGAAAGGACACAGGGGCCAGAGATAATAAACCATGCCATCAGGGCGGTTACAGTAGTTCCCACTCTGGCAGCAGAGCTTCAGGTCAGTGGGGCAGAGATTATCAGCCACAAAAGCATCAAGGTTAGTCTAGCTGGCCAGTTAAGGCATCACTACAGGCTTTGGGTAGGCGTCAATTTAATCAGGGTTATAGTGGTTATCTTGGATCTTATGGCCCAAGTTTAGGTCAGTCTTTGAAGGGTACATCATCTAGGGTAGCAGGCCATGGTGGCTACTCAGGTTTTGCAAGTTTATCATGCTAGGGTGGGCCGTCAAGGCCTTTCTTTGACTGTGTTATCATTGGTCATTTTTCCAAAGAGTGTCCCCAGTGGGCCTTTAAGAGTTGTGCAGCCATCGGTCAGGGGTGGTGGTGTCCATGGTAGAGGTGGTGCCCAGCATAGTAGGACCTGTAGTTGGGATGGAAGTCGGTCAAGTAGAGGTCAACATTAGTTCTATGCAGTCCCAGGTAGATCAGAGGCAGAGGCCTCAGATGCGGTGATCACAAGTATGATCTCTATCTGCCACCAGCCAGCTTTAGCATTGTTTGATACAGATTCTTCATGCTCGTATGTTTCTTTCTACTTTGTTCCTTATTTGGGGTTGGATAGTGATCCATTATCTTTCCATGTATCTGTTGCTACCCTGGTAGGTAATTCTTTAGTAGTAGATCAGATTGTTAGATCCTCCTTAATAGTTTTTGGTGATCTTGAGACTTGGGCTGACTTGATGATTTTAGATATGCTAGATTTTGATGTGATTCTGGCATGGACTAGTTATCCCCTCACCGAGCGGTTTTGGATTGTTATGCTAAGATCATTACCATAGTTGTGCCTAGTGTATCCCCAGTTGTGTGGACGGGTTTTATTGTCCATGCACCATCTGGGATCATTTCTTTTCTTTAGGCTAGGAGGTTGATTTTGTATGAGTGTCTGTCTTATCAAGCATATTTCTGAGATATTAGCACCAACACTTCTTCTCCCGAGTTAGTACCTATGGTTAGGGAGTTTTAAGACGTGTTTCTAACTGACCTGCCAGGCTTTCCACCTGAGAATGATATTGACTTTGCCATTGAGTTAGAACCAGGTACCAGACATATTTTCATTAATTTGTCTCATATGGCTCTAGCTGAGTTGAGGGATCTAAAGGTTCAATTTCAAGACTTGTTAGCTATGAGTTTTATCAGGTAGAGTGTTTCTCCTTGAGGTTCTCGAGTTCTGTTTGTGAAGAAGAAATAGGGATTGGTGCGGATGTGTATTTACTATCGGCAGCTGAATAAGGTGACTATAAAGAATAGGTATCCGATATAGTGCATAGATGACTTGTTTGATCAGCTCCAGGGTGCAGCAGTGTTTTCTAAGATAGATTTGAGGTCAGGCTACCACCAGTTGAGGACTAGGGCTGAGGACATCCCTAAGACCGCATTATGGACATGTTATGATCATTATGAGTTCTTGGTGATGTTTTTTGGGTTGACTAATGATCCAACATATTTCATGGACTTGATGCACAGGGTGCTCAAGCCTTACTTTGATTTTTTGTGATAGTCTTCATCATTGACATATTCATATACTAGCAGAGAAGGGAGGAGCATGAGAAGCACTTGAGGATGTACTCCCAACTTTCAGATATCATTGTCTTTATGCCAAGTTCTCAAAGTGAGAGTTTTGGCTTGATTCAGTAGCATTCCTAGTACACGAGGTGTCCAAGGATGGGATTAGGGTGAACCTACGAAAGATTGTAGCAATTTGTGATTCGCCGAGACCTACTACTCTTATCGAGGTTTGCAGTTTCATTGGGTTGGCGAGATACTACAGGCAGTTTGTTGAGGGGTTTTCGTCCATGGCAACACCTTTGACTAGGCTGACTAGGAAGTATATGCTATTGAAGTGGTCTCATCAATGTGAGGATAGCTTCCACAGGATTAAGGCCTTATTGACTTTAACTATAGTATTGATATTGCCAGTTGAGGGTCAGGGTTTCTCAGTGTGATGTGATGCTTCATCAATTCGTCTTGGTTATGTGTTGATGCAGTAGGGTCATGTGATAGCTTATGCATCAAGGCAGTTGAAGGCTCTCGAGCACAACTACCCCACTCATGACTTGGAGTTAGCGGCAGTAGTCTTTGTGCTCAAGATCTAGAGGCACTATCTATATGGCATTCACTGTGAGATTTACACTGACCACCATAGTCTTCAGTGCATCACGGCGAGAGCTGAATTCTAGGCAGCAGAGATAGGTTGAGTTACTGAAGGATTATGACTTCACTATTCTGTACCATCTAGGCAAGGTAAATGTAGTAGCGGATGCCTTGAGCAAGAAGGCAGTAAGTATGGGTAACTTGGCATCTCTTCAGTTTCAGAGTGATCGTTAGCCTTTCTCATCCAGTCCTTGGCTAAATGTCTAGTTAGGCTTGATTTGTCAGATCCAAGAAGAAATCTTGCTAGTGTTAAGGTCCTTCTACTCTCATTGATCAAATTCACCATCATTAAATTAAGTATCACTGGTTGTGTGATATTCGTGGTTAGGTTTTTTGGGATTGCGCCAGCAGGGCTACTTTAGATTCTGATGGTGTTTTATGATTTGATGATCGCCTTTGTGTTCTAAGAGTTGGGGATTTCATTTATTTGATTCTCCATGAGGCTTATTATTCTAGATATTCCATCCATCCGAGGGAAGCTAAGATGTATCAAGATTTGAGGTAGCTTTACTAGTGGATCGTTATAAAAACGGACATAGCAGAGTTTGTATCTCGGTACTTGAACTGCCAGCAGGTTAAGTTTGAGCACATGAGACTTGGTGGATTTATGCAGACACTTCCCATTCCTGAGTAAAATTGGGAATATATCACTATGGACTTTATAGGATGGTTGCTACGTACATCTCAAGGATTTGACTCTATTTGGGTTATTGTTAATAGGCTGACTAAGCATGCACACTTCTTGCCGGTTCATTCTTCCTATAGTGTAAAGAGGTTGGATTAAATTTATCTCCAAGAGGTTATCTATTTGCATAGGGTTCCAACTTTTATCATTTCCGACCATGGTACTCAGTTTACATCTATGTTTCGGAGGACTATTCAACGAGAGATGGGTACAAAGGTTCAAGACAACACTGCATTCCATGCTCAGATAGATAGTGTAACACCCCGTGCATGTATCCAGCAATCTAAGTTAAAATTTTAAAAAATTTCCATGTTTCCAGGGATGACAGCTCAGATGATGGTTCGTGGTTTGGAACCACGGTCCGTCCTGTGTGCACATCATCCAAGTCTTAGAGGATCCCTAAGTTTGTCCCAGAAATGATGAGTCAAGGAACGGTCTGTCTTTCTGGATGACGGACCATCGTTCCCAACTATCCTGATGCTCATCCTTCGAAGTTCAGAAGTCCCTCTTCCAGTACCCAGGATCGACGGCTTGAAGGACGGTCCGTCCTTCTAGATGACGGGTCCGTCGTTCCACCCGTTATCCCTAAGATCCAGCAGCCCCTTTTTAAGTGCCCAGAAACGATGGCTCCCATGATGGTCTGTCTTCCCGAAGTATGGACCGTCGACCAAATCATGGTCACTGAAGGTTGACTATTTTCATGCCTTTTCTTATTTAATTCCTAGGGGCATTTTTGTCATTTCCCACCCTATTATGTATTAAGTGAAGTCGATTTGACTACTTTTAGAAGGGTTTTCACCCATATTAACCTAAGTCACTCTTAAATTCATCATTCTTCACTCAAAAAGGAAAGTTTCTCTCAAGCTCAAGTCTCAAAGATCCAAGTCAAGTCTCCTTATTCTTTTCCAATCAAGTGGGTAATCTTCCACCAAGGTATGTGGGTCTTTAGCAATGGGTTTCTTCCACCCTTGTGCCCAAAATCCCCAAGTCTTATTTTGAGATCATGAAGCTATAAAATCAGTTCCTATGTTTAAATTCATGGTTTCTTATTGATTTCTCATGATTTAATTATGATTTCCTTTTAGGCTTTGAACGCCCAAGTATGAAAGTTGATTCCTAGCACGATTCCATGAATTTACATGTTTTCAAGAGAAATGTAGCATGATTAGATATCATGGCATTTGCAAACTTATGAAATTGCATGTATGATTCTTTAAGCACGAAGTTGGAATGAAAAGCATGTTTTGAACTATGGCTAATATAAGCCTTCATATTATGACTTTAAATTGCATAGCATCCGATATGCCTTTTGCTTTTTAAAATAGCTTTGGCATTATATATGTCATTGGTTTTACTTAGCTTTGGCATTAAATATGTCATTGGGTTTTTAAAACAGTTTTGACATTAGATATGTCACCAGTTTATGAACTAGCTTTGACTTCAGATATGTCATTGGTTATGAATCAGCTTTGGCATCATATATGTCATTGGTATTGTATGAGCTATATGTATGTTATGGGAGTAGTATTAGCACCGAGTTGGACGATTGAGAGTACCCATATGTCCCAGAACTACGTTGCTCCCATAGGTTCTAAGTCCCATGCTGGGCATCAGTTTTAGGTGATTACGTTACAGTCATGCCTTTGTACCCCTGGCAAGGTACATTGTGTCCTCTCGATTGGGAATATACATCAAATTCCATGTAGCTCACATGGTATATGTCGGTTATAGAACCTCCCATAAAAATAGTTTATGATTTATGTTGCCTTTGACTTTTATGCAGTTTTAAGACTTATTACTTATGTTTATGTTACAGCTTATGATATATTAATAGTCATTGTATTCAGTTATCTTTCAAAGCATGATTTTAGTTCTTTATGTACACATAGCATGTTTTCATCATGTTTATGCATTGCTCACATACTTAGTACATTCCATAGTACTAACGCATATTGCGCTGCATCCTTTGATGATGCAGATTCATGTATTCCTTCACAAATTCATGGCTAGAGTTCCAGGCTACTCTCTCAGTCAGCTTTGGTAAGCCCTCATAGTTCGAGGACTAGACCGTATTTCAGTTTTATGCTTTCTTTATGTATCATATTATCGAGTTAGTTGGGGTGTTGTTCCATCAACTCTCTATGATAGTGTTAGAGGCTTTCAGACATAGATGCTATGGGGTGACTGTTCAGTTGTACTTCTTATTCGACTCTCATTTATATGATTATGTTTCCTATTTGGATTCTCTGATGCTTCCGCTATGTCTTATCTTTTGTTATGCTTGAAAATGCTATGACCAAAGGTTAGCTTGGGATTCTTGTGGTCTCAAGTCTCGTGTTACGTCTAGAGGGTAACCTCGAGGCGTGACAAACTTGGTATCAGAGCCAGGGGTTCAAGGGTCCTAGGATGTCTGAAAGCCGCATCGAGTAGAGTCTTTTCATGTGTGTGAAGCGCGCCACACATATGAGAGGGACGTTATGAGATATCTTTGAAAAACTTCACTTCTTTCATGATCACATCGTGCGATAGAGCTTAAGTCAAATATTCCTCTAATCCTTATCTTATGCATTTCAGATTATGCCTCCCCGAGCCGCTCGAAATCCCACTCCTCAAGTTCCGGTTCTCGAGGTCACGAATGATGAGTTTAGGAATGCTATTCACCTACTAGCTCAGACTTTGGCAAATCAACAGGCTCCTACCCCCGCTTATCCTCAAGGTGGGGTAGAGGCCCGAGTTTGTGACTTTATCAGTATAAACTCGCCGGAGTTTTGGGGTTCTAAAGTGTGTGAGGACCCGCTTAACTTTATTGATGAAGTGAATAAGATATTTGAGGTGATGGAAGTAGCGGGTGTTGATTGTATTGAGCTTGCCTCCTATCAACTCAAGCATATGGCTCATATTTGGTTCACGCAATGGAAGGAGGCTAGGGTATGAGATGCGGTCCCCATGACTTGGGAGTGTTTTGAGAGAGCCTTTCTTGATAGGTTCTTTCCCCGTGATTTGAGGCAAACAAAAGTGGAGGAATTTAAGGGTAGTCCCTATTCTTCGAAGGCAAGGTAGTCCCTCTTCTTCGAAGGATCATTTCATATCTTATCTTAAGGCTAGGAAGATGATTTAAAAGGCTTATGTCTATTATATAGTTTAGGTTATGGACACGGAGTCTGAGACCCCGACTATTCAGTCTATTCCTGTTGTGAATGAATTCCTAGAAGTGTTCCCCGATGATTTTCTCGGAGTTCCTCTCAAGCGGGAAATTGACTTTGGGATAGATCTTCTTATGGATACGAATCCTATATCTATTCCTCCCTATAAAATGGCCCCCGTGGAACTCAAGGAGTTGAAAGACTAGCTGAAAGACTTGCTTGATAAGGGTTTGATCAGGCCTAGTATTTCACCTTGGGGTGACCAATTTTGTTTGTTCGGAAGAAAGATGGTTCTCTTAGAATTTGTATTGATTACCACCAATTGAACAAGGTCACAATCAAGAATAAGTATCCCATTCCTAGGATTGATCACTTGTTCGATCAGCTTCAGGGTGCTAGTTTCTTTTCCAAGATCGACCTTAGATCCGGTTATCATCAGCTTCATGTTCGAGAGTATGATATCCCGAATACAACCTTCAAGACTTGCTATGGTCATTATGAGTTTGTCGTCATGTCCTTTGGTCTAACGAATGCTCCTACAGCTTTTATGGATTTGATGAACCGTGTGTTTAAATAGTATTTGGATATGCTTTTGATTATTTTCATTGATGATATCCTCATCTACTCTCGGAGTGAGGAGGAGCGTGCGAATCACTTGAAGGTTGTGTTGCCAACTCTCTAGGATAGACAGTTGTTTGCAAAGTTTAGCAAGTGCGAGTTTTGGATGCAGTCTGTTGCTTTTCTGGTTCATTGTGACTAAAGATGGTATTCAGGTTGACTCTCGGATGATTGAGGTGGTAAAGAATTGGCCTAGACCCATTTCCTCATTCGATATTAGGAGTTTCTTGGGTTTGGCTGGTTACTATAGGAGATTTTTGGAAGGGTTTTCCTCCCTTGCTTCCCCATTGACCCGATTGACTCAGAAAAAGGTTAAGTTTCAGTAGTCCGACTCTTGTGAGAAAAGTTTTCAGGAATTAAAGACTCGATTGACTAAAGCTCCAGTATTGGCTCTACCCGAGGGCCTTGATGATTTTGTTGTGTATTATGATACCTCCAGAATTAGTTTGGGTTGCATTTTGATGCAACAGGGCAAGGTGATTGCTTATGCCTCGAGACAACTTAAGGTACATGAGAAGAACTACCCTACTAATGATCTTGATCTAGCGGTCATGGTTTTGACTTTGAAAATTTAGAGACATTACTTGTATGGTGTGCATGTGAATTATTTCACCGATCATAAGAGTCTTCAATATGTGTTCACTCAAAATGATTTGAATTTACGAGAAAGAAGATGTATTGAGCTCCTTAAGGATTGTGATATGAGTGTGCTTTACCACCCGGGTAAAGCCAATGTTGTGGCAAATTCTTTGAGTAGATTGTCCATAGGTAGTGTGGCCTTAATTGAAGATGGAAAGAAGGAATTGGTTAAAGAAGTTCATAGGCTTTCTTGGTTGGGAGTTCGCCTTATGGACTCGACCGAAGGTGGTGTGATTATGACTAATGGTGCCGAATCATCCTTGGTGGCTAAGGTGAAAGCCAAGCAAGACTAAGATCCCGTTCTACTTCAGCTTAAGGGTGCAGTGAGTCAGAAAAAGGTTGAGGTTTTCTCCCAAAGGGGAGATGGTGTACTTCATTACCAGGGTCGGTTATGTGTGCCTGATGTAGATGGATTAAGACAATAGATTTTGTCTGAGGCTCACAGTTATAGATACTCAATTCATCCGAGTGCCACTAAGATGTACCATGATCTACGGGAAGTCTTTTGGTAGAATGGTATGAAAAAGGTCATAGCCGTGTTTGTGTCTAAGTGTCTCAACTGTCAACAGGTAAAGGTGGAATATCAAAGGCCAGTTGGTATGCTTTAGGATGTTGATCTTCCCACTTGGAAATGGGAAGCAATCAATATGGACTGTATTTCGGGTTTGCCTCATACTCGAAGGAAGCATGATTCCATTTGGGTGATTATCGACCGAATGACCAAGTCATCCCATTTATTGGTTGTTAAGACTACGGATACAGCAGATGATTATGCCAGACTCTACATTCGGGAGATAGTTTGATTGCATGGTGTTCCCTTGTCTATCATTTTGGATAGAGGTCCCCAGATTATATCTTAGTTTTGGAGATCGTTTCATAAAGAACTTGGTACTAAGGTGAAGCTTAGCACAACTTTTCACCCTCAGACGGATGGCCAGGCCGAGCGTACTATTCAGACTTTGGAGGATATGTTGAGGGCTTGTGTTATTGACTTGAAAGGAAATTAGGATGATCACTTACCTCTTATCGAGTTTGCCTACAACAACAGTTTCCACTCTAGCATCCAGATGGCTCCATATAAGGCACTTTATGGATGGAGATGTAGATCTCCTATTGGTTGATTTGAGGTTTGTGAGGCAGCCTTAATTTGTCCAGATTTTGTGCACGAGACCATGGAGAAAGTTTAGCTTATTTGGGAAAGCTTGAATACCTCTCAGAGTCGACAAAAATCTTATGCGGATGTGAGGAGAAGGGAGTTAGAATTTGAAATTGATGATTGGATTTTTCTTAAGGTGTCACCCATGAAGGATGTGATGAGGTTTGGCAAGAAATGAAAGCTCAGTCCCCGTTTTGTAGGTCCTTATCGGATTTTGAGGATAGTTGGTAGTGTTGCTTATGAGTTGGAGTTACCAGCGGAATTGGAAGCGGTTCACCCAGTTTTCCATGTTTTCTTGTTGAAGAAGTGTGTTGGCGACCCGAGCATGATTGTTCCATTAGAAGATGTGGGTGTGAAGGATAGTATCACTTCTGAGGAGGTTCCCATGGAGATTATTGATCATCAGATTCAGAGGATACGAAACAAAGAAGTCGCTTCAGTAAAAGTGCTTTGGAGGAATCAGCTGGTTGAAGGTGCTACTTAGGAAGCAGAAGAGGCCATGAAGGCCAAATATCCTCATCTCTTTCCTTCCGATTCAGTTCTAGATCGAGGAACTAGTTTCCTTCTTTGTATGTCCCTCTTATTCTACTCCATCAGTTCCTCTCATGAGTTTAGCATACGTTCATGTTTTACGAAGTTAGTTTATCATGTTTTCAAGTTGAAAAGTGCAAGTTTTGTGATTACCCTTTGATTTATATGTTTTGATGTTTGATTGGGATGTTTTCCCCTCAGTTTTCCTTGATGAGCCTTCATTCGAGGACGAATGATCCCAAGGGGGAGATATTGTAACACCCCGTGTACGTATCCAGCTATCTATGTTAAAATCTCAATAAATTTCCATATTTCCAGGGATGACGGCTCAGCCGATAATTCATGGTTTGGAACCACGGTCCGTCTTGTGCGCACGTCATCCAAGTCTAAGAGGATCCCTAAGTTGGTCTCAGAAATAACGGGTCGAGGAACGGTCCGTCCTTCTGGATGACAGACCATCGTTCCCTACTACCCTGATGCTCGTCCTTTGAAGTTCAGAAGTCCCTCTTCCAGTACCCAGGATCGATGGGTTGAAGAACGGTCCGTCCTTCTGGATGACGGGTCCGTCGTTCTACTTGTTATCCCTAAGATCCAGTATCCCCTTTTTAAGTGCCCAGAAATAACGGCTCCAAGGATGGTCCATCTTCCCGAAGTACGGACCATCGACAAAACCATGGTCACTGAAGGTTGACTGTTTTCCAGCCTTTTCTTGTTTAATTCCCAGGGGTATTTTGGTCATTTCCCACCCTATTATGTATTAAATGAAGTCATTTTTACTACTTTTAAAAGGGTTTTCACTCATATTACCCTAAGTCCCTCTTAAGTTCATCATTCTTCGCTCAAAAAGGAAAGTTGCTCTCAAGCTCAAGTCTCCAAGCTCCAAATCAAGTCTCCTTATTCTTTTCCAATCAAGTGGGTGATCTTCCACCAAGGTATGTGGGTCTTTAGCAATGGGTTTCTTCCACCCTTGTGCCCAAAATCCCCAAGTCTTATTTTGAGATCATGAAGCTATGAAATTAGGGTTTTGAACCAAAATTTGGGGAAAGTTTATGAAATCAGTTCCTATGTTTAATTTCATGGTGTCTTATTGATTTCTCATAATTTAATTATGATTTCCTTTTTGTCTTTGAAAGCCCAAGCATGAAAGTTGATTCCTAGAATGATTCCATGAATTTACATATTTTCAAGAGAAAGATAGCAAGATTAGATATCATGGCATTTGCAAGATTATGAAATTGCATGTATGATTCTTCAAGCATGAAGTTGGAACGAAAAGCATATTTTGAACTATGGCTAATTAAGCCTTCAGATTATGACTTTGAATTGCATAGCATCCGATATGTTCTTTGCTTTTCAAAATAGCTTTGGCATTATATATGTCATTGGTTTTACTTAGCTTTGGCATTAGATATGTCATTGGGTTTTTAAAACAGTTTTGACATAAGATATGTCACCAGTTTATGAACTAGCTTTGACTTCAGATATGTCATTGGTTATGAATCAGCTTTGACATCATATATGTCATTGGTATTGTTTGATCTATATGTATGTTTTTGGAGTAGAATTAGCACCGAGTTGGATGGGTGAGAGTACCCATATGTCCCAGAATTACGTTGCCCCCGTAGGTTTTAAGTCCCGTGCTGGGCATCAGTTTCAGGTGATCACATTACAGTCATGCCTTTGTACCACTGGCAAGGTACATTGTGTCCTCTCGATGGGGCGTATACATCAAATTCCATGTAGCTCACATGGTCTATGTCGATTATAGAACATCCTACAGAAACAATTTATGATTTACGTTGTATTTGACTTTTATGCAGTTTTCAGACTTATTACTTCTTTTTATGTTACAACTTATGATATACTAAGAGTCATTCCATTCAGTTATCTTTAAAAGCATGATTTCATTTATTTATGTACACTTAGCATGGTTTCATCATGTTCATGCATTGCTCATATACTTAGTACATTCCATAGTACTAACGCATATTGTGTTGCATCCTTTGACGATGCAGATTTAGGTATTCCTTCACAGCTTCATGGCTAGAGTTCCAGGCCACTCTCTCAGTCAGCTTTGGTGAGCCCGCATAGTTCGAGGACTAGACCGAATTTCAGTTTTATGCTTCCTTTTTAAATCAGATTGTCGAGTTAGTTGGGGTGTTGTCCCATCAACTCTCTATGATAGTGTTAGAGGCTTTCAGATATAGATGCTATGGGATGACTGTTGAGTTGTACCTCTTATTCGACTCTCTTTTATATGATTATGTTTCCTATTTGTATTCTCTTACGATGCTTCCGCTATGTCTTATCTTTTGTTATGCTTGAGAATGCTATGACCAAGGGTTATCTTGGGATTCTTATGGTCCCAAGTCCCATGTTACGTCTAGGGGGTAACCTCGAGGCTTCACAAACTTGGTATCACAGCCAGGGGTTCAAGGGTCCTAGGATGTCTGAAAGCCGCATCGAGTAGAGTCTTTATCATGTGTGTGAAGCGTACCACACATATGAGAGGGAAGCTATGAGATGTTTTAGAAAAACTTAACTTCTTTCATGATCACATCGTGCGATAGAGCTTCAGTCTAATATTTCTCTAATCCTTATCTTATGCATTTTAGATTATGCCTCCTCGACGTGCTATGCCTCCCCGAGCCGCTCGAAATGCTTCTCCTCAAGTTCCAGTTCCCGATGTCCTGAATGATGAGTTTAGGAATGATATTCACCTACTAGCTCAGACTTTGGCAAATCAACAGGCTCCTGCCCCCGCTCATCCTCAAGGTTAGGTAGCAGCCCGACTTTGTGACTTTATCCGTATGAACCCGCTGGAGTTTTGGGGTACGAAAGTGAGTGAGGACCCACTTAACTTTATTGATGAAGTGAAGGAGATATTTAAGGTGATGCAAGTAGTGGGTGTTGATTGTGTTGAGCTTGCCTCCTATCAACTCAAGGATGTGGCTCATATTTTGTTCATGCAATGGAAAGAGGCTAGCGTAAGGGATGCGGTCCCCATGACTTGGGAGTGTTTTGTGAGAGCCTTTGTTGATAGGTTCTTTCCCCGGGATTTGAGGCAAGCAAAACTAGAGGAATTTGTGAAATTGAGATAGGGTTCGATGTCAGTGCAAGAGTATAGTTTGAAGTTCACTCAGTTGTCTAGATATGCTCCCTCCATGGTAGCGGACCCACATGATCAAATGAGCAAGTTCAACTATGGTGTTTCCGATATAGTGAAGAAGGAGTGTAGGTCTGCCTTGTTATTGAGTGACATGAACATCTCTCGTCTCATGGCTCATGCCCATCAGATCGAGGGTGATAAACTTAAGGAGATGGCTATGGAGAACAAGAGGGGTAAATTCGAGGGATCACGTTTTGGTCATCACAGGTCCGTAGGTGGACATCGCTCTTCTTTCTAGAAGAATTCATTAGGTCATGTTCACTCTTCTGCTAATGTTCCTTCTTAGGCCTCCAGGCCCCGCCATGATCAGTCCGGTAGAGGTACAGGCTCTTATTCTCAGGGTGGTGGTGAAAAGGGGTCTTCTTTCCTCGCTTGTGCCAGGTGTAGGAAGAATCATCCTGGCGAGTGTTTAGCTGGTAGAGAGGGTTGCTTCAGTTGTGGTCAGCCTGGGCATTATATCAAGATTGTCCTTAAGCTAGAAAGGGACATGGAGGTAAGAATAAGTCTACCCAAGTAGCTTCATGAGGTAGACCAGCCCCGCAAGGTGCAGCTTCTAGTTCTGGTGGTCCACGCCAGAACCACCTTTATGTTATATCCTCTCGTTAGGATAAGGAGAGTTCTCCAGATGTGGTTACCGATATGTTGAAAGTATTTTCTCATGATATGTATGCCTTGTTAGACCCAGTGCCTCTTTGTCTTTTGTAACTCCTTATGTTGCTTGTAAGTTTGAGATTCATCGCGAAATGCTTTTAGAACCCTTGCATGTTTCTACTCCTGTTGGTGAGTCAGTCCTAGCCAAAAAAGTCTACCAAAATTGCCCTATATCAGTCCTTCATAGAGTCACTTCAGCGGATTTAGTAGAGTTGGAGATGACTAATTTTGATGCCATTCTTGGTATGGATTGGTTGTATGCATGTTATGCCTCAGTTGATTTCCGCACTCGTGTGGTTAATTTCAAGTTTCCTAATGAACCTGTCCTACAATGGCAAGGTAGTCCCTCTTCTTTGAAGGGTCGTTTCATATCTTATCTTAAGACTAGAAAGATGATTTTTAAGGGTTATGTCTATCATATAGTTTAGGTTATGGACACGGAGTCTGAGACCCCGACTATTCAGTCTGGTCTTGTTGTGAACGAATTCCTAGAAGTGTTCCCCGATGATTTTCCTGGTGTTCCTCTCAAGCGGGAAATTGACTTTGGGATAGATCTTCTTATGGATACGAATCCTATCTTTATTCCTCCCTATAAAATGGCCCCCGTGGAACTCAATGAGTTGAAAGACTAGCTGAAAGACTTGCTTGATAAAGGTTTGATCAGGCCTAGTATTTCACCTTGGGGTGCCCAGTTTTATTTGTTTGGAAGAAAGATGGTTCTCTTAGAATGTTTATTGATTACCACCAATTGAACAAGGTCACAATCAAGAATAAGTATCCCATTCTTAGGATTGATGACTTGTTCGATCTTCTTCAGGGTGCTGTTTCTTTTCCAAGATCGACCTTAGATCCGATTATCATCAGCTTCATGTTCGGGAGTGTGATATCCCGAAGACATCCTTCAAGACTCGGTATGGTCATTATGAGTTTGTCGTCATGTCCTTTGGTCTAACGAATGCTCCTACAACTTTTAAGGATTTGATGAACCGTGTGTTCAAATAGTATTTGGATATGCTTTTGATTATTTTCATTGATGATATCCTCATCTACTCTCGGAGTGAGAAGGAGCGTGCGAATCACTTGAAGGTTGTGTTGCCAACTCTCAAGGATAGACAGTTGTTTGCAAAGTTTAGCAAGTGCGAGTTTTGGATGCAGTCTGTTGCTTTTCTGGGTCATTGTGACTAAAGATGGTATTCAGGTTGACTCTCACATGATTGAGGTGGTAAAGAATTGGCCTAGACCCACTTCCTCATTCGATATTAGGAGTTTCTTGGGTTTGGCTGGTTACTATAGGAGATTTATGGAAGGGTTTTCCTCCCTTGCTTCCCCATTGACCCGATTGACTCAAAAAAAGGTTAAGTTTCAGTAGTCCGACTCTTGTGAGAAAAGTTTTCAGGAATTAAAGACTCGATTGACTACAGCTCTAGTATTGGCTCTACCCGAGGGCCTTGATGATTTTGGTGTGTATTGTGATACCTCCAGAATTAGTTTGGGTTGCATTTTGATGCAACAGGGCAAGGTGATTGCTTATGCCTCGAGACAGCTTAAGGTGCATGAGAAGAACTACCCTACTCATGATCTTGAGCTAGCGGCTGTGGTTTTTTTTTTGAAGATTTGGAGACATTATTTGTATGGTGTGCAGGTGGATGTTTTCACCAATCAAAAGATTCTTCAATATGTGCTCACTCAAAAGGAGTTGAATTTACGACAAAGAAGATGGCTTGAGCTCCTTAAGGATTATGATATGAGTGTGCTTTAGCACCCGGGTAAAGCCAATGTTGTGGTGGATGCTTTGAGTAGATTGTCCATGGGTAGTGTGGCCTTAATTGAAGATGGAAAGAAGGAATTGGTTAAACAAGTTCATAGGCTTGCTCGGTTGGGAGTTCACCTTAAAGACTCGACCGAAGGTGGTGTGATTGTGACTAATGGTGCCGAATCATCCTTGGTGGTTAAGGTGAAAGCCAAGCAAGAACAAGATCCCGTTCTACTTCAGCTTAACGGTGCAGTAAGTCAGCAAAAGGTTGAGGTTTTCTCCCAAGGGGGAGATGGTGTGCTTCGTTACCAGGGTCGGTTATGTGTGCCAGATGTAGATGGATTGAGACAATAAATTTTATTCAAGGCTCACAGTTCTAGATACTCCATTCATCCGGATGCCACTAAGATGTACCGTGATCTACAGGAAGTCAATTGGTAGAATAGTATGAAGAAGGTCATAGCCGAGTTTGTGTCTAAGTGTCCCAACCGTCAACAAGTAAAGGTGGAACATCAAAGGCCAGGTGGTATGCTTCAGGATGTTGATCTTCCCACTTGCAAATGGGAAGCAATCAATATGGACTTTATTACGGGTTTGCCTCGTACTCAAAGGCAGCATGATTCCATTTGGGTGATTTCGATTGGATGACCAAGTCATCCCATTTCTTGGCTGTTAAGACTACGGATACAATGGATGATTATGCCAGACTCTACATTCGGGAGATAGTCCAATTGCATGGTGTACCCTTGTCTATCATTTTGGATAGAGGTTCCCAGTTTACATCTCAGTTTTGGAGATCGTTTCAGAAAGGTCTTGGTACTAAGGTGAAGCTTAGCACAGCTTTTCACCATCAGACGGATGGCCAGGACGAGCGTACTATTCATACTTTGGAGGATATGTTGAGGGCTTGTGTTATTGACTTCAAAGGAATTGGGATGATCACTTACCTATTATAGAGTTTGCCTACAACAATAGTTTCCACTCTAGCATCTAGATGGATCTATAAGAGGTAGTTTATGGTCGGAAATGTAGATCTCCTATTTGTTGGTTCGAGCTTGGTGAGGCAGCCTTAGTTGGTCCAGATTCTGTGCACGAGACCATGGAGAAAGTTCAGCTTATTGGGGAAAGGTTGAAGACCGCTCAGAGTCGACATAAATCTTATGCGTATGTGAGTAGAAGGGAGTTATAATTTGAAGTTGATGATTGGGTTTTCCTTAAGGTGTCACCCATAAAGGGTGTGATGAGGTTTGGCAAGAAAGGAAAGCTCAGTCCTTGTTTTGTAGGTCCTTATCATATTTTGAGGAGAGTTGGTAGTGTTGCTTCTGAGTTAGAGTTTCCAGCGGAGTTGGAAGCGGTTCACCCAGTTTTCCATGTTTCCTTGTTGAAGAAGTGTGTTGGAGACCCGAGCTCGAATGTTCCGTTGAAAGATATGGTTGTGAAGGATAGTCTCACTTCTGAGGAGGTTTCCGTGGAGATTCTTGATCGCCAGATTTGGAGGTTACGGAAAAAAGAAGTCACTTTGGTAAAAGTCCTTTGGAGGAATCAGCTTGTTGAAGGTGCTAGTTTGGAAGCGGAAGAGGCCATGAAGGCTAAATATCCTCATCTCCTTCCTTCCGATTCAGTTCCAGCTCGAGGTACTAGTTTCCTCCTTAGTATATCCCTCCAATTCTACTCCGTCAGTTCCTCTCATGAGTTTAGCATGCGTCCATGTTTTACGAAGTTAGTTTGTCATGTTTTCAAGTTGAAAAGTGCAAGTTTTGTGATTACCCATTGATTTCTATTTTTTGATGTTTGGTTGGGCTGTTTTCCCCTCAGTGTTCCTTGAAGAGCCTTCATTCAAGGACGAATGATCTAAGTTAAAATCTCAAAAAAATTCCACGTTTCCAGGGATGACGGCTCAGACAACGGTTCATGGTTTGGAACCATAGTCTGTCCTATGCGCACGTCATCCAAGTCTTAGAGGATTCCTAAGTTGGTCCCAGAAATGACGGGTCGAGGAACAGTTCGTCCTTCTAGATGACGGACCATCATTCCCAACTACTCTGATGCTCATCCTTCGAAGATCAGAAGTCCCTCTTCCAGTACCCAGGATCAATGGGTTGAAGGATGGTCCGTCCTTCTGCACGACGGGTCCGTCGTTCATCCCGTTATCCCTAAGATCCAGCAGCCCCTTTTTAAATTCCCAGAAAGGACGGCTCCCAAGACGGTCCGTCTTCCTGATGTACGGACTGTCGACGAAACCATGGTCACTAAAGGTTGACTGTTTTCCAGCTTCTTCTTATTTATTTTCCAGGGGCATTTTGGTTATTTCCCACCCTATTATGTATTAAGTGAAGTCATTTTGATTACTTTTAGAAGGGTTTTCACACATATTACCCTAATTCCCTCTTAAGTTCATCATTCTTCACTAAAAAGGGAAAGTTGCTCTCAAGCTCAAGTCTCCAAGCTCCAAGTCAAGTCTCCTTATTCTTTTCCAATCAAGTGGGTAATCTTCTACCAAGGTATGTGGGTCTTTAGCAATGGGTTTCTTCCACCCTTGTGCCCAAAATCCCCAAGTCTTATTTTGAGATTATGAAGCTATGAAATTAGGGTTTTAAACCATAATTTGTGGAAAGTTTATGAAATCATTTCCTATATTTAAATTCATGATTTCTTATTGATTTCTCATGATTTAATTATGATTTCCTTTTTGGCTTTGAAAGCCCAAGAATGAAAGTTTATTCCTAGCATGATTCCATAAATTTACATGTTTTCAAGAGAAAGATAGCATGATTAGATATCATGGAATTTGCAAACTTATGAAATTGCATGTACGATTCTTCAAGCATGAAGTTGGAATGAAAAGCATGTTTTGAACTATGGCTAATATAAGCCTTCAGATTATGATTTTGAATTGCATAGCATCCGATATGTCTTTTGCTTTTCGAAATAGCTTTGGCATTATATATGTCATTGGTTTTACTTAGCTTTGGCATTAGATCTGTCATTGGTTTTACTTAGCTTTGGCATTAGATCTGTCATTAGGTTTTTAAAATAGTTTTGACATACGATATGTCACCAGTTTATGAACTAGCTTTGACTTCAGATATGTCATTTGTTATGAATCAGCTTTGGCATCATATATGTCATTGGTATTGTATAAGCTATATGTATATTTTAGGAGCAGTATTAGCACTAAGTTGGACTGGTGAGAGTACCCATATGTCCCATAACTACGTTGCCCCCGTAGGTTCTAAGTCGCGTGTTGGGCATCAGTTTCAGGTGATCACATTACAGTCATGCCTTTATACCCCTGGCAAGGTACATTGGGTCCTCTCGATGGGGCGTATACATCAAATTCCATGTAGCTCACATGGTCTATGTCGGTTATAGAACCTCCCACATAAATAGTTTATGATTTACATTGCATTTGACTTTTATGCAGTTTTCAGACTTATTACTTTTGTTTATATTACAGCTTATGATATATTAAGAGTCATTGCATTCAGTTATCTTTAAAAGCATGATTTCAGTTATTTATGTACACTTAGCATGTTTTCATCATGTTCAGGCATTGCTCACATACTTAGTACATTCCATAGTACTAACACATATTGTGATGCATCCTTTGATTATGCAGATTTAGGTATTCTTTCACAGCTTCGTGGCTAGAGTTCTAGGCCACTCTGTCAGCCAGCTTTGGTGAGCCCTCATAGGTTGAGGACTAGACCGTATTTCAGTTTTATGCTTCCTTTATGTATCAAATTATCGAGTTAGTTGGGGTGTTGTCCCATAAGCTCTCTATGATAGTGTTACAGGCTTTAAGACATAGATGCTATGGGATGACTATTGAGTTGTACTTCTTATTTGACTCTCTTTTGTATGATTATGTTTCCTATTTGGATTCTCTTACGATGCTTCCGCTATGTCTTATCTTTTGTTATGCTTGAGAATGCTATGACCAAGGGTTAGCTTGGGATTCTTGTGGTCCAAAGTCCTGTGTTGCATCCAGGGTGTAACCTCGGGGCATGACAGATGCCTAGTCCAAGAGGACTATCTAAGTATTGGAGGACATGTTACGATCCTGTGTTATTGATTTTGGGGGTTCATGGGATCAGTATGTGCCTTTGGTAGAGTTTGCGTATAATAACAGTTATCACTCAAGAATTCGCATGGCGCCTTTTGAGGCATTGTATGGTAGGCGTATCAAATTGCCAGTGGGTTGGTTTAATGGTTTGGAGTCCCAGTCGCAGAGTACAGATCTTCTTCGTGACTCTTTATACAGAGTTCAGGTGATTTAGAACAAACTTCGAGCATCCAAGACTAGGTAGAAGAGCTACGCAGACTATAGACTTCATGCCTTAGAGTTCAGTATTGGTGATCAGGTGTTTCTTTGAGTGTCACCCATGAAGGGTGTGATGATATTTAAGAGGCGAGGCAAGCTAAACCCTAGGTATATCGCACCATTTGAGATTCTTCAGAGGGTTGGTAGTGTTGCTTATCTTTTTTGCTTTTCCTCCTATCTTCTTAGATTGCACTGAGTCTTTTATGTATCCATGTTGCGGCGTTATGTTTCGGATGAGTCACATATTATATGATGGGATTCAGTACAATTATATGAGAGTTTGACTTTTGTTGAGGAGTTGGTAGCCATTCTAGCATAAGTTGTCAGGAAATTAAGGTCCAGAGAGATTCTTGTGGTTAAGGTTCAGTGGAGGCACTGTCTAGTTGAGGAGGCTACCTAGGAGACCTAGAGAAAGATGCGGGATTTGTATTCGCAGTTGTTTAAGCCTTCAGGTACTTTCTTTTTCCTACTTTAGAGGATAAAAGTCCTTTTTAGTAGTGTATGACGTAATGATCCTTCCAGTTATTTTTGCATTTTTGCCTTCTTTGAACTATTAGAGCTAGCTTGTAGTAGCCCTAAATCATTTATGACTTGCTGGGGGCGGTGGCTTTATGCCGGGGCTGTTCATTTGGTTTTTATGACCATTTCCTTATTTTAGAGCTTTAACTTAAGAAATCATTGATTTTAGTCAACATTCTTAGCAAGCATGCTCAGAACCAAATTCTGACAGCGTTTTAGCTCAAGAGCATAGATTTTGGTCTAGTTAGACCTTTGGTTTGGTTCTAGGAGCTTTCAGCTTGGTTTTATCTCACTTTCTCCGATTTCAAGTCAGTTGTACTTTGAAGTTTAACTTTTGTCAACATTCGGAGAAGATAGACTCGAATGGAAATTTGGTTAGCGCTACTAGCTCCAGAATGTTGACTTTGGGATAGAAGGACCTTTGGTTCGAGTCCCGAGGCTTCCTGATTCATTTTGGGCTATTGGGTTTCATTTTGGTTAAAGGTTGGTTTTTGGGCATGAGGCCAACCTTTTGTTAAATTGACCTCTATTGGGTATTTTGTTGATTCCATTGAGTCCTAAATGCCATTTTTTATTTAGTAGCATATTTGGTTTGTGTATGCGGGGTTCTAGATTAATCCTATGAGTCCATCTGAGCATTTGAGCTTAGCTTAGTTTTTTTAGTATAGCAGGTTCTGGTGTATCGGCTTTTGAAGCCTTTGTGTCACATTTTCGGATAACGTTTTTGCGGTAGGGCACTATATTTATGGACTCTGCATTTGCGGACATTCCTCTACTTTTGTGGAGGTACGTCTGATTAGGGGACCTCTACTTTTGTGGAGTTCTATTTCTTTTGCAATGTCCACTTTTGCGGAGATTTCCACATTTTTTGGAGGCATGGGTGAACAGTGACCTCCGCATTTGCAAATAAAAGCTCCGCTTTTGCAGAGATCGATGTTATTAAACATTCCTCTTTGTCTTTGAGCTCATAAAACTGACTTTCCTCCATTCTTGTTAGAATTCTAAGCTACATCTTCTATGTGGGAACTTCTTGAAGTGCCGGGATTGTTTATTTGTTGCACGTGATCGCTTTTCCATCACAAATTCTAAGTATTCCACCTTTAATTTTTGTTAATTTCTCCTTTGATTCCTAAATTTCTTCTTGAGGTTAGGGGTTATTTTAGGTTCTCTCCCTTACCTGAATTATGCCTATTTTCTGAGAAAATGTGTTCCTGGCAACGTTGGGAACCTCGTAGTAATTTCTAATTTCTATTTCAAGTTGTAGGGCCCACGGGACTGCTTTTGACCTAGATTTTGACCTAGCTAAATTATTAGCATTATGGGTATTATTAGTTTTGTACTGACAAGTAGATTATGTATTCGGTAGTTGGATTCCTATTAGAGTCTTCTCTAAGTAGTTTAGACTCGGGCGTCATCTTTTCCTGCAGTTGTTCGTCAGACACCAGGTAAGCTATGGATTACCTATCTTAGACTTGGCCTATATAGAATGTAATTGTACTATTTAGCATCGTGCGGTTGGGTTTACTAGTTTGGCACCCCAGAACTTGTCCACTTTCTTTCTGTCCATTCTTACTTCTTACTCTTCAGTATTTGATTGAGTTTGGCAGTATTACCTCTTACGGCCCTGAGTAGCCCTTTGCCTATGCCTCGGGACCTTAGTTCGTGGGGTATTTTGGATGTTTTCGTGTGTCCCAGACATTGATTCGCGTTTATGAGCTGGTTATCTATGTTGTATATTAGATTGAGCCTGTGCAGGGATAGTAGGTTGATTGTGAGCTGTTGAGCTGTTGATTGTACCTGAGTATCGCATAATCATGAAAAGGAGTTTTCTTCATTATTTTATTGTTACTACAACGATGCAGACCTAATTATCACTGGTTTTCTAAACCTTGCATGGCCCCGAGGACCCATTTTAAGTTATAAATGGATTTAAAACATATATTATAGATTTACTTGAGATAAAGGAGATTATGCGATGGTTTTTCACACTAATACTAGACTCGGCTAGGCGGGAGTGCTAGACATGATTTTATCAATAATTTTGAGACGATACTAGATCCGGCTGGGTGTAAGTGCTAGACATGGTTTTATTACTAAGTTTAGACCAAGATGGAGTCTGGGCATGCATATTGAGATCTTGGGAGTTTGTATATGGTCTCAGAGACCTCCATGGACCTTGCCCATCCAAACTAGGGGCTACGGGCCAAGAGTGTCGGAGGAGGGGTATATGGGGGAGTAGAGGTGTCACGCCCCAAGGTTACCCCCTAGACGTAACACGGGACTCGAGACCACAAGTGCCCCAAGCTAACCCTTAGTCATAGCATTCTCAAGCATAACAAATGATAAGCGGAAGCATAATACGGAAACCCAATAAGGAAACATCAATAAGGGTCTAAGGGCCACATAACATATGATATCAAAAAGGGGAACTCGAATACAAACTATGTCTGAAAGCCTCTAGTCATAACATAAGAGTTGCTAGGACAAGACCCTAGCTAACTTGGAGTATAGAAGTAAAGCTAACATACGGAAAAGCATAACTAGTCCTCGCACTATGAGGACTCACAAAAGCTGGGTGTGAGTGGTCGGGAACTCTCGTCACGAAGCTGTGAAGGGAAACCTGAATCTGCATCATCAAAAGATGCAGCGCAATATGTGTTAGTACTATGGAATATACTAAGTATGTGGTATATGCATAGGTTATGATAAAAAAATATACTTGAAAGCCTGTTTAAAACTGATATCATGCATAATTTGTGGTAAAACTTGCTTAAATTATCCTTGAACCTGAAATCATGTGGTAATAGTAAAATCTGAAATGTAATGAATCAATGCAATATCATAAGCTAAAAAACTAATCATAATTAGTAAGTCTAAAATCTGAAAGCAAAGAGTCAATACACTTTTAAAGCATAAACTGTTTCTGTGGGAGGTTCTATAACCAACATAGACCATGTGGACGACATGGAATTCGATGTATACGACCCATCGAGAGGACCCAATGTACCTTGCCAGGGGTACAAAGGCATGACTGTAACGTGATCACCTGAAACTGATGCCCATCACGGGACTTAGATCCTACCGGGCAACGTAGTTCTGGGACATATGGGTACTCTCACCCGTCCAACTCGGTGCTAATACTACTACCAAGACATACATATATCTCATACAATACCAATGACATATATGATGCCAAAGCTGATACATAACCAATGACATATCTGAAGTCAAAGCTTGTTCATAAACTGGTGACATATCTAATGTCAAAACTGTTTTAAAAACCCAATGACATATCTAATTCCAAAGCTAAGTAAAACCAATGACATATATAATGCCAAAGCTATTTTGAAAAGCAAAAGACATATTGGATGCTATGCAATTCAAAGTCATAATCAGAAGGCTTATATTAGCCATAGTTCAAAACATGCTTTTCGTTCCAACTTCATGCTTGAAGAATCATACATGCAATTTCATAAATTCGCAAATGCCATGATATCTAATCATGCTATCTTTCTCTTCAAAACATGTAATTTCATTGAATCATGCTAGAAATCAATTTTCATGCTTGGGATTTCAAAGCCAAAAAGGAAATCATAATCAAATGAAGAGTAATCAATAAGAAACCATGAAGTTAAACATAGGAACTGATTTCATAAACTTTCCCCAATTTTAGATCAAAACCCTAATTTCATAACTTCATATTTCAAGATAATAGTTGGAGAATTTGGGCACAAGGGTGGAAGGAACCCATTCTTAAAAACCCATATACCTTGGTGGAAGATTACCCACTTGATTGGAAAACAACTAGGAGGCATGAACTTGAAGCTAGGAGACTTGAACTTGAGAGAAACTTTGGAGAGAAATCTTCCTTTTTGGGAGAATAATGAGGAACTTAGGAGAGACTTAGGATAATATGGGTGGAAACCCTACTAGAAATAGTCAAAATGGCTGTCACGCCCCAAACCATGGGACGCATGACCGGCACCCAGACCCCCAAAACGCCGAGGGCGCCAAAATAGAATGTATCTCTATTGAACCTGCTGGGGATCTGAGACTGACAAGGTCTGTAAGAATAGAAATTTGAAATACTGAAAGCTCAATAGTAGGTAAACAACTCAAGGCCGACAAGGCTATTATCATAGTAGATAGCTAATAACAAGGCCGACAAGGCCATACCCAACACTGATATACATATACACGTCTACAAGCCTCTAGGAGTAAGTAAAATATCTCATGTCTAGGACAGGGCCCTGGACTACCCATAAGCTTTACATATACATAACTTGGTCAAGATATAAGCTAGACCTCTGACTCGTCATCTCCAGGAAGAATGGAGGTTACCAAAATGGCTGAACTCTGCAAATCCTACTGAAGAGGTCTGTCTGGATTTCTGTCTGCAACTCCAGGCATGAATGCGGTGCCCCCCAGGCAATGAGGATGTCAGTACGACAATAATATACTGGCATGTAAGGTGGAAACATAATAGTAGGTCGCAAGTAGTAAATCTGAACAAGATATAATATGAAACTTGTAAACTGTAATTGGTAAGACTCGTTAAGCTCTTTTCTCCTTTATTATTTTTAGAACACAACACATGAATTAACTCACACTGCAACTCACTCCTTATAACACACGCTGAACCACAATAGCACCTCGGTGCACCCTGTATATAATAGCCTCAATATGGCAGTAGCGCCTCGGTGCACACTATGTATATAATGGCCTCAATATGGCAGTAGCACCTCGGTGCACACTATGTATGTAATAGCCTCAATATGGTAGTAGCGCCTCGGTGCACACTATGTATATAATGGCCTTAATATGGCAATAGCACCTCGGTGCACACTAACACGCAATCCACGCGTAATAAGTGTATTACTAGATTTACCTTCAAAGCTACTCTTGTTAGTTATAGAGGTTCATTTAGATAACTTCTTTAGCCTTGACTTACTAGATGTTGGAATCAACTTACCAAACACAAATGAATGGGGATTTGACTTGCTAACCTTCCTTTTATACTTTCTAAAGCTTGATTAGGGATCACAATACAAAGAGGAAACTCGATAAAAGGATTACTTATGTTTCGTGCAAAAAGAATCAATTTTTTTTATAAGAAGGCGACTTGAATCACCATAATGTATCACTTAGTTCTTTAACACTTGATAAGTTACCAAATCAGCTCTCTTATAATAGAATACTCAAATTCCTCTTCCGGAGATTTAGAGTTCCATTTCTAGATTCATGCCGATAAGAAATAAAGAAGCCTTAACATACCTCGTTCCTTCTGAAGATTGTGCTTACCACAACTTGGTCTTTCCTTTATTAAGTTAATCTACAGAACAAGGGTATAATGAAGCTAATATTAGCTCTTAAACCTGATGCAACTTCTCCCAAACAGTAGCAAAATATTTCCCGGACAGATTTACGTATTGGCATTAATAAAAGGGTGTATCGTCACACCTTTATCCCACATTCCAATACACATCACACACACACCAACCTACTGCTTCCATCCATACAAAACACATCAAACATACCCTACACCACTCACCATACCGAAATGCAATAGAAACACATTGAACCCACGACTTCCGATCGCCGTCCCGTGAGTTCTTAACAACAATTCAACAACAATTGTCCATCCGAACTTCTATCCAAAATATAATTATGGGAAGAGTACTTACCACACTTGAAGGGGTGTTTTTATCCTCTTTTTATTGATGCCTTTAAAAACTTAAGTAGCCCCTACACATACACCAACAAGAGAAGAAGAAATCTCTTAATTGTTACACAATTTCTATGTGTTCAATCTTAAGAAAGGGGCTGCCATAGTTCATGTATTTATTACCATAGGATATCCTAGCTATATGTAGTAGATTAGTACTAAGATAATAAGTTGTTTAACTCACCATAAGCTTGACTGAATCTTGATCTTCTTAGAACCCTAAAGGGAGAGAGGGGCAGCCATGAGGAAAGGAGATAAGAGAGAATTTTCCAGCTTTTTGGTGATCAATATTGATCAACAAAAGGTCTGTATAAAGGGACCTTTTTGGCTGATTTTTTTGAGTATATTTGGGCCAAAATGGGTCAAAAAACTTGGGCCAAAATTACCCTTTGCTTGGGCCTCAAAAAGGTTAAGTTTGTGGCTGATTTTGGGCTTCTCTTGGGTCAAAAGGTGGTCAATATTGGTGGCTACATTTTGTAGTTGTTTGGGCCAGATTTGGTTGTGCTTTGATGGGCCAACTTTAAGATTCATTTGGACTACTATTAGGTCTAATAGTCCATGGTGTTACTGCCTGTAATCGGCCCTCGGAACTTAGTTCGTTAGCGTAGGTAGGTGATGCACCTACTTGTCACCTAAGAGCTTAGATATGTCGAGCAAGCACCTCACTTGTTTTATCTCATTTTCAAAACCCTCATCCTTATACTTTTAACTTAACACTTATATACATTTGAACATTTCAAATTCTAGGCCAAAGTACCCCTTCACAATCTTGAGCTCAAGTACCTTGGTCGATATAAACTTAGTCATATAGGTTTTGAAAGGTACGGGGTGTAACACCCCTCCCCCCTTAGAATCATTCATCCTCAAATGAGGGTAATGCATATAGAGCCCTAGTCCTTTGGTATTTATAATAATTTTGGCAGAGTTTCCTTTATAATTGGGACTATCCAAAAACCTGAAACTCAGCAAAAGTCCAGCACAATACCTCACAGGGCGAAACAACGATATACAATTAAATGCAATCATTTGCACATGTTCAAACCTGATCATATTTGCACAGTAGAAAAAATATTATGAAGATAAGGATATGACTTACCTCTATACTATCTTTAGGTCGTAAATAACTGGGGATACTTTTTCCTTATTTCTTCCTCGGCTTCCCACGTCATTTCCTCGACATTAATATTTCTCCACAACATCTTTACTGAGGCTATGTCTTTGGTTCTGAGCTTCCTAACTTGACGATATAGGATAGAAATTGGTACTTCCTCATAGGATAATTCTTCAGAAAGTTGAATATCTTTGATAGGCATAATACGTGAAGGATCTCCTATGCACTTTCGTAGCATCGATACATAAAATACAGGATGGACTGCCTCCAATTCTGTGGGTAACTCTAGCTCATATGCCACTTTTCCTACCCTCCGAATGATCCTGTATGGTCCAATATATCTTACTAAGCTTTCCCTTTTTACCAAATCGCATAACGCCTTTCATGGGCGAAACCTTTAGGAAAACCCAATCACTAACACTAAATTCCAAATCCCGGCGCCGCACATCTGCATATGATTTCTACCGACACTGGGCTTCTAGTAATCTTTCTCAGATTAGCTTAACCTTCTCAATTGCCTGATTAACTAGGTCGGGCCCTAATAATTCTGCTTCCCCAATTTAAAACCATCCAATCGGTGATCTACATTTTCGTCCATATAAAGCTTCATAAGGAGCCATTTGAATGCTTGCATGGAAGCTATTATTATAAGAAAACTCAATTAGTGGCAAATGGTTATCCCAACTCCCTTTAAAATCTAGTACACAAGCTCGTAGGATATCTTCGAGTGTTTGAATAGTGCGTTCAGCTTGTCCATCTGTCTGTGGATGAAAAGCTGTGCTGAGACTTATTTGAGTACCTAAGACTTTCTGGAAAGACCTCCAGAAATTTGTTGTAAACTGAGCACCCCTGTCTGAAATTATGGAAATTGGGACACCATGAAGTCGAACTATTTCACTAATATACAACTTGCCATAATCTTCAGCAGTATAAGTTGTCTTGACTGGCAAAAAGTGACCTGATTTTGTAAGTCTATCTACAATCACCCATATGGAATCATACTTTTGATAAGTACGGGGTAAGCCTGTAATAAAGTCCATGTTGATCACCTCCCATTTCTAGGTAGGTATAACTATACTTTGAGTTAGACCTCCGGGTCTCTGGTGTTCAATTTTTACCTGTTGATAATTCAGGCATTGGGCTACAAACTCTGCAATATTCCTCTTCATATTATTCCACCAATAAATCTGTCGAAGATTATCATACATCTTCTTCGCTCCTGGATGGATTGAATAGCGGAAATAGTGAACTTTTGCAAAAAAAATCTCCCGAAGCTCCCCGACATTTGGTACACATAGACGACCTTGATATCTCAGAACCCCATCATCCTTATGCTCTATTAGTGGTTGCTTCTGTTGTGGAATTTCCTCCCTCAATCTTACTAACTCTGGATCATCATATTGTTGTTCCTTTACCTTTGTTATATGTGAGGATTCTGCTGTGCTTTGAATAACAACTCCCCCATTACCTTGGTCTAGTAGTCAAACCTGCAAATTAGCTAACTGATGTAGTTCTCTTGTCATCTCAATCTTTCTATTTTCCAAGTGGCTCAAGCTTCCCATGGATTTGCGGCTAAGTGCATCGGCCACTACATTGGCCTTACCTGGATGGTACAAAATATCTACGTCATAATCCTTTAGTAACTCTAGTCACCTTCTTTGTCTTAGGTTTAAATCCTTCTATTTAAATAAATACTGTAGACTTTTCTTGTCCGTAAACACATTTACATGGACTCCAAACAAGTAATGGCGCCAAATTTTCAAGGCAAATATAACTGCTGCCAATTCAAGATCGTGAGTAGGGTAATTTTGTTCGTGCTTTCTCAGTTGTCTCGAGGCCTAGGCAACAAATTTACCATGTTGCATTAAAACGCATCCCAACCCAATCCTTGAAGCTTCACAATAAACATCATAACCCTTTGTGCCCTCTGGCAGAGTTAAGACAGGTGCTGAAGTAAGCATGTCCTTCAACTCCTGAAAACTCTGCTCACATGTATCAGACCACTGGAATTTGGTAGCTTTATGAGTCAACTTTGTCAATGGTGCAGTTATAGAAGAAAATCCTTCCACAAACCTTCGATAATAACCTACTAAGCCCAAAAAACTACGGATCTATGTAGCATTCAAGGGACTCGGCCAATTCTTTACAGCTTCAATCTTTTCGCCGTCAACTCTAATACCTTAGTCCATAATTACATGGCCAAGAAAAGCCACTGAAGTCAACCAAAACTCACATTTGGAGAACTTTGCTTCTAATTTGTGATTCTGAAGTGTTTGCAATACTGCGCGTAGATGATCAGCATGTTCGGATTTGGACCATGAGTAAATCAGGATATCATCAATAAATATGATCACGAATACATCTAGGAATGGCTTGAAGACCCCCTTTATTAGGTCCATAAAAGCTGCTGGGGGATTATAAGCCCAAAAGACATTACTAGAAATTAAAATTTTCCATACCTTGTTCTAAAGGCTGTCTTCAGAACATCTACCCCTTTAAAACGTAACAGGTGATACCCCAACTGCAAGTCAATCTTTGAAAAACATTTGGCTCCTTGCAACTGATCAAAAAGGTCGTCAATCCTTGGATGCAGGTACTTATTCTTGATTTTAACTTTGTTCAGCTATCGGTAATCGATACACATTCTCAAGGACCCTTCCTTTTTACGAACAAAAAAACTGGTGCCCCCCATGGAGATGTACTAGGCCTAATGAAACCTTTTTCGAGTGGATCCTTTAACTGTTCCTTTAACTCTCTTAATTCTGTAGGAGCCATCCTCTAAGAGGGAATTGATATTGGCTGAGTATCTGGGAGTAGATCAATGGCAAACTCAATTTCTCTTTCTGGAGGGATTCCTTGAAGCTCATTCGGGAATACATCTGAAAATTGACTCACCACGGGAACCAATTGAAAAGTCACTGGTTCAACCTCTGTGCTTCTTACTCGGACTAGATGATAGATATAGCCTTTAGAAATCATTTTCTAGGCCTTAAGGTAGGAAATAAACCTACCCCTTGGCGTGGCAGCATTACCTTTCCACTCCAGGATTGTCTCTCCTAGAAAATGGAATTTGACAACCTTAGTTCTACAATCGATATTAGCATAACATGTAGCTAACCAGTCCATACCCATAATGACATCAAAGTCAACCATATCTAATTCAATTAGATCAGCTAAAGTGAGACGGTCATAAATCCACACTGCACAATCTCGATAAACTCGTCCAGCTATAATAGATTCACCAACCTGCGTAGATACAACAAAGGGTCTAGACAACAACTCTGAGTCTGCCTGATACTTACCAGCAACGAGCGGGCTAACATATGAAAGAGTAGATCCAGGAACTATAAGTTCATAAACAGCATGAGTAAAAATAGTCAATGTACCTGTAACAACATCAGGTGACGATTCCAAGTCCTGGCGACCGACAGAGCATAAGTGCGATTCTGACCACCACCTGAACTGGATGCTCCTCCTCCTCCTCTACCTCTACCATGACCTTGTGTAGCCTATGGGCCTGTCCTAGAGGGATGAATTGTAGATGAATAAGTTTCCATTGACCCTGTAGGCTGGGACATCTCACCCCTACCTCTACTTGGACAGTCTCGCATAACGTGACCAGGATGCCCATACGAATAACAGGTATCTGAACCCAGGAGACATATCCCAGGATGCTTCCTACCACACTGAACACAAGGTGGCAAAGGTGGCCTCATCTGACCTGAATTCCCCTGGCGATAGGAACTGGATGCACCTAAACTGTGGCCTTGTCCCAGGTGAGAAAAACGATCATACCTCTACCTTTGCAACTGATATGGGGCACCACTAGTAGGGTGGGGTGATCGCCTATTAAAATGTGGCCTAACATTACCTCGTGGCTCTCCATAAGACCCAGTAGATCTAGCCCACTTATTCTGATCCCTTTCTCAGCTTTGGTTATCTCCAATTCATACTTCAAGGTCCTCTGCAGTCTGAGAAATAGTCTATATCTTAGAAATATTCATATCCTCTTGTGTGGCTGCTATCGTTAATCCCTTAATCAATTCATCCTTAAGGCCACCCACATATCGATAAACTCTAGCTCGCATCGTACTCACAATATCAGGGGCGTACCTTGCTAAAGAATAAAACCTGAGGTTGTATGTCGAACACACATATTGCCCTGCCTAAGGGCTAGAAACTGATCAAGTCTGGCCTCTTGAACCTCCTGTGGAAGATAGTGATCTAGGAAGGCCTCTGAAAATTCCTCCCATTCAGCTGGGGGTGCATTTGATCCCCTAGACCGATCCCAAGCCTCGAACCACAAAATGGCTACATCTCATAACTTAAAAGATGCCAACTCCACTGCCTCTACTACTGTTGGATGCATGACTCAAAGTACCCGATAAGTCTGATCAATAAAATCCTGAGGATCCTCACGTCGGTCAGAGCCTGTAAATATAGGAGGACTTAGGCTGATAAACTCTCAAACCCTAGAACTTTCTGAGCCACCTGACCTAGCACTCGTTGACGCCCCAATTTGTTGTTGTTGTGTGGCTACCATCTGGGTCAATAATCGAACTGCACTCCTGATATCCTGGTCCTCTGCTTCAGGTGGAGGATTTGCAGGTGCTAGTTCATCTCTAACTATCTCAGGTGCCACTGGAGCAGGTGGGGTCAGGGGTACTGTATCCCCTCTAGTCTCATCAGGTACTTGATGAACTGGGATCTCTGGTGTTGATGATTCACATTGAGCCTCAAATCTATCCATTCGGATAGGCGGGGAACGACTAGTACCTTCCCCCGTATCCGTGACAACCCGTCGGCTACTCATTAATCTGGTCACAGGCTTTTCTGTAAACAAGGAATAGAAAAGCATGAATTAGACTTCAAATATCTTATAACCTTGATCTATTGCACGATCTAGCAAATGAAAGAAGGATAATAATTCCTAGATGTCCCGTAGCCTCATGATTATAGGCATGGTGCACAACTTGTAGACTCCCTGGGATTCGACTTGTAGACTCCCTGGGATTCGACGTGCTCTGATACCAAGTTTGTCACGCCCCAAACCATGGGAGGCATGACCGGCACCCAGAGCCCCAAAAGGCCGAGGGCGCAAAAATAGAGTGTATCTCTATTGAACCTGCTGGGGGTCTGAGACTGAAAGATCACTAAGAATAGCAATTTGAAACACTGAAAGCTCAATAGTAGGTAAATAACTCAAGGCCGACAAGGCTATTATCATAGTAGATAGCAAATAACAAGGCCGACAAGGCCATACCCAACACTGATATACATATACACGTTTATAAGCCTCTAGGAGTAAGTAAAATATCTCATATCCAGGACAGGGCCCTGGACTACCCATAAGCTGTACATATATATAACCTGGTCAAAATATAAGCTAGACCTCTGACTCGTCAGCTCCAGATAGAATGGAGCTTACCAAAATGGCTGAACTCTGCAACTCCTTCTGAAAAGGTCTCTCTGGATTTCTTTCTGGACCTGCAGGTATGAATGAAGCGCCCTCCAGGAAACGGGGACGTCAGTATGATAATAATGTACTGGCATGTAAGGTGGAAACATAATCGTAAGTCGCAAGTAGTAAATCTGAACAAGATATAATATCAAACTTGTAAACTGTAATTGGTAAGACTCGTTAAGCTCTTTTCTCCTTTATTCTTTTTAGAACACAACACATGCATTAACTCACACTGCAACTCACTCCTTATAAAACATGCTGAACCACAATAGCACCTCGGTGCACCCAGTATATAATAGCCTCAATATGGCAGTAGCGCCTCGGCGCACATTATGTATATAATGGGTTCAATATGGAAGTAGCACCTCGGTGCACACTATGTATGTAATAGACTCAATATAGCAGTAGCGCCTCGGTGCACACTATGTATATAATGGCCTCAGTATGGCAGTAGCACCTCGGCGCACACTAACAAGCAATCCACGCATAATAAGTGTATAACTAGATTGACCTTCAAAGCTACTCTTATTAGTTATAGAGGTTCATTTAGATAACTTCTTTAGTCTTGACTTACTAGATGTTGGACTCAACTTACCAAACACATATGAATGGGGATTTTACTTGCTAACCTTCCTTTTATACTTTATAAATCTTGATTAGGGATCACAATACAAAGAGGAAACTCGAAAAGGATTACTTATGTTTCGTGCAAAAACAATCAGATTTTTTTTATAAGAAGGTGACTTGAATCGCCATAATGTATCACTTAGTTCTTTAAGACTTTTTAAGTTACCAAATCAACTCTCTTATAATAGAATACTCAAATTCCTCTTCCGAAGATTTAGAGTTCCATTTCAAGATTAATGCTGATAAGAAATAAAGAAGCCTTAACATACCGCGTTCCTTCCGAATATTGTGCTTACCACAACTTGGCCTTTCCTTTATTTATTTAATCTACAGAACAAGGGTATACTGAAGCTAATATTATCTCTTAAACCTAATGCAACTTCGCCCAAATAGTAGCTAAATATTTCCCGGACAGATTTCCGTATTGGCATTAATAAAAGGGTGTATCGTCACACCTTTCTCTCCCATTCCAATACACATCACACACACACCAAACAACTGCCTCCAACTATACAAAACACATCAAACAGCCCCTAGACCACTCACCATAGTGAAATACAATAGCAACACATTGAACCCACGGCTTCCGATCGCCGTCCCATTAGTTCTTAACAACAATTCAACAACAATTGTCCATCCGAACTTCAATCCAAAAATATGTTTATGTGCAGAGTACTTACCACACCTGAAGGGGTGTTTTTATCCTATTTTTATTGATGCCTTGAAAAGCTTAAGTACCCCCTACACATACACCAACAAGAGAAGAAGAAATCTTTTAATTGTAACACAATTTCTATGTGGTCAATCTTAAGAAAGGGGCTGCCATAGTTCATGTCTTTCTTACCATAAGATATCCTAGCTAGATATAGTATATTAGTACCAAGATAATAAGTTGTTTAACTGACCTTAAGCTTGAATGAATCTTGATCTTCTTAGAACCCTAAAGGGAGAGAGGGGCAGCCATGAGGAAAGGAGATAAGAGAGAATTTTCCAGCTTTTTGGTGATCAATATTGATCAACAAAAGGTCTGTATAAGGGACCTTTTTGGCCGACTTTTTTGAGTATATTTGGTCCAAAATTGGTCAAGAAACTTGGGCAAAAATTATCCTTTGCTTCGGCCTCAAAAGGGTTAAGTTTGTGGCTGATTTTGGGCTTCTCTTGGGTCAAAAGGTGGTCAATATTGGTGGCATTTTTTTGTAGTTGTTTGGTCCAGATTTGGTTGTGCTTTTATGGGCCAACTTTAAGCTTCACTCGATCTACCATTAGGTCTAATAGTCCATGGTGTTTCTTCCTATAATCGGCCCTCGGAACTTAGTTTGTTAGCATAGGTAGTTGATGCACCTACTTGTCACCTAAGAACTTATATAAGTCGAGCAAGCACCTCACTTGTTTTATCTCATTTTCAAAACCCTCATCCTTATACTTTAAGCTTAACACTTATATACATTTGACCATTTCAAATTCTAGGCCAATGTACCCCTTCACAATCTTGAGCTCAAGTACCTTCGTCGATATTAACTTAGTCATATAGGTTTTGAAAGGTACGGGATGTTACAATGGCACCACTTAATAATTAAAAATGGTGGGAAATGACCAAAATGCCCCCGGACTTAATTTAAGAAAAGCTGGAAAAATTATCGAAGTGAGTGACCACGGGTTGGATGATGGTCCATCGTCCAAAAGGACAGACCGTTTAAGGGAACCGTGGTTTGACTGAAAGTGTCTAGGGGCTACTAGACCTCAGGGATTATGGTTGGAATGATGACGTGTCATCCAGAAGAATAGGCCATCCTTCGACTCGTCATTTCTGGCACTTGGAAGATAGGTTTCTGAACTTAGGACGACGAGTACCAAAAAAGCTGAGAAGATGGTCCATCATCCAGAAGGGCGGACCGTTCTTGGACTCGTCATTTATGGAACACTCTGATGGGTCTTCTGGAGAAGGGATGATATGAGAACAGGACGGGCCCGTGCTTCCAAATGACGGATCATTGTCTGAGCCATCGTCTCTGGACACTTGAAATTTTCTAAGATTTTTAACTTAGATAGTTGGATACGTGTACGGGGTGTTACAATATCTCCCCCTTGGGATCATTCATCCTTGAATGAAGTCTACACAAGGGAAACTAAGAAGAAAATAGCCTAACCAACATCATAACATAGAAATCAAGGGGTAATCATGAAAGCTGAACTTCTTGACTTGAAAACATGATAACCTAACCTCATAAAACATGTATGCATGCTAGGATCATAAGGGAAATCGGTGGAATGGAATCAGAGGGACATACTAATGATGGAATTCATTTCTCAAGCTGAAACTGTATTGAAAAGAAAAGGATGAGGGTACTTGGCCTTCATGGATGATTCTGCTTCCCAAGTAGTTCCTTCAACTGTGTTCTAAAAGCTGAAGTACTATCATGGTAATCGACTTCTGATTGAAATAAAAACTGAGCTGGTTTCATGAGACACGTATGCATGCTGGGAACGTAAGATCAGCTAATGGGATAGGAACTGGATATCTAACATGATAGTTTGTCTGGGATGAGAGTAGGAACTCGGTTAAAACTCATAAGGAATGAACATACTCTAGAAATCACAGTTAACCGAAAGGGACACCAAACTGAGAGAAGTAGACATATGGGAAGACTATTCTCTTCTGAATACCACTCCTAAGATTTGCAACTAACAACCTCAACAGCACACATAAAGGTACTAAGGTCTAAGTCTAATCACCCGATTCTCCATGTCTAAGCCTATCTCGACTAAACCCCTTGCATCTAGAGTTATCTCCTAAGAATGGTATTCTTTCTTATCACAACAACCAACTAATCCAGGGCTCCCCAACCAAAGGGTCACTAGTTGTGCAAACAATTATCCACATGTATCCCATCACGATATTTAAGCTTATAACTATGGTCACCCTATGGTTTCATAGCTTATCATATTTAAGACTTCTCTCCTCTTTCCTATCATAACTAGGAATCGCAAATTCAAGAACTTCTATAGAGGGACATGCTAAACTTCCTCATCTAACTATTTTGCATGAATAATCCTTACCTCATAATTCACCTACATCTAGAAGTCATGGTGGAACAAGTACACTAACAAGGAAAAAGGAATTTGCTACCTCCCAGCTAGGATACTACAAGTCCTTCTCCCCTAACACTTATAACATCATAAACCAAAACCATTGAATGAAAAGAGCAGGAGTAGGAGCATCACGAATGAAGGATTACATATTGATCTTAACTTACACTTAGCGTGATCAAGCCACTCAAGGTGTGGCTTGGGGAATTGAGCGCAATAGGCATGAGCACTTCACATACTGGGCACGTAAGACACGAGTTAGTAGGGATCACCACCCCTCGTCATCACAGGCAAAGATCCAAAGGGCTTTAGAATAAGGAAATCATAAGCGTGAATCGTTTCAAAAATCAGGTTTGAGCATATACATGGCGTAACATGATTTGACTAGCCATTGAGGTAATTCTGAAGACTGACTGAGCAAACATAACTGAGAATACTGCGATACATGAGTTTGCATACATAACAGACCTCGGGGCATAAAGATGGTATTCATAGACTCGCAGAGTAAGAGTAGAATCATTGTCTGAAGTAATCACTTGTCATTCTAGGATCTGAACATGAGCGTGAATCTGAAATAGGACCAAGGCGCTGACACACAAGGAATGAAAAAAGGTATCATACTAGGAGAGGTACACTTAGGATGCTAGGATGGAAATAAGCTTCTACCTCCCCTGTTGACTTGTTCTAACACTTACCAGCATCGCTACCTGAGCCTCTAAAATCTGACTGATTTTACATCCCACATCTCCCCCGAAGATTCATGCTATCCTTCTAAGTCTATGGATCTCTCACCCATCTCTTAAAGGAACTATGATCATTTTACCCTAACAGAACATATACTACTCCAGAATCTAGCATGAATACATGCTTCTTTCTATAGTCGAAAACTCTACTTTGCCTAAAAGTCTAGGCCTCAACCCTTCTATCTTCACTTTCTTCTAAGTTAAGACAACTCACCACCCAACCCAGAATAGGGGTTCGGGGACTATGGATGCATAAAGGAAGGAAATCTAGTGACGTACCTAATTCAACTTCTGAAGGAATACCCTGACCCAGCTGGCTAGACAATGTAAGGAATTGACTTTGGAGCTGAAAACCACTGTTGCTCCACTTAGATGAGGGGCAATCCTTTATCCTATGGCCTAATTAACTACACTCAAAACACCTCCCTTTGACAGCAAGACACTCACCTAGATGAAACTTACCACAACTGCTACAATGAGGGTACCTCTAGGTCTTCGTAGCCCTATGGTGATAAGATTGAGAGTCGAGGATAGGTGTGCTAACTGAAGATAGGGTTGGTCTTGATGACCTCTGCTGAGAAGATGATTGGTTATGTGTTTTGGTCTTCTTTTTCTTCCTCTTCCTCTTATTTGGTTTCTCTTTCTCATTCAATAGAGCTGTCATGGCTTGAGCCAACATACAGATGGCCTCACGAAATTCTACATTCGTAACCTCATGATCTGGAGTGGTTGGATTAGCATTCCTCATGGGGCTTCTTCATGGAAACATTATCTAGAATGTGTAAGGAATGGATTAGAAGGGTAAGTAGAGTCAAACTCTATTGCATGATAGTGAACATGAAGATGTGAAGTTTTTCCTAAAACATCTCATAGCCTCCCCCTTATAAGTGTGGCGCGCTTCATACCCATGAAAGAGATTCTACTCGATGCGGCTTTAAGACATCCTAGTACTCTTGAACTTGAGGCTCTGATACCAAGTTTGTCACACCCCGAGGTTACCCCCTAGACGTAACACGGGACTCAGGACCACAAGTGCACCAAGATAACCCTTGGTCATAGCATTCTCAAGCATAACAAATGATAAGCGGAAGCATAATATGGAAACCCACTAAGGAAACATCAATAAGGGTCTAAGGGTAACATAACATACAATATCAAAAAGGGGAACTCGAATACAAACTATGTCTAAAAGCCTCTAGTGATAACATAAGAGTTGCTAGGACAAGACCCTACCTAACTCGGAGTATAGAAGTAAAGCTAACATAAGGAAAAGCATAAATAGTCCTCGCACTATGAGGACTCACCAAAGTTGGGCGTGAGTGGCTGGAAACTCTAGTCACGAAGGTGTGAAGGGACACCTGAATCTGCATCATCAAAGGATGCAACACAATATGCATTAGTACTATGGAATGTACTAAGTATGTGGGATATGCATATGTCATGATAAAAAAATATACTTGAAAGCATGTTTAAAACTGAGATCATGCATAATTTATGGTAAAACATTCTTAAATTATCCTTGAATCTGAAATCATGTGGTAATAGTAAAATTTGTAATGTAATAACTCAATGCAATATCATAAGCTAAAAACCTAATCATAAGTAGTAAGTCTGAAATCTGAAAGCAAAGAGTCAATACACTTTTAAAGCATAAATTGTTTCTGTGGGAGGTTCTATAACCGACATAGACAATGTGAGCTACATGGAATTCAATGTATACGCCCCATCAAGAGGACCCAATGTACCTTGCCAGGGGTACAAAGGAATGACTGTAACGTGATCACCTGAAACTGATGCCCAACACGGGACTTAGAACCTATGGGGGCAACGTAGTTCTAGGACATATGGGTACTCTCACCCATCCAAATCGGTGCTAATAGTACTCCCAAAACATACATATAGCTCATACAATACCAATGACATATATGATTTCAAAGCTGATTCATAACCAATGACATATCTGAAGTCAAAGTTAGTTCATAAACTGGTGACATATCTAATTTCAAAACTATTTGAAAAACCCAATGACATATCTAATGCCAAAGCTAAGTAAAACCAATGACATATATAATGCCAAAGCTATTTTGAAAATCAAAAGACATATCATATGCTATGCAATTCAAAGTCATAATCTGAAGGCTTATATTAGCCATAGTTCAAAACATACTTTTAATTCCAACTTCGTGCTTGAAGAATCATACATGCAATTTCATAAGTTCTCGAATGCCATGATATCTAATCATGCTATCTTTCTCTTGAAATCATGTAAATTTATGGAATCATGCTAGAAATCAACTTTCATGCTTGAGCTTTCAAAGCTAAAAAGGAAATCATAATCAAATCATAAGTAATCAATAAGAAACCATGAAGTTAAACATACGAACTGATTTCATAAACTTTCTCCAATTTTAGATCAAAACCCTAATTTCATAACTTCATACTTCAAGTTAAGAATTGGGGAATTTGGGCACAAGAGTGGAAGTAACCCATTGTTAAAAACCCACATACCTTGGTGGAATATTACCCACTTGATTGGAAAAGAACTAGGAGGCTTGAACTGGAAGCTAGGAGACTTGAGCTTGAGAAAAACTTTGGAGAGAAATCTTCCTTTTTGGGAGAAGAATGAGGATCTTAGGAGAGACGTAGGATAATATGGGTGGAAATCCTACTAGAAATAGTTAAAACAGCACCACTTAATAATTAAAAAAGGTGGGAAATGACCAAAATGCTCCTGGACTTAATTTAAGAAAAGCTGGAAAAAATTCCAAAGTCAGTGACCACAGGTTGGACGATGGTCCATCATCCAGAAGGACAGACTATCTAAGGGAACCGTGGTTTGACTGAAAGAGTCCGGGGGATAGTGGACCTCAAGGATTATGGTTGGAATGACGACCGATCATCTAGAAGGATGGGCTATCCTTTGACTCATCATTTCTGGCACTTGGAAGATATGTTTCTAAACTTAGGACGACGAGTACCTGGAAAGCTGAGAAGACGGTCTGTTATCCAGAAGGATGGACCGTTATTGGATTAGTCATTTTTGGGACACTCAGAGGGGTCTTTTGGGGATGGGACGACAGGAGCACAGGACGGGCCCATGCTTTCAAATGATGGATCATTGTCTGAGCCATCGTCTCTGGACACTTGACATTTTCTGAGATTTTTAACTTAGATAGATGGATACGTGTATGGGGTGTTACAAGAGGTATACGGGGGAAGCCTTCTATGAGTCCTACCTGCTCAGTCTATGGGCGCCATAGGAGGTACATACGATCTCACTAGAATATCACATCATATTATTCATTTGCCTGCAAGGTTCTACCCGTGTTTGTTGTTTGTTAAGTATACGCTTCGATAGTATGGCATATTGGAGGGTTTGTTTTCACCTGTATGTATTCCTCGGGTGTATGGGCGCTCATTGGAATTGTAGGTAGATTGTTTTACTTACTCCAATTATAGTTACCTACTAGTCTACTTATGATCATCCTTACCTTGTGAGTTGTATTATTAGCAATGATTAGTTGCCTTTCTTTCCTTCTCGTTATTTGATGTTACCGGTACACCACCCTATTATTTAACTTTTCCTTTATTTACTATTATTGCAAGGACCCATGTGCATTCTCTACTCTTTCATCTGTGTTTTGTGATACATATTTTATGGCTAGCTTAGTTCACTTGTGTTCTGTTGTGACTTCTATCTGTGGCTAGCTTCCTTGTGCCCTAATTTGTTTGCTTTTGTGACCTTTTCCTTCCTTATATGCTATTTACTTATTTTATATTTTTTTTGTTCTCAATCCGCCTATGATGCGTACTGGGTACCTGTTGCTTTGCAAATGGTCCTCATACTACACTTTTGCATCTCCCTGGTGCAGATCCTAGTGTGAGCCATCGTTGTTGACGTGGAAACTCATGCATCGCTTATGGACATTCAAGACATAAGGTGAGCTCTTAACGACTGGGGCTTGGCCATATCTCCATTTTTGGCACTGTTTACTCTTTTGTATATTCAGAGACAGTTGTATATTTTACTTTTGTACTCTCCCTCTTGTACTCTGCTTTTTTAGTAGTGGCTTCTACATTATGATACCAGGTCATTAGATGTTGTAGCTTTCTTGTATATATTCTGGTTGTTCCTTTTCTATGCTTCTTTACTTGATTCCGCTTAGTATCTTTCTAGTGCGTGCTTCGCTTCGACACTGGCCCATTACTACCTGTTTCGGGCTACTGGAGATTGGTTCACCTATATGGAGGGGATTATAGATGCCATCATGACCTGAGAAATTAAGTCGTGATACTACCAACCCAACATAATGCAAAGAGGGTTTGGAGTCCAAAATAGACTCGAGTTGATGTCACATGTGAAATAAAAGAGAAGAATTAGCATTTGAACCTAGAAAATTGAGCTATTCTACGAATGATCTCTCAAGCACTTGGTGATAAAATCCTAATTAAACTCCTTAATATAACCATGTTGAGAGTTGAAATGTATAGGACAGATTTGATCCAACAAGTTGAAAATTAGAATCTTCAATAAACTCGTGTATTTCAATAGATGTTAATAAATAGGAAGCTACAAATATTCCAACAAGTGACAATTTTTTAATCTTCAAATCTATATAAAAAGGTGGCAAGTTAACAATTTTATACTTTTGAACCTCCAAAGCTATATGCTTCAAACAAAATTTTCAACCATACCATAATGGGAGATCACAAATTTAATCTTTAACAAGAATGCATTCTATTTAGACTATCTACTTAATTCTAGTTCACGTTGACAAACCAATGAAGCAAAAATGTTGCATATGTTATGAGAGGCTTGGACATCCATGCAAGGATAGGTATTGAGGTTTATCACGTAACGTATATTCTAGAGTTCTACTCAAGTATCACAAAAATCCAAAGATCACATAGCTTATCTTAAGCAAGTCAGACATGTTTCAAGAATCAAGAAAGAAGGGTAAAGGTGATTCTTGAAGGCAAATTTTACCAAAATGCAGACCAAATAATGCAAGAGATGGGCGACTTTACTCAAACAACTCAGTTAAATGGGTAGCTAAGGTTTAGATTTCCATCGAGGATTCTTCTAAGGATTCAAACTTTATACGAGGAAAAAAATCAAAATAGGGCACCGCACATGCCTAAAGCAACATTCAAATCAAAGCAATTACACATGAGAAAATTTCTGAAAATTGTAGAATTTTGAACATCTTTACAGCATTCTATACCTAGATAGATAAACAAGACGTACTCTAGACCAGCAAATAGTAAAGTTTTTAATGAATAAGAATATCAAAGGTTAGACCTTTTCCACAAATTCTAAACTTTGACACAAGAATAAATATTTCAAAAAAACAAAGCTGATTTTATCTAAGAGAAATTCACGACAGGAAAAAAAATAGACATGGAGACTCTTACAAAAGAATAGAGATGAAAAAATAGAGGCTAAATTAGTGCTAAAACGAAAAAATTAGGAGAACTTGAGATAAAACAGGTAATACTAATAGTGAGGAAAATAGATGTGAATGCTTTTGATCATCATAAACAGTAAGCATTTAGTCTATGGCATGTAACATCAAGCAAATACACCTCATTACGGCATGTAAAACTATAAATATTAAAATGACTAATCAGAAAGAAAAGACACATAAGGAAAGAAAAACATCTATGATCACAGAAGCATAACTAAAACAAAAGAAAGGGGGAAGTTTTTTACCTTATTCAGAGAAGCTCACCGGGACTCGAGCTTCGACAAATATCACTTCTCTACCACACCGAAAGAGATTTTGATCCTCTAGACAGAAATCCAAGCTTCTAAGAGTCTTATAGACTTTCTTAGCTATCAGAATCATCACCCCTACTAAGGAACAGTGAGGGATTTATATAGGCATAGGGTCTGAGGGATATTTGCGGCTGCATCAATCAGGGATGCCCCAAAATTCAAAAAACTCTTAAGAGATAAGGCTTGGGTGAAGTGGAATCATACAAATCTATATGAATAATGAAATTTTTAATGGAATATAGACATTCTTTTGAGAATAAATCCATTGAAAACTTCTAGGGTCTTCTAGAAGTGGACATTGCATCACCATCGTATGATTTTAGAGGGAATACAAGGGAGATAACAATGAGGTTGACAAAGTTCTCTGGGAATCAAGACATTTGGAACTTTTTTGTGTGTCATTTGATATTGTTGCTGTTGTTTGTCATTTTGTGTGAAGGAGAAATAATAAGATCTAGATTAGAGAGACTAATCAAGATCCAAATGCAGAATTGAAATAAACAAAAGATATGTGAAATAAAGCAAATTAATAAATATTATGGGCAACAAGAACTTTATACCTTCACCTCCCAATTGAACTCAATCAACCAACAATAATTACTCAATCAAAGAGAAGAGAAACTAAATGAACCCACAAATGGTTGAATCTATATGATTAATCAAGTAAATAAGTTAACAAGTAATCAAAGGAATCCACCCTTAATTTCTCAACTAACTATTAAGAATCCACCCAATAGATTTCTACACTAGAGTAACTAATTAGGAAATCCACCCAAAACTACAAGCTAGATAGCAAACAAGCATTCAAAGAAACTCTCAATTCATCAAAAACTAAGGAATGAAAATGACAATGGCTTCTATTTATAGTGTTTTCCTTGTAGAATTAATGTCCAAAAAGTGAACTTGGAGGACTTCAAAGTCGGCCCATAATGGGTCTGGTGCGACTGGGTGCATTTGAAGGTGCATAACTCACTAGTCATTGTGATGGTTGCACCTTAAGGTGCAAAGTAGGGTGCCAAATGCACCAAGAGAAGTGATCCTCGCCCTTGGGTTGCACCTCGAGGTAGAGGTACTGTTAGCCTCTTGTTCATGCCACGTGATTATCTTGAAGTTGTAAATCCTTGATTGACGCTCCTCAATGGTCTCCAAAGCCTCTTTCTTCATGAATAGAGCTTATAGGGCTTGGAGTTATTTAGATTGGCTCTGAGTGAATGGCATTGATGGGGTGTTGATGGGCAATATCATATAATCCTCTCCTTCTTGAAAAGGATTCATTCTCAAATGGTAGATCGATCTTGTAGGTGTTGTTATTGATTCTTTCAAGCACTTGGAATGGTTCATCACTCCTTGGACTCAACTTCCCTTTGCAATGTTGTGGGAATCTTTCCTTCCTAAAGTGTACCAAAACCCAATGCTTAGGTTGAATGATCACTTTCTTTCTCCCATGGTTTTGATAGAGATAAACCTTTGAGTTCCTTATTTCCATGTCTTCCCTTACCTTGGTGTGAATCTTCACCATCTCCTTTTCCCTTTGCTTTGCATCTAATCTCACAACAATAACACTAGATAAAGGGGTTAATGATAAATGAATCAATGGGTTGAACCCGTAACACACTTCAAATGGAGTCATGCCAATAGAGAAGTGAAGAGACCGATTTTATGCAATAAATATATCATTATTGTATACTCTTTCATATATATAGCGCAACCCAATTTTTATTTTTTACTTTTTTTTTTTGAAATGGAAATACCTAACTAACCTAAATAATAAGAACTTCCCCCTTGACAGTGGTATATGTTGTATATGTAAATCCTAGATGTGAAAATATATGGAATTCCCCTATGAATCTATGAAAGGTATAAAAAAGAAAGAAAAATGCAAAGAAAAGAATAGGCTAGGCATAAATCGATATGCTGAAATTTAAATAAAAAATAAATAAGAAGAGGGGCCCATTAGATACAAATATTGAATCGTAATAGAAATAGAAAATAAAGTTCAGGTTCGAATTCCATAAAATAGATAATTTGGATGGGATTGTCTATAATGATAAAGAAATAAAAGACTTTCTCGAAGGTAAATGGTTCTCCCAAGAATTTGGGGTTCGTCTAATCATGCAATGAAGCATGATCCCAAAAGTCCTATTGACTACTTTAGTTTGACCATCTATTTGGGGATGACAAAAAGTAGAGAACATGAGTTTGGTACCAAGCATACCCCATAGACTCTTCCAAAAATGAATAAGAAACATGGAGTCCCTATCACTAACAATAGTGTGAGGTACTCCATGAAATTTAAGTACATGAATCACAAGAAAAGATGCAACATGGGATGCATCATCATAGTTATGGCATGGAATAAAATGAGACATTTTAGAAAATAGATCCACTACCACAAATATACTATCATTCCCTCTTTTAGTTCTTGGAAGGCCCAACACAAAATCCATAGAAATGTCCATCCAAGGACCAATAGGGGTGGGAAGAGTGTGTATATACCATAGGGATGAGTGTTGTACTTGGCTTGCTTGCATTCGAGGAATTGTCCACATAGCTTTTCCACATCATGCTTCATCCTTGGATAATAAAATTTATCCTTGAGAAGTTCAAGTGTTTTGTTGACACCAAAGTGTCCCATCATTCCACCACTATAAGCTTCTTTGAGCAAGAGCTCTCTCCATAAACTCATAGGTACACACACTTTTCCATCCTTGAACAAATAGCCATCAATCATTTGGAAACATTCCACATGTCTCTCTTTACCAAGTGCATCACAAACTTCTTTGAAGTCGGAGTCCTTAGAGTAGAACTCCTTTAGGCTTTAAAATCCCATCATTCTAGAAGTCAAGGTGTTAACCAATACGAACCTTCTAGACAAAGCATCGGCAACCACATTTTTCTTACCTTGCTTATAGTGAATCACATAAAGAAATGTTTCAATGAACTCCACCAATTTAGCATGGCCCTTGTTGAACTTTTATTTTCTCTTTAGATGCTTTAAGGACTTATGATCCATCCTTATCACAAACCTTTTTTGCCATAGATAGTGTTGCCAATGAGCCAATACCCACACAAGTGCATACAACTCTTTATCATGTGTTGAGTAGTTCAAATAAGGCTCCTTTAGCTTTTCACTAAAGTAGGCCAAATGTTTCCTTTCTTGCATCAACACTTCACCAATGACCACACCTAAAGCATCATACTCAATTTCAAAGGCTTTATCAAAGTTGGGCAATTGTAGCAAAGGAGAAGAACTCAACATAGACTTCAACTCTTGAAAGGCTTTCTCTTGAACATCATCCCAAATAAAAGGTGTGTCCTTTTTTATCAATTCGGTTAGAGGCGAAGCAATAGTGCTAAAACCTTTCACAAAACACTGATAGAAACTTGCCAACCCATGGAAACTCCTTATTTCGGTTGCATTAGTAGGAGTTAGACAAGATCTAATGGACTCGACCTTTTCTTCATCCACCTCTACACTATTGGCACTCACCACGAATCCCAAGAACACCACCTTCTCAACACAAAATGAACACTTTTTGAGATTTACAAAGAGCCTCTCATGAAGTAGAACATGAAATACTTGCCTCAAATGGTCAACATGTTCCTCAATGGTTCTACTATATATAAGTATGTCATCGAAATAAATAACCACAAACTTTTTAATGAAGGGATTCAACACATGGTTCATCAACCACATGAAAGTGCTAGGTGCATTAGTCAAGCAAAAAGGCATAACTAGCCACTCATATAAACCAAACTTGGTATTGAAGGTCATTTTTCATTCATCACCCGGGTTCATTCAAATTTGGTGATAGCCAATTCGAAGGTCGATCTTCAAAAATACACTTGAGCCATAAAGCTCGTCTAACATGTCATCAAGTCTAGGGATAGGGTGTTGATATTTCACCCTTATTTTGTTGATGGATCTATGATTAATATAGATCCTCCAAGTGTCATCCTTTTTGGGAACAAGGGTCACCGGTATGGCACAAGGACTAAGACTTTATTTGACAAGTCCCTTTTCAATGATTTCATCAATTTGCTTTTGCAACTTCTAAGTCTCTTCTGGATTGCTTCTATAGGCTGGATGGTTTGTAATTTGAGATTCGAGCACAAAATCAATTTGGTGCTCAATACCCTGTAAGGTTGTCAAACCATTTGGCATCTCCTCAAGAAATAAACCCACATATTTTTGCAAAAGACAAGACATGATATTAGGCAAAGTGCTATATCTTGGTTAGCATGTAACAAAAGATCTGTGTTAACAAGGAACACTTGATCAACACCATTCAAACATTTTCTAGGCCTCGCTATCATACACATCTTGTTCTTATTTTTAGCTAAGACTTCTCCTTTTTCTTACACAAGTGTAGAGCTTTCACTAACCTCCTTCACCATTTTAATTTTCTCCCGAAGTTCTTTCATGATCCGGTAATCTTCACTAACTTGATAGGGAGTTCAGGGAGCAAGACAAAACATTCTACCACCAAATACAAATGAATACTTGTCGATTCTCCCTTGATGTACAACATCCCTATCAAATTGCCAAGGTCTTCCAAGCAAAATATGGCATGCTAGCATAGGTACAGTATCATAAAGAACTTCATCTTGATATTTAACAATGCTAAATTTAATACTTAATTGCTTAAGGACCTTCATTTTACCGCTTTCATTGAGCCATTGGAGCTTGTAAGGACTAGGATGCTTATTGATAGGATGTTGCATTCGTTCCACCAAATTATTGCTCACAACATTAGTACATCTGCTACTATAAATGATCAAGGCACATATCTTGTCTAAAATCTTGCATATAGCATGAAACAAGTTCTCCCGTTGATCAAGATCATCTATAGCAATAGCCCCTATTAGTCGCCTCACAACGCAAGATAGATTCACATTTACTTGTAATGGATCATCAGTATCACACTCTAGAGGCACCTTTGTATTCAGAAGGCAATCAATGGTTTGCCTCTCCTCTATCCTCTCATCATCATCATTCAAAGCTATTTCATCATTATCACCTTTGGGATCATCTTCCCTACTCTTTTCCACACACTCTTTATCATCTTCGGTATGGTATCAATCTTTGAAGGCCACAATTGTTCTTCGATTGGGGAACTCACTAGCAATGTGTCCCCTTTCTTGATATCTAAAGCATTGAACGATAAAAGGATGAGAAAATTTAGGTTTTGATTGGTTACCTTCCTTAGCCTTGTCATTCCACTTTGTCTTGTCAACCTTCGCATGAGTAGATTGACCACTACCCTTTGTATAGTACCGATGGTAGAAGACTTCCACTGTCACTACTCTTGTTCCATGAGAAAGTTTTAGTACCCTTGGCTCTGAATGACTTTTTATTTTTCAAGTCAATCTCTACCTTGGTAGCATCGTGATAGGCTTCCTCCAAGCTAGCATAGTGTTTGAGTCACATCACTTCTGAGATAACTTGCCTCAAGTTGGTGAAAAATTGTATCACCGTTTTCAATATTTTCTCATCAAGCTTGGACTTCATTCATAAACTTTCAAACTTATCATAATACTCATCAACACTCTTGGTACCTTGTCAAAGAATGTACACCTTCTTGAGAACTTCTTGATGATAATTTGGTGTAACATACCTGATGAACGCTCAAATCGTGCTCTCCAATTAGAAGGCCACGGTGATCGTGCAGCAAAATAAAATTTATAATTCAAAATGAGTGTCGGGGTCATACCCAAGGGAACAATGTAGTCGCGATCGAGCTAACAAAGAATAAGAGCAACTTATTGGAGTTCAATTAGCAGAGATGGGGAAAAGATATGTAAAAGGGGGGTTTTAGACTTTAAACTAAAAGATATCAATTAGATAGATTGATCAATGATTTTAACCTTGCTTTCGCCAAGAAAGGACAACAAGGGAGAATTGGTAATGGGAATTCAATTCACAAGACTTTCACCCGATTAACACTTGGGTAGTGTTGGCTAAAGGTGTAATTGACCGTCTTTCGACCAATCAACACACAACTCGCGTGTTCTCTCGAATCACCACGAGTAAATAATAACCAAATATTCACTTGGGTGAGTTGGGTTATCTCTAACTGCAATTCTTAGATTAGAGTTTTCGACAACCAAACTATCTCTAGCCTTGGTCTAGAGTGAAAATCCCAAATCACCACTATCAAACCTTCCCGAATTTAGGGTAATCCTTTCTCAAGCAAAAACACAAATTAGAAAGATAAGTCAATGTTTGCAACCATTGACTATAAATACAAGCATAGAAGATTCAAGAGACCCAAATAATCAAACAAGAATAAAATCTATATATGAATTCAATAACCCAACAAGTATTATCTCTAATACAACCCAAATCTCAATTCAACAATTACACCAATAAAATATCAATTAAGAGCAAGAGTTTAAAGAATGGCACTTAAGATTTTACAATACAAAGCATCTTCTTCACTCCTATGGTGTTGGTTGATGAACTTGCTCTCCAAGCTTCCAAAGATGTGAGAAAACTCAAAGATCCAGCCAAAGATATGTTCCCAATTCGATGGGAAGAGTTTTATGTAAATTTGGGTTTCCAAAAATAGGAATTTCCAAATTTGTCCCGCAGCTGATGAAACCTTCATCTCGATTGCATGCGTGACCTTCGTTATTGCGAGGTTCTGAAATTTCCTTCCACGCAGTCGCGTATCCTCAACCTCATGGTCGCGTAGCTTTCACTTTTTCCTTCACGCGGTCGCGTGGGTTCACTTTGCGATCGCGTGGGTTTAGCTCTGTTCTTGTGCATCGCGATCACGATGAGCAATATTGTGCCAGTGATCAACAGTCCCTTTTAGCTCCATTTTGACTTGTTTTCACTACAATCTTTCTCGGACACTTCTAAAACACAGAAACCTGTAAAATAGAAGAAATTCATGTCAAATTGCACTATTTATCTACTTTATACTAGCAAAGGTATAAGATTAGAAGCTAAATAAGTAGGTAGAAATACCAACTTAACAAACCCCCAAACTTTAACTATTTCTTGTCCTCAAGGAAGGGTATGCTTATTTCACTTAACATGCAAGACTATTTCATTAGTACCAAAAAGTCAATCGCAACTAAAACCTCAAAAGATGACGATTTGCCCTTAAGAATAACATCACTCAGTCTATCATTGGGCCAATTCATCTATCTAAATTGGTATGGCTACACAAAGTTAATCAACCCAACCATCACAATCAACAGGCACATGCGATTTGCATATGCCAAAGTGCGGGTCGCACAAGCAATGCACAAGATAATAGTGGGCATGTGCGAAGCTCATGTGGTTTGCACATCGACATGTGCGATGCTGTGTCTCAACTCTGACAAGCTCTATCTAGCCTAATGGGTACTCATACTTTCCCTGGCTCCAAAACATCCAACACACTTGCTACAAACAGAAAAATTAAGAAGCTACAAGAAAAGAATTAACAACCTAGCAAAAAACAAACCCGATGAGGGCAAAACTAGCAAAAACAAGCCCAACAAGGGCACATCAATATCCAACAATACAAATAAAACAAGATCGACAAGGGCGCAATATCTAAAACTAAAACAACATGCTAGATAGAGTTCTAGCCACCCCAACTAACAACGTGAAGTGCCCTCACTACAACAAAATAAGAGAAGAGTTTGAGGGGGCTCCTTGAAGGGTGTATCACTCAGAACCTGAACTGCTATGTCCAGAAAGGACCCAGTATCCCTCATCAGTATCCTTCTCAGCGTCAAACCCACATATCTTCCTAAGAGTGCTCATCATCTTCGTGAGGAACTTGCTTTGCTTCCTATCATGATACCTCTACTTTTTCTATCGCCTTTCCACCTTAGTTAACCTCTTCTTGATGTGCTGCTGCTGGCTCGCTACACTAGCTAGTGTAGGGACACTGGGAGTAGTGGAGGGTGGCGTCCCTAATGCTGGTGCGGTGGAAGTCTCACCCAGACTCGAAGGTAACCCTGCAACAATCTGACGAAGATGGGCATCCATGCCATAGACCTGGCTGGAGATCTAGTGGAGTGTCAGAAGCCCAATTCAGCAAGGACCAATAGTCTCAACAGTTGCGGCTGACTCACGTGCCTTGCTAGACTCAGAAAATAGACCAAATGATGGTGAATACATGTCTATCTTCCTCTTCTTCGATGCATGCATAGGGCCTCTCTTTTTCAGAGGGTGAAACATTTTTTCGGGCTTTCTCTCACTTACACCATCCCTCTTTGTAACCATGGCTTCATAGCATAAGTGAGTGATCAATGAAGGAAAGAGAAGACTCTTGCTACCATCAAGGACCACTTGTTGAATTTCTTGCACGATAAGTTGCTCTAAATTCACCGGCAGACCCTCCATCATAGCACAAATGACCTTTGCTTTACCAGGGGTCACATTGGATTCATCCTTTAAAGGCATGACTCGGGCACAAATGATCGAAAGCCAAGTGCGGGCCTCAAGGTTAAACTCTAAGGATTCAATCCTTGTATTCAATGTTATCCATTGTGGGACCATGCCATTATGTAAGTGCTACACAAACCAATTGGTCCCCATTTCTGTAGCACAGGCTTTGCATGTGGCACTATCAACATTCGGGAGGTGGTAGTATCCATTAATCAACTGAGGATCAAACCGAACTAGTTTACCCCGCACCTGCACTATCAAGTTATTTGCAAAGTTCATCTCGGCCGCATTGGTATAAAATTCACGGACCACAATAAAGTTTGCCTTGATAGGTTCAGAGGCGAAGCACAACCACCCACTAGTAACCAACTTTCCATGGAAGTTTGCCCATTTCTCCTCCAGCCCGTCCAACATGATACCTTGCTCCCTCTTGATTGGCTTTGTCAAAATACGGTCATATAGTTAGGATCACTTGAGAGAGACGAAGGTTCCTTGGTCAAAGTACTTTTCGTCGGCCACTTGGTTGGCATCTTCATGTCTAATTCTGGCCATTTTCAAGCTTAAAGTACCTACACAAGGAACAAAGTTGTCAAACAATGATATAGGCACGTAAAGCAATGTATTGGGACATGATTAGGCAAAACAAATAACCTGAAACAAGCCCGGATAGACCTGGGCAGAGTTGTTGTTTTTGGGACTGTGAAAATAGGTCATCGCTATCGTGACCCATTTCATCGTGATCGCGAAGAAAAAAATTATATTTTTTTAGAAAATCAAAACATCACAATCACAGAATGGGGCATCGCGATTATAAAGCTTCAGAATGTTGTTCATCGCGATCGCGAGATTTGGGCATCGCGATCGTAATGGTCATCTTCTTGCCCAGAATTTTTTGTTCAGATCTTTCATCGAACATGTGCCTTGCACCCTTTTACACACCAATTTTACACCACATGGGCATCACCCTTTACCCCAAAAAATCAGCAAACCAACAGATTACTAACCCCCAACTAGATTTCACTCATAATTTCATACCACAACACCCAATTTACATATTATGAAGGAAGAAAAGATTGACACCCACTTGGGTGTTTAAGGCACTTACTTTAGCATAATGAGGGTGAATCAAATAAGAGAGAACAAAGATCATACCTGAGGATTTTCAAAGGATGTTACAGAATTGAAGTTGATGGTGGATTTTTATTTTTTTTGCCTTGGAAGAGAGAAAAACCAAGTTTCAAAGAAGTTTTTGCTTTTGAAACAAATTAGTTGAACTTTTAATACCTTAAAACAGTTCATTGTCTGGCGATCACGTGGCCTTCTCATGCGATCGCGATGAGTTAACATCCCATAACTCTACGCGATTGCAAAGTGACTCACATGATCACGGAGAGTTATTGAAATTTTATCTCATCGCGATCGCGATGGTCAAGGGTCGCAATTACGATACCTTAGCATCGATTGAGTTTTCTGAATTTTTGCACAGTGCACTGTTTCGACGTGCGATGCCAGGTGTGACACGCACTTTGGGAGGTGTGACACACATCACCTTTACACATGCCCCTACTTTTGTTCAGTTCACTGTTTGATTATGCGATGGACACTCTTCCTGGTGCAAAAAACACATTTTCAGAGGTATTTTTGGGTTCTTTTTAACACTTGGTTCCTCTTCTCATTCCTTGGGGCACCTAAAAACAAACCAAAAAGAAAAAAAAGGTGAAGTAAAGAATAAAAACAATCGGTTGCCTCCCATCAAGTGCATAATTTAACATCATGGCGCGATGCCGACTACCTCACCGTCGAGATTTCCACTTGGAATATTTGAACCTTCGACCCAAATTTGAATCGAGCTTCCGGTGAAAGTCACGTGGTGAAGGAGTGAACATGAGAAGTCCATTTTCTTAATGTCACATTTTGCACTTTTTAGCCTTCAAGTGAGGAAGGTCTCCTTGCTTTCTATTCATGACAACTTTAAAACTGGATTAACTTTGATCCATCCTCCTTCCAAGGTCTTCCAAAAGTTTTATTACTTCGACTCTCGTCCATTCAACCAAACTCAAGGTTGACAAGTGGTTGGAGTAAGATTTCGGCGTCTCCACCTTCAAAGTTGTCTCATTTATAGCATCCTCACTTTCGAATGAACTAGAGTCTTTCACAATGAACCATTGCAACTCTAATATCATTCATCTATTTTCAGCATCGTGATCCTTGTATGGATTAGTTGGTTGCCACAACAACTTCCAGCTACGAGCCTCCCTTGTGTCTTCCTCTTCAATAGGGAGAAACTAAAAACTACTACCCACAATTGTGCACGTGTCAATATGAGCATTCAAATCGATGTCCAAATTTTGGATAGCAATTTCAATTATCCTATCTTTTTTACTTCTCTTAGCATGCCTTCTCAACAATACCTCAAACATTGGTAGCATTCTCTTGCATTGTTCCCCATAGGCCTCAAGTAGGTGAGCTTGCTTTAACACCCGTTCTGAGCTCACAACCTCACCCAATAAAAATTTCTCCTTTTGCTGGAGTTAAAGCACTACCGGTATAGATTCACTTTCGGGCAATTCCATGTTTTGCAAATCTTCATCATTGTCCCCAATGTTAATTTGATTGAGCGTGATGTTTGATACATGTTCATTTGCTCGTCTTGGAGAGTTTTCTTCATCAATTTGACCAAAAAGAGTAGATAAATCTTCAATGACTTGTGTGGCACGATTTTCTCCTCCTCTTCTTTAGCCCTTGCATCCACAAAGACTTGTTTTATTTCTTGCAACCATCCTTTGTGATGTCTTGTTTGGACAAGAGAGTTTCAACCATGGATTATAGGCTTTTCGGGTAGGTGTCATCCTCATCAACTTGACCAAGAGGAGTAGGAAAATCCCCCATGGATTGTGTGGAGAAATTTCTCTTCTCTTCTTCTTTCATTCTCATGCCTATCAAGCCTTGCTTTATGGATTTCACACCCTCCTCTTGGGTTTATAGTGAGACCAAGAGGGTGTGGAGCTTCGCATACATGCCTCCTTTACTTGCTACGTCATGGTTCCTATTAGGATAACAAGGACCACTAGAACCATGGTTAGCATAAGAGGGGGGAGGAGGAAAGTCATTGGGGAAATTTCTCCAATGTCCATCACGACCACCACACAAATAGCAATTGTGCCCATCATAGGAACATGAAGGTGAATACTTCCCTCTCCTAGGACCAATCTTACATTTCCGCCAAAGGTGGGGTCCTCCACAATAACAACAAGGATCAATATAACAAGGGTTGCAACCACGAACACCTCTATCATTTCGAGATGCCATGAAATCAATCAACAAAATAAAACTAAATAAAAGAAAAACAATTATTCACAAAATTGAACTAGAGTAAGTAAACTCAAATTCTAAACTAACTTAATACTTGAATTGTTCCCTGGCAATGGCGCCATTTTTAATGAACGCTCAATTCATGCTCTCTAATTAGGATGCCATGATGATCGTGCATCAAAACAATATTTATAATTCCCAATGAGTGTCGGGGTCATACCCAAGGGAACAATGTAGTCGCGATCGAGCTAACAAAAAAATAAGAGCAACTTATTGGAGTTCTATTAGCGGAAATGGGGAAAAGTGTCACGACCCAATTTCTCGGTCATGATGGCACCTATAACCCCCGGTAGGTGAACCAATCCCCGTAGCCCAGAACAGTTAGTAATGGGTTACAATCGAGCACATAAGGGAACCAAACGAATAAAATAGATAACAGTGATATAAATATATACATATACGGAAACTAAACCAAACCTCAAGACCTGGTATCATAGTATAGAGCCAAACTACATACATGGAGTGCAAATAAACCAAAACTATATATACAGATGTCTCTGAATGGTAATAGAGTACATGAAGCAAAAGATAAACTAAAGCTAAGCTTCTATCGCCAAGAGCTCACCCTCAGCCTGAAGTAGTCCTCAACAGATCTCCAAGCACGAATCACAGCGACCTAACGACGATGGCCCATGCTAGGATCTGCACCCAAAGATGCAGGGGGCAGGGGTGAGC
>QJPP01003252.1:0-71664 GCA_003996215.1 Jaltomata sinuosa | reverse complement strand
AAAGCATCAGCCACCACATTTGCTTTCCCCGGATGATACAAGATATCAACATCATAATCTTTTAATAACTCAAGCCATCTTCGCTGCCTCAGATTCAGATCCTTCTGCTTAAAGATATATTGCAAGCTCTTATGGTCCGTATATATGTCAACATGAACCCCATACAAGTAGTGGTGCCATATCTTTAAAGCAAATACAACCGCTGCTAGCTCTAGATCATGGGTTGGATAATTTTTCTCATGTGGCCGCAACTGTCTTGAGGCATAAGCTATTACTTTACCATGCTGCATCAATACGCATCCTAAGCCCACTCCCGATGCATCACAATACCCTGCATACCCTTCTATGCCTTCTGGAAGTACCAATATAGGTGTAGAAGTCAACTTATTTTTCAGCTCCTGGAAGCTTCTTTCGCATGCATCGCTCCATTGGAACTTGGCTGCCTTGTGTGTTAGCTTTGTTAAGGGTGCAGAAATAGAGGAAAATCCCTCAACAAACCTTCTATAATAACCTGCCAACCCAAGGAAACTACGAACCTCCGTAGGTGTTGTAGGTCTTGGCCAGTTCTTCACGGCTTCTAGTATCAACCCTTATTCCTTCATCAGAGACAATATGACCCAAGAATGCCATAGACTTTAACCAAAATTCACATTTAGAAAACTTTGCATATAGCTTACGATCACGAAGAACCTGTAACACCTGCCATAAGTGATTAGCATGGTCCTCCTTTGATCTTGAATAGACCAAGATATCATCTATGAATACAATCACAAACACGTCCAAGAATGGCTTGAACACCCTATTCATCAGATCCATAAAAGCTGCTGGTGCATTTGTTAGCCCCAATGACATAACTAAAAATTCAAAATGACCATACCGTGTTCGGAAAGCTGTCTTGGGTATATCTTTCTCTTTGACTTTTACTTGATGATAACCCGACCTCAAATCAATCTTCGAGAAACACTTAGCACCCTATAACTGGTCAAACAAATCATCAATTCTAGGAAGGGGATATTTGTTCTTAATTGTCACCTTATTCAACTGCCGATAGTCAATACACATTCTCAATGAGCCATCTTTCTTACGTACAAATAAAACCGGTGCTCCCCAAGGGGATATACTAGGCTTTATGAATCCCTTTTCTAACCAATCTTTTAATTGCTCCTTCAATTCTCGTAATTCTGCCGGGGCCATCCTATATGGAGGGATGGAGATGGGTTGAGTACCTGGAATCACATCAATACCAAACTCTATCTCTCGTTCTGGAGGCAAACCTGGAAGCTCTTCGAGAAATACATCAGAAAATTCATTTACCACTGGAATAGACTGAAGATCTAGTGGCTCCGCATCTATATCTCTCACTCTCACTAGATGACATATGTAACCTTTGGACATCATCTTCTTTGCCTTAAGATAAGAAATAAACTTACCTCTTGGTGTCCCAACATTACCTTTCCATTCAAGGACTGCCTCTTTTGGAAAATGGAAACTCACCCTCTTAGCTCGGCAATCTACCGTGGCATAACATGAAGCCAACCAATCCATACCCATTATAACGTCAAAATCTATCATATCTAGCTCAACAAGGTCAGCCAATGTGTTACGGTCACAAACAGTTACTACGCAATTACGATAGACTTTTCTAGCTATAATAGACTCGCTAGTTGGCGTAAATACTTCAAATGGTTTAACCAATAATTCTGGCGTTCTTTCAAACTTTCCAGCAATCAATGGAGTTACATATGATAATGTAGAGCCTGGATCAATTAATGCATATACATTATATGAAAAGATGGACAATGTACCTGTAACCACATCAGGTGAAGCCTCCAAATTCTGTCGTTCCGCTAGAGCATATGTACGATTTTGAACTCCACTAGAACTAGCAGTTCCTCTACCACCTCTACCACGACCTGCAGGCACTTGTGGCCCCCTACCTAAATAAGGCACCGATGATGATGATGCAGCAACCGATCCAGTAGGTTGTGCCATGCTACCCATGCCCCTTTGAGGGCAATTTCTCATCATGTGTCCCGGTGTACCACACCAAAAACAAACATTTGTTCCAAGCCGACATATACCTGGATGATTTCTTCCACATTGTTTACAAAACTGTCTAGGAGGTCTTGGTTGGCTCGCACTTCCCTGTTCTTGGTACCCCGCTACTTGTGAGCCTTGACTCTCACTCCTTTGCCCAAATTGATTAGCCCTAGACCCTTGAAACCGAGGTGGAGCGCTAGCTGTAGAGTAGGAAGATGATGGCCTAGGCAGTCTATTAGAAAACCGAGGCCTAAACTCACCTTGGGATGGCGTAAACTGGCCCATAGATCTGGCCCTCTTGGACTGCCCTCTTTCCGACTCTTGTGTCCTTCTCCTTTGCCTTTGATCCTCCATCTTTTGTGCAAAAGCTTGTATCCTTGCTATATCCATATCTTTGTTCAAAGCAGCAATAGTACAATCCCTAACCAGATATGAATCCAATCTATCCACGTAACGATGAACTCTATCCTCCATAGTAGCTACTACATTAGGAGCATACCTGGCCAAAGAATTAAACTTGAGACTATACTCTCTCACGCTCATATTCCCTTGGTGAAGATTTAAGAACTGAGTTGCACGGGCCTCCCGAATCTCCAATGGCAGATAATGGTCAAGGAATGCCTTTTTAAACTCTTTCCATTTAGCTGAAGGTGTATTTATACCCCTAGATTGTTTCCAAGCTTCATACCACAATATAGCCACACCTTTTAATCTATATGTTGCCAACTCAACTGCTTCCTTACCAGATACATGCATAATATCTAAGGTCCTTTGGATTTGATCAATAAGTCTTGCGGATCTTCATTAGGATCTGACCCGGTGAATGATGGAGGGTCCAAATTAAGGAAATCACGTATCCGCACACTAGCTTCCCTATTTGCACCACTAGTACCTGCAATTGGACCTGCTTGCCCTTGTCCTTGACCAGCAAGTATACGAGTCAACAATTGGACTGCATTCTTTAAATCTTGGTCAGTAGCATTAACCGGTGGTTCTTGGGGTGCTGCTGCCCTCCTTAGCTCTTCTGGAGACGGAGGAGTGGAGGAAGTCCGTGATGAAGACAGTTGAGCCTCACTTTGATTAGCTCGTCTAGGTGGTGATTTGCTGGTCCCTTCTCCAGTAGCCACATCTACTTGCTTACCAGTACTCTTACTTTTCCTAGTAACCGGCATTTTTGCTATAATGAAAACAATTCAAAGGTTAGATACGATAAACCTATAACATTGGCTCTATTGCACGATCTAAGAGATGAAGAAAAAGAGACAACTCCTAAATGTCCCGTAGCCTCCTGTTTATAGATGTGGTGCACAACACACCCATAAGCAAGACTCTACATAGACACGACTTTGTAGACTCCCTAGGATGACCTGCTCTGATACCACTTTTGTCACGCCTCAAATTACATTTAGACGGACAGGCACTCGATGCCCTAAAGGCCCGAGAGAACCAACTTATAACCTGTGATTTATCATGCATATAACTATGACAATTAAGAAGCTTTGACTATAGATAAGCTGCCTGAATAACAAGACCAACATAGATAGGCCCAAAACTTATGTACACGATCTGGCCATTGAGGCCACAACTGTTAAGAGCAAAGACATAACTAAGTTTTACTTTAACATTGGTCTACAAAGCCTCTACAAGATAGACAAACTTAGTTTAGGTCGGGACAGGGCCCGCCTTACCCTTAACTATACAATACCCAAAATATATACCAAAGACTCGGTAAAGCCCCGAATCAACCTGGAGCTCACCAACAGCAGCCGAGTGTCCTGTGCTCCTACTGGGGAGGTCTACTAGCCAGAGTACATGTGCCTGCGGCATGAAATGCAGCGTCCCCATGAGGGACGTCAGTACGAGAGAATGTACTGAATATGTAAGGCATAAAGTAAACCATATGTAAACAAGAGCTCAAATAGAATAAGGTATCAGTGCATAAACATGTAAATAAGAACAGAAGATCACATTCGCTTACACTTGCGAAATCATGTATATTACGTTCTTTGGTTACTCTTCTTTGCTTTATGATCATTGTAAGGCATGTAATACACGTGACCAACTGATCAGTGGTAGAAGAGGAGTCCCATGCTAGGCAATTTAACCCCTGGGATGCTGCCCTCATAAATATACAAATTGGGATCGACCCATGCTAGGCTTTTGCCCCTAGGCTGCCACCCATAAGTACACAAATAGGGATCGACCCATGCTAGGCTTTCACCCCTGGGCTGCCACCCACACATATACAGATTACTTCATTTAGTTTCTTTAATCTTTGAGATTGTTACTTTGGTGGTTGTAACCTTTATTGAGCTCAAAACTATGGACCAGTAGTAGAAGACATGTGGACATGCACTTAAGGCAGTAACAATGATATAAGGAACAAACATAACATCAACGTACTGTTTAGGAGCTTATATGATACAATGAACCTCATTTGGCTTAGAGAATAACTCACAAAGCTTGCTGTTGAAAGTACCTTTACTAGGAAACTCACTTCGTTGGTAACAACACAAATATAAGAGTTCATGCCAAGGAATATGAAACTGAGAAACCTTACATACCTTGTTGTGTAACTCGGATATTACAACGAATTAAGCTTCCCTCTTTCAGATTATTTATCTACAATGAAATACGTGGCAAAACTAGTATTAGTAGCTAGTTAACTAATTTGGGCTACTTGATCCCACTAAATCAGTAACTAGGCAGTAAGCTCGTAATTGATCCAACCAAGAGTGTTCCTTTCACCTCTTCTCTTCTAAACATATCTACATACTGTACGACCTTCTCATAAGGTCCCTTGAAACTCTTCCGACTTCACAACATATACCAAATAACATACAAAGGTATGCAGGCAGCAAGTTAACATAACACCCAATTAAGTGGTGTATTACCACACCCTCCTTCCATACTTCAATACAACTTCACACACCCTTTTACAAGTTCCACCAAGCTGTCCCAAATATATACACATAAAACCGCTCCTAAAACAATCCCAAACATCCTTCAACATAATAAGAAAGTATTTTTAACTCAAGGATTCCAATCACTACCCCATGGTTCTTGACACAAACACATACAGAATTCTTCATCAAACTTGCATATAAAAAGGGGTAAAAATGGGCAGTAACTTTACCTTAAATTCTGAAAATCTGTCCTCCCAACTTGTACTTCTTCAAGAGCTTGAACTCCCCTTCAACTTAGCTTGAAAAGAGGAGAATACTTAAGAACCCTAATGGTATTTTATGGCTGCTATGTGAAGCTAAGAGAGAGAGAAAGAAAGAACTTCTAAAATCTATTTTTTTTCAAGTTAAAATGAGTGAAATGAGCTGGTCTTAACCCCTTTAAAGGGGGGCTGCTTTGGCCGACTTTCCTTGCTCATTTTGAGCCACAAAATGTCAAGAAGGTGATACACCTACTTGGCCATTTTACATGGGCTTTGTTGGACTTAACCTTATTGGGCCTTGGCTGCCAATTCTTTCCCTTTCTTTCACTTCTTTGGGCCAGAATTTATTCAAGTGGGTGATGGGTGTACTTGGCCCTCTAAGCTAGTCAAAATAGTCTTAGTAGGTGATGCACCTACCTAGTTCTTTAGGCTGGTCAATAAGTCAAAGTAGGTGATGCACCTACTTGTCACCTACTAGCTTAGTTAAGTCAAGCAAGCAGCTCACTTATTTTATTCTATTTTCTAATTTCTAATCCCTTTTGCTTTAACTTAAAACTTCACCCTAAATATTTACTCAAATACAACCTTACCATCTCGAGTTTAAATACTTTTGTCGAGGTTAACTTGGCCGTTTACGTGCTGAACTGAATGGGGCATTACAGCACCTCCCAATACACATTAAACTATCACTACTCATATAATAAACTCGGTCCCTCACCTATATGACAAGGCTATATCAAGTGATATATGAATAGGACTAGTATATGCGGAATACGGGATGTTACACTTCTGCCTTGTTGATTTAAGTTGGTTTATCATTGGGATATTGTAATTAATTGGGAGGTGAGGGTATAAAGTCTCTTGTTGCCCATAATTACAATTTCTTAGTGTTAATCCACATATATTTTGTTTATTTCAATTTCGCATTTGATTTTGATTAGTCTCCCTAATTGAGATCTTATCATTTGGTATAAGAGCTTAGGCTAAAGAGTTGTTCCCATAATTCTTAATCCTAAGTTTATAAACCTAAAAATTCAAGAAAAAAGTGTTGAAAAACGTTTTTGGAAAAATTTGAAAAAAATATATTTTGATTTTGTGTTTTGTTTGAGTTTCTAATACTAGAATCATGTTCTCTAGTATTCATTGAGTCTAGATCTGAGATTTGAGCTTGTTTGGAGAAGATTTGAAGATTTCACCATTATTGGGTGAAGAAAAGCTTGAAGGTTCAACAAGTGGGTTTAAGATCTGGGTGAAATTGGAGACTCAAAAGTATTGGGGTTTGTTCTCCCTATCATAAGGAGTTAAAATCTCAAATTTGGTGTGAATCGGAGTTAAAATCCATTGGGTTCAAAATTTGAATGTTCTTCATGTTCATGGTGTTCTTCATACCTTGAAGAAGGAGGATTTCAAATCTGGGTTCGATTGGGTTTTAATTGAAGATAAACATATTGGGCTTTGTTCTCCTAGCCAAGGGGAGTTCAAATATCAAATTTGAAGAAAATCCGAGTTTAAAATCTTAAGGTTCATATTAAGGTTGTTCTTCATGTTTTTGGTGTTCATGGTGTCTTGAAGAAGAAGAAGGTTGAAAAAGGTGTTTTGATCTAAAGAAGAAAGAAAAGAAGAGAGTACTTGTGTTATTACAAAAGGAATTTACCAAAAAGGGCAAGTACTAGGAGAAAAGGTATAAGAAAAATCAGAAAAAGCTGAAAAATCAGAAGCTTCAGGTGTTCTGTTTTGGGTTGTGCGACGCGATGTGCGACCAGCACATTGTTGGTGCATTTCACACTAGCTTCGCACCAAGGACAAGTTGTTTTCTGGTTTGGTAGTGTGAAGTGAGGTGCGTTGGGCACTTATCCTAGTGCATTTCGCACCAGCCTCCGCACCAATAAACAGTTGCAAATCTGATTTTCTCCAACAATTCTCAGGTTCTATCTATCTTGTTTCTTTTCTTTAATTCTTCTTATCAAATAGAAATCTTAAAGCTAATTATCAACAAGTAATTGATCTACTTAGTTGTGATTAGTTCTTGAGTCCGCTTTCATTTCGTGCTTCTTCTTTCAAAGCTTTTATCGTTTACAAACTCGTTGTATAACTTCTTGGCTCCGTCCATATTTTGCTTTGAGTCATCCTTCTTTGATTAAACAAGAATCTATTCTTCTACAAAAAATTAGTAATCCTTGTGAAGTGAAGGCAAAGCAAGTTTGATACCAACTTCGGGAAGAAGCCATAGAAGGTAAGGTGAGCGTCTACTTACGAGAGGCATAAGGAACTTTACTACTAACGTTGTTTGTTCATTTTGCAGGCCCAAATATATAAGGCCATTGAACATGCCCCTAAAAGGGAAGGTTCAATATATCATGTGGAGTCCTATGCCAATTCGACAAGGCAATTGGCGAAGATGAATGGGAGGATGAATGTTCATGATAATAGGATGGCTTATGGCAAGGTTGGAAGCCCGAAAGGTGCACCTCATACCACCTATAGATTGGGAGCAAATAGGAATCTAAATTCCTTGATGATGATCACTCAGGGGCAAGCACATGAGTCATGCTACCCCCAAGCCACTCAAAATTCCACTCCACATATCCAACATCCCCATTTCCAAATGTCTAACTTCTCGAGTAATGTTAGACAAAACCCTTCTTACCCAAATCGCCAATCAAATCACCTTCTACAAGGGAAACCTTCTATATAGCAACTCAAACCCGAACTCCACTATGAAATACATCACATGCTTCCTTGCATGTACCACATTATCCAAGCCAAGAGCCTTGCCAAGATAACCAATACTAAAACCCTCTCTATGAAGAGATAGATGATAAGATATATGCTAATAGGTATTGGTATGGACCTTAATATGTTGGTCAAATTGGTTATGGTGCACCTAGAGGTAGAGTGCAACCCGAAGTCTATGGTTGAAACCAAGGTGCACAGTGGCAAGGGTATGGAGCTCGAGTTGATCGCTATGATGATAAATATGATGGTCAATATGATGATTGTTATAGTGATCGATATGGTGATAGATATGGTGATCGACATGATAATCGATATGGTACTATATATGATGATCGTCATGGAGATCGTGAGGACTAAGATAGAGGGTTGAATACCATCCAAGTTAGTCTTCCAAATTCTAAAGATAGTAGTCAAGCTATCCTAGTTAACTACAATGCAAGATGGAGAGACCAAGCTAAAAGAGGTATGTGTGTTAATCCTAACTTCCCTCATCCTTCTACTATTCAATGTTCTAAATGTCAAGGTAGAGGGCACATTGCAAGTGAATGTCCTTATTGGAGGCCAATTGTATCCATTTGTGATGAATCTTGTACTCGCAATGTGATAGATTGTGAGGTGAAGGGTGACGATAATGAGCCTAAGATTAGGCATGGGGAAGCAATATCAAAAGGAGATGATGAGAAATTGGAGGAGGACTTGAACTTCTCTTGTGCCTTAAGACAAATCATGGAGGACCTTTCTAAAGAGGAACTTGACCAAAGTGTGAACCTATTTCATACTAGGTGTAAGATCTTAGGGAAGGTATGTTCCTTGGTTTTTGATAGTAGGAGTTGATAACGATCTCAATCGAGTGACTAAAATCGATATCAAAAACACGGAATTCAACAAAACAATATAAAGATAGTGGAGAAATTAAGATGAGAATTAGAAGAAATTAAGATGAGAATAGAAGAAAGAAAGGCTAATTGAATCAACAATCAACCAAGGGAGAAGAGAACTCAATCAAATGCATGAGAAACCAAATTGAATCCACAAGATGATAACTCAATGATCAATTAAGCAAAGAAGATAACACAAGCAATTTGGGAATCCACCCTAATCACTCATTCTATCTAATAATTGGAATTGAACCCAATCAATATCCTAACCTAAAATATCAAGTCTATTCAAGACATTTCAATCATCAAAAATCTAAGTATGAAAATGACTAAGGCAACTATTTATAGTTATTGTCTTTACACAAATAGCCGATTACAAAAATAGCCCAAAAGTGACTATTTTGGAAATAACCCATAAGGGCCCTTCTTGATTGCCCAAATGACATCTTGATCACCCATGGCCTTGTACATTTGTTGCTCCATGGCTTTCTCCGGGCTCCAAGCTATCATCCATATATAAAAGCCCCTCCTAATATGCTCCAAGCTAACCATGATTGTATCAGGAGTAGAGCTAATTATGTAAGTAATGGGACGGTTGTCCGAATGAAGCTCCCTACACAAAGGCACCCAATCCATATGAACTTCAATGGCTCAAAGAGAGTGGTAAAGTGGAGGTGACCGAGCAAGTAGTCATAAAGTTTAGCATTGACAATTTTCAAGATGAAGTCCTATGTGATGTCATGCCCATGATGATGCCCATGCTAATATGTCATGTATTGCTTGAAAAACCTTGGCAAGTTGATAGGGATGTCCAATATCAAAAGGGGTCTAACAAATACTCATTTGTGTTTGGAGGACAAAATCGCAATCTTGCACCTTTGACACCCCATCAAGTGAGTGAGGACTATAAAATCATGAGAGAACTTCGGGAAGTAATCCAAAGGGAAGAAATGGAGAAGCATGAGAAAGAAGTGTTGTGTACGCATAAGGAAAAGAGCTTGGCTAATGAAGAAGATGCCTTGTTTGTGAATGTGGAGCCAAGCAAATGTTTGAAATGTATGGATGAGGAACACTCCTTAGTGGGACTCATCAACACGGATCTTGTATTACACACTAACCAAAGTACTAGCATTTTTCCTAGTACCAACTCTTCTCTTTTACAGGTTCATGATGGAATACTTTCCAATGTGGTTCCTAAAGGATCACCTCACAAGGAAGGAATTGGAAGCCTAATGGAATCTGACTCTATGGATTCCAACTTGAGAAATAAAAAGAAAGACCAATCCTATTGGTCCCAGATGATGCTTGAGATGGAAACACCTTGCGAGCCATGGTTGGGACAAAAGCATGCCAACTTGACACCTCAACCCCAAGGTATGTATCCATTCCCTCCTATTCTAAGTGACCCTTGGAGTCATGATGACATTTTCCCTAAGGTAGTACAATCCTTGAAATTGTGTGACTTTATGTCCTACCTTGAGAATGTCAATGTTTCTCAAACCTCTTCATGGTTTATTGATGCTATGCTTAAATTGTGTGAGCTCCGCAACCCAGAAGCCCCATCTATTTGTTTCTTTGGAAAGAGTCCATGGTGTATATTGGATGCCCAACTTTTGTTTCCTACTTCTTGTCACACTCATGTGGATGGACATGTCGAAATGTTAGGATGGACTCTTAGGAGTATGCTACGACTCATGAATAGAGAGAACCCAACTTTTTGGGAGGACTATTTGTTGAAGTAAAATGTAACTCATAGTTCCTTCAATCTCTCTAGTGGCATAACTCCATGTGTTGATACACTCCCTTCGGGAGATTATTTGAGAAAGGAAGGTGAATTGTACTTGAAATACTTTATCTTACTTCCTTGTGTTCTAAAGTGTGATGAACTTCTTGCTAGCATGCAAGGTTTGAAAAATAGATTTACCATTGAGAACACTTGGGATGAGTTTAGTGACCTTTAATCCTTTCTCTACTACTTGTTTGCATATGATGAACCCGTGCTAGTGGGTGATATCATGTTTGTGACACCTAGGGAAAATGTGTCATTGCCTACATTGGGTGTTAACTATATACTTGCATCCTTGTTTGACACACTCGTGCTTAAGTTGTGTGAACCACAACTTGTGGATGCTAAGTTTCTTACTTGTTTGTGGAGAGTCCTTGGATGTTCAAGACTTCTTGTCACCTTCATAGGGTTGGACAATTTGAAGTATCAAATGAGACTCTTGGGAGTATGCTTAGTGCAATAAATGGAAGGAACCCAACTTCTTGGGAAGACCATTTGATTGGGAGAAAATGGGATTCTTATAGATTCCACATCATCCCTTATAGCATGACTCCATTGAAAGATACCCTCCCTTTGAAGAGTTGTTTGGAAAGAAAAAATGGCACTTGTGTGATGAACCGCAAGTTGATGTCATATGTCCAAACATGTGAGAATGTGCTTGTTAGGATCCTTGTATCTAATTGTAAACTTGCATATGAGGACACCATGATTGACACTAATGATCTTGTTACCTTTATTTACTATCTTTTTGCATATGATGATATTTATGAGTGTGTTGAGTATACATCATATGTTAGCTTGAATCATATAAAAAGAGAAGGTGAAGTATGCCCAAATGTCAACACTTCATCCTTAGGTGTTCCACCTTGTTTTGAATTGCTTGATACATTTCTTGAACTTAATGGTATTCTTGCATGTGAAAAACCCTTGGATGAGACTAGAATGCTAAATACCTTTCTCTACTACCTCTTTGCATTCAATGATGTCTATGTTTGCATTAATGATGCATTGGAGAGGGGGAAGCTTGTTATTGGGTCACACCCTTATTTTTGTGACAAAGATGAGTGGGTCTCATATACATTTGACCTTGGAGACCCTTCATGGGTATGTGAGCTTTTACTGGTACCACCTTTTGGATGGTCCTATCCTTATGTTGAGTGGAATGACCAATTTCCTTGTACTCCATATGTTGACTTCATTGTCATTACAATGAGGAATGCTTGGTTGTTCCTTGAGAATGTGCCACGTTGGCATACTACTTCTTGTGCTAACCCATGTGCTAACCCTCTTCCATGAGGAATTTATGGTTGTTTGTCCTTTCTATGTTTTTGCAAGGTTTGGATTTAAGGATGAATTCTTTTCAAGAAGGGGAGGATGATATAATATGGCCCAACGACATTCATTCTAGACCTATACTTCAAGGTCTAGACAAGAGTATCCAAGCCACACTCACCCTTGGAGCACAAGAGGGAGCTTGGAAGAGCCTCTTTACACTACAAGTTAAGCAATTCCATATTTGGATGACCACGTGGAACAAAGAGGCTGCCAGTGAATTTGCCCGATGGTGCAAAGCTCATGCGACACGCACATCATCTGGTGTGAATCGCACACCAACTCTGCACTTCAGATGCGACCAACACAATGGCTGGTGCATTCAGCACTTCGAATGCACCTCTAGCCACACCAGACCCATTATGGGCCTATTTTTGAAGTCTTCCAAGGTCACTTTTGGGCCTTGATGTAATAACTATAAATAAGGGTTCCCTTCCCTTTAGCTCCTTAGTTGTTGAATGATTGAGATATGCTCTTTGACAACTCATATTGTAGTTGGTAGCTTTTAGTGTAGCTAAATCTATTGGGTGAATTCCTAATAGTCTATTGGGAGGATTCCTAATAGTTTAGATGAGTAATTAGGGGTGGATTCCCTTGGTTGCTTGATAACATCTTTTGCTTGAATTTTACATGAGAATACTCATCTGTGGATTCATTTAGAGTACTTCTGCCTTGTTGATTCAAGTTGGTTTATCATTGGGATATTGTAATCAATTGGGAGGTGAGGTTATAAAGTCCTTTGTTGCCCATAATTGCAATTTCTTAGTGTTAATCCGCATATGTGGTTTATTTAAATTCTGCATTTGATTTCGATTAGTCTCCCTAATCGAGATCTCATAAATAAAGGCCTAAAAGTGACCTTGAAAGATAGCCCAACATGGGTCCAATGCACTTGATGTGCGTTTGGGTGTGCGTTTAGCACCACAGAGAGTGCGGGTCACACAGTGCTTCGCACACTTGAATCAGAAGCTTCTCTGCAGCCTTGTACGATGGGGTGTGCATTTAGCACCATAAGAAGTGTGTGACGCACCTTCAAAACAGATCACTGGAAGCCTTGTTTTCCCATGCGATCATTCATAAGTTGTAGATCCTTGATCTACGCTCTTCAATGGTCTCCAATGCCTCTTTCTTCATGAATAGAGCTTGTAAGGCTTGGAGTTCTTTTGCTTGGCTCCTAGTGAATGGCCTCATAGGGGATGTGCCAGGTGATATCATATCATCCTCTCTTTCTTGAAAAGGATTTGTCCTCGAATCCATAGCTTCACCTACAACACAAGAAGATAGATCACTCACATTGAAAACATTGTGAACATTATACTCACATGGTAGATCAATCTTGTAGGCATTGTCATTGATCCTTTCAAGCACTTGGTATGGGCCATCACCCGTTGGACTCAACTTCCCCTTGCGGAGTTGTGGAAATCTTTCCTTCCGAAAGTGAACCCAAACCCAATCATTGGGTTGAAAGATTACTTTCTTCCTTCCATGATTTTGCCAGAGAGCCACCTTGGAGTTGTTCTTTTCCATGGCTTCCCTTACCTTTCTGTGAATCCTCACCATCTCCTTTGCCCTTTGTTTTGCATCTAGGCTTACAACAACATCACTAGACAAGGGGGTTAAGGATAATGGAATCAATGAGTTGAACCCATAACACACTTCAAATGGAGTCATGCCAATAGAGGTGTGAAGAGAACAATTATAAGCAAATTCAATCAAAGGGAAACGGTCCTCCCAAGAAGTTGGGGTTCCTCTAATCATACAATGAAGCATGCTCCCAAGAGTCCTATTGACTACTTCAGTTTGACCATCCATTTGAGGATGACAAAAAGTAGAAAACATGAGCTTGGTACAGAGTGTAACCCATAGACTCTTCCAAAAATGGCTAAGAAACTTGGAGTCCCTATCACTAACAATAGTGTGAGGTACTCCACGCAATTTAAGCACATGATTCACAAACAAAGATGCAACATGACATCATCACATTTATGGCATAGAATAAAATGAGACATTTTAGAGAATCTATCCACTACCACAAAGATACTATCATGCCCTATTTTGGTTCTTGGAAGTCCCAACACAAAATCTATAGAAATGTCCATCCAAGGACCAAGAGGGGTAGTGATACTAGATTGGATAGCATGGATGGTACTATCTTGGATGGCAATTATCTTTCAAGACCTTTCACACGTAGTCAAGCTAAAGAGCTCCAAGACCTTCAAGCAATGTTCATGAAAAGGGAAGCATTGGAGAAGCTTGAAGAATACCAAAGGAAAGTATACAATGTGTGGGTGGTCCATTAAAGTGAGGTGGAAGGAGGAATTCAAGAATTCCCAAAAGAAGTCAACCAAAAAAGGCCCTTACTTCATTAAGGGAAAAATTGTAATAGCTAGTGTCTTCTTATTCTTTAGTATAAGTAGTAGCTTTTCTTCATTTTGAAGACTAGTTTTGGACATTGAAGATTCTACTCTAAATTTGTAGTTGCTAGCTATTGTAGTACTTAGTGAAATTTCCTTAAGGAATTAGTGGTTATTAGGTGAACTCTCTTAATTTTTGGAAGACTTCTCTTGCTTAATTAATCGAAGGTCTTCCATTTGTGGAATCCCTTAGTTCCTTGATTAGTTGAGTTGGTTTAATTTCTAGTTAGTGGAGTCAATTGGGAGGTGAGGGTTCTAGCCCCTTGTTGCCCATAATTTCACTTTCTAGTTCTTAATTCCACATATCTTTTCTTTCTTTACTTCTTGGTTGTTTGATTTCCATTATCATTTAGTATCAGAGCTTGGTTTACGTTTGTTTCCACAAATCCAAGTCTTGGGAATTTGATATCTTCAAATCCAAAAAAAAAATTGAAAATCCCAAAAAAATTCAAAAATCCGATTTTTTTTTTGTTTTGATTTGTTATTTTTGACACTAGATCTTGATTCTCTAGTGTTTTTTGAGTCTAGATTTTAAATTTCGTGCAATTTGGAGTTGTAGAAGTGGAGTTTCCATTAAAGAGTTTTGAGCTTTTAAAGCTTTACAAACTTTGAAAGTGGGTCTATTGATTGAGCAGGAATTGGAGCTTAAAATCCATTGGGGTTTGTTCCCTACGTTAAGGGGAAGCTAATCCTAAAATTTGAACCAATTCCGAGCTCATTTGAAGGTGTTGGTGTTTAGTGTATGTTCTTAGTGTTCTAGGTGTTTTTGATATTCATCAAGAACATCTTAAAGAAGAAGAAGAAGCCAAAAGGTACATTTGATCCAACTTTTCCAAGTCAAAGTGGTCAAAGATGTTTGTTGGGTCCACAAGTGGAATTTAATTTTTTTTTTTATAAAATTCCACGTGGGACCTACCACATCAGTAGCCACATCAGCAGTCAATGCCACATCAGCAGCAGCTGCCAACGTGGCAGGAGACTTCCCCAGTCTCACCAGGCGCGTGAGTACAGTTTCAGAGGGCTGTTTTGCATCAGGTTCTATACTTACTTTTTTTTAGGGGTCTCAAATTTTGGGACCATAAAAATTTTCTTAGTGTTGGAACTTTTAAGACCCCAAAATTTTTCCAAGCGTCCAAACTTCAAACTTCTTCTTCTATACTCATTTCTCTTTGATTTCTCAACTATTTAACATCTTTAATTACTTGTTAACTAGTTTTAAAACATCAAAGCATCTCTTTGATTCTCCAAATTAAGCAACAACAAGTAGTTTCTCCTACTTTTTGTTACTTAATTCTTGAGTTTGAATTCTTTCTGCTTCGTCCTCCTTCTTTCTTGTCTTGTTTCGTTGATTAATTTGTTGATTCAAATCCGTTTAGAGTCTTTCAAGTAGTCTTTCATTTAAGAGTCACAAGAATCCACTCCTCCACAAAGGATAGGTGACCTTGAGTTGATTGAGCAGAGCTAGTTCACTACCAATTTTGAGATGATGCCATAGAAGGTGAGTTGAGAGTTACATACGAGGGACGTGAGGCTTTTACTACTAACCTTGTTTGTTGAGTTTTGTAGGTACCATGTCCTACCACGGTGCAAGTTCAATTGGGGAGAGCTCGGAGAACCTCCATTACCCACCTCTCCAAACAAGTGGCGGAAATGAGAGCGGAAATGAACAGGAAGTTAGGAGGTATCGAGGAAAGGTTGGTACGGGTGGAAAATGATAATAGAGGGAAGGCACTCCAAGTCGAAAATGAGGAGGCAAGGCGAGCATCGGTGCAATCCACCACCATTACTCCAGTTCAAGCTCACCAACTATGTTACCCTCCACAAAATCAAACCCGAAACTTCCAACAACCCACCTTCCAAACAAATAACCCTCCAAACTACCCAAGGCAACCAACACCATATCTGCATCCACAACCCTATCACCCTCTACAAGAGAACCGTCTTTTTGTGGCAAACCATGTTCTATACCAAACTCCACTCCAAAATCCATCAAATGCATCCTTACATGATTCCTATATATCACCTCCACGAAACACCACACAAACTCCCTACCCAAACCACCAATTTCAAAATTCTCTCTATGATGACATGAATGATGAGCACAACAATGATGAGTTTTAGGAGCATGGGGGTAGAGATGGATATGAAGGGCCAAGGGAAGGAGTCTGGCCTCGAGACTTGGGGTGGGACCAAGGACTGGGAGGTCAAGACTATGGGAATAGGGGAGATAAGATGGGGCATAGAGGAGCTAGGTATGGAAAATGGAATGATCAAGATAGGGGATTGAACACGATCAAGGTTACACTTTCAAAGTTCAAGGGAAGTAGTGACCCGAATGAATTTCTTGAATGGAAACTACAAAGTGAACGGATTTTCCTTACTTATAACATCTCAGAATTATTAAAGGCAAAGTATGCCCTCACTCAATTCGAGGGATATGCTTCCACATAGTGGAAATCCAAGAGGAGGGAATGAGAGAGTCATCGCATCTATGAGTTGCCCACTTGGCAAGAGTTGGTTGGTCTAATGGAGTATAGATATTTGACTCCAGATTACTACCAAGAAGCTCTCAAGAAGGTGTACATGCTTAGACAAGGTACCAAGAGTGTTGAAGAATACTATGATGAATTTGAGAACTTGAGAATGAAGTCTAAGCTTGAGGAGCATATGCAATACACGGTGATACGATTCATGGCAAACTTGAGGCCCGATATCTTGAAGCCTTTGAGACTTAAACACTATGAGAACCTTGAAGCGGCTTTCCATGATGACTCAAAGGTAGAAATAGATTTGAAAGATGAGAAGACATACAAGGCCAAGAGTTTTCCAACCTCCTCATGGAGTAAAAACAATGATAAGTGAAAGACCCCAACTCTTCGAGAATCATCTAAAGGTAGTGGTCAAGACACTCAAGTTAAGGTTGATTACAAAGACAAAGGGAATGACAAACCAAAAGGAGGTAACTTCGAAAAACCCAACTTTCCTCGACCCTCTACCATTCAATGCTTTTGATGTCAAGGAAGGGGACATATTGCTAGTGAGTGTCCTAATAGGAGGGCCATTGTTGCTTTTCATGATGGGTATAAAATGGATGAAGAAGATGTGAATGACGGAAAGAGTGAGGGAGAGGGAGATAAAGGTGAAGGGGAGAGAGTAGCTTCGGGGGATGAGGAAGAAAGGTTGGATAAGAGGGTAAATTTTGCTTGCTTCATGGAAAAAGGGCAATCTCTACTTGATGATAATGAGGAGTTGAAGGTAAATACCAACCTCTCATGTGTTGTGAGGAGTATTATGGGAGCCCTTGCCAAAGAAGAACTTGACCAAAGGGAAAATCTCTTTCATGCTAGGTGTAAGATCCAAGATAAGGTGTGTTCTTTGATTATTGATAGTGGGAGTTGCACTAATGTGGTGAGTAGTTCTTTGGTGGAGCGTATGCAAATTCCAACAAGAATACATTCTAACCCTTACAAGCTACAATGGCTCAATGAGAGTGGAGAGATGAAGGTCCTCAAATAAGCAAGTATTCGATTTAGTGTGGGCAAGTACAATAAGGAGTTGATTTGTGATGTGGTACCTATGTTGGCTTGTCATGTATTGTTGGGGAGGCCTTGGCAATGTGATAGAGATGTTGTGCACTATGGAAGGACCAACAAGTATGCTTTTGTGATTGATGGTAAGAAATATGTACTTGCACCTCTCACCCCTTACCAAGTGAATGAAGACTATCGGGCTATGAAGGAGCTTTGTGAAAGGATAAGGGTGGAAGAAGTGAAGAGTGAAGGTGAAAGCTCCACCATTGTTCCAAAAGAGGGAAGTGACTTAGCTAAAAATAAGAAGAACATGTGTATGATAGCCAAGCCAAACAATTGTTTAAAGGGTGTGGATGAGCAATGCTTTTTAGTGTGTCTTGTCAAAACCAATCTTTTATTGCATGCTAACCAAGATACTAGCATTTTGCCTAGTATTGTTTCTTCTCTTTTGCAAGATTATGATGAACTATTTCCGGAAGAGATGCCCGAGGGACTACCACCCTTGAAGGGAATTGAGCACCAAATTGATTTTGTGCTGGGGTCACAAATTCCCAACCAACCTGCCTATAAGTGTAATCCAAAAGAGACTAAGGGGCTACAAAGGCAAGTGGAAGAACTTCTTGAAAAGGGACTGAAAAACGAAAGCCTAAGCCCGTGTGCCATACCGGTTATCCTTGTTCCCAAAAAGGATGGTACTTGGAGAATGTGCATTGATTGTAGAGCCATGAATAAGATTACAATCAAGTATAGGCATCCAATTCCTAGACTTGATGACATGTTAGATGAGCTATGTGGAGCAAGTGTGTTCTCAAAGGTTGATCTTCGGAGTGGGTACCACCAAATTCGCATAAAACCGGGTGATGAATGGAAGATGACTTTTAAAACAAAATTTGGGTTGTATGAATGGCTTGTGATGCCATTTGGTTTGACTAATGCCCCAAGCACTTTCATAAGATTGATGAATCATGTTCTAAAACCCTTCATTGACAAGTTTGTGGTTGTGTACTTTGATGGCATACTTGTGTATAGCAAGACAATTGAAGAGCATGTATCCCATTTGAAACAAGTGTTTGATGTTTTGCTATGAGAAAGATTATTTGTGAATCTCAAGAAGTGTTCTTTTTGTGTTGAAAGGTAGTGTTCTTGGGCTTTGTGGTTAGTGCAAATGGTATAGAGGTTGATGAAGAAAAGGTGGAGTCAATCAAGACTTGGCCGACCCCATCCAATGCAACCGAGGTAAGAAGTTTTCATGGTTTGGCAAGCTTTTACCAGCGATTTGTGAAGGGCTTTTGTTCAATTGCTTCCCCATTGACCAAATTGATCAAGAAAGATGTACCTTTCGTGGGGGGGGGGAGAATAAGAGAAGTCCTTTCAAGCATTGAAGTCCATGTTGAGTTCCTCGCCATTACTCCAACTACATAATTTTGATAAAGCTTTTGAGATAGAGTGTGATGCTTTGGGTGTTGGTATAGGTGGTGTGTTGATGCAAGAAGTAAAACCATTGGCTTACTTCAGTAAAAAACTAAAGGGAGCTACTCTTCGATACTCAACTTATGACAAGGAATTATATGCACTTGTGAGGGTATTAGCTCATTGACAACACTACTTGTGGCACAAAGAATTTGTGATAAGGACAGATCATGAGTCCTTGAAGCATCTTAAGGGGCAATCCAAGTTGAACAAGCGACATGCCAAATGGGTTGAATTCATTGAGACCCTTCCATATGTGATCAACTATAAGCAAGGCAAAGAGAATGTAGTAGTGGATGCTCTATCAAGGAGGTTTGTATTGGTCATACCTTGGCTTCTAAAATGATGGGCTTTGAAAGCTTGAAGGGATTCTATTCCACGGATACCGATTTCAAAGAAACTTTTGATAGTCTTAGTCAAGGAAAGCGGGTTGACCGGTTTCAATTGGTTGATGGATTCTTGTTTAAGAATGGGCGAGTTTGTGTGCCCATGAGTTCATGGAGAGAGTTGTTCATCAAGGAAGCTCATAGTGGCAGTTTGATGGGGCACTTTGGAGTACCCAAAACACTTGACATCCTTATGGAACAATTTTATTGGCCAAAGATGAAACATGATATCGAGAAGATTTATGGACAATGTCTCGAATGCAAGCAAGCCAAATCCACGACTCTGCCTCAAGGTAAGTATACCCCTCTTCCTACTCCTAGTGGTCCATGAATGGACATTTCTATGGATTTTGGGTTATGACTTCCTAGACTAAAAGAGGACATGATAGCATTTTTGTGGTAGTGGATAGATTTTCTAAAATGACTCATTTCATTCCATGCCATAAGTGTGATAATGCATCCCATTTAGCATCCTTGTTTGTCAATAATGTGCTTAAATTGCATGGAGTCCCTCAAACCATTGTTAGTGATAGGGATTCCAAATTTCTTAGTCATTTTTGGAAGAGTCTATGGGGTACACTTGGTACCAAACTCATGTTCTCTACTTCTTGTCATCCCCAAATGGATGGGCAAACCGAAGTAGTCAACCGAACTCTTGGAAGCATGCTTAGGTGTATGATTAGGGGCACCCCAACCACTTAGGAAGACCGTTTACCCTTGATAGAATTTGCATATAATTGGTCTTTCCACTCATTTATTGGAATGTCCCTGTTTGAGGCATGTTATGGCTTTAACCCGTTATTTCCATTAACTATGACTCCTTTGTCTAGCCATGTTGTTTTGAGCCTAGATGCTAATCAAAGAGCAAAGGAGATGATGAACATTCATTCCCAGGTCAAAGAGGCCATTGAAAAGAACAATTTAAAGGTGGCCAACCGAAAGAATCATGGAAGAAAGGAAGTGATTTTCAACCCAGAAGATTGGATGTGGGTTCATTTCCGAAAGGAGAGGTTCCCACAAGCTCGAAAAGGAAAGCTAATCCCAAGTGGAGATGGACCCTTTAAAGTGCTCAAGTGGATAAATGACAATGCATACATGATTGACTTACCAAGTGAGTATAATGTTCACAATGTTTTCAATGTTAGTGATCTTTCTCCTTGTGTTGTAGGTGATCCTTTGGATTCGAGGATGAATCCTTTTCAAGAAGGGGAGGATGATACTAGATTGGATAGCATGTATGGTACTAGCTTGGATGACAATTATCCTTCAAGACCTTTCACACGTAGTCAAGTTAAAGAGCTTCAAGACCTTCAAGCAATATTCATGAAAAGGGAAGCATTGGAGAAGCTTGAAGAATCCCAAAGGAAAGCATACAATGTGTGGGTGGTCCATTAAAGTGGGGAGGAAGGAGGAATTCAAGAATTCCCAAAAGAAGGCAACCAAACAAGGCCCTTACTTCATTAAGGGCAAAATTGTAATAGCTAGTGTCTTCTTATTCTCTAGTATAAGTAGTAGCTTTTCTTTATTTTGAAGACTAGCTATTGTAGTACTTAGTGAAATTTCCTTAAGGAATTAGTGGGTAATTAGGTGAACTCTCTTAATTGTTGGAAGACTTCTCTTGCTTAATTAATCGAAGGTCTCCCATTTGTGGAATCTCTTAGTTCCTTGATTAATTGAGTTGATTTAATTTCTAGTTAGTGGAGTCAATTGGGAGGTGAGGGTTCTAGCCCCTTGTTGCCCATAATTTCACTTTTTAGTTCTTAATTCCACATATATTTTCTTTCTTTACTTCTTGTTTGTTTGATTTCCGTTATCAGGTAGGGAGAGGCGTGTACATACCTTGGGGCCGAGTCTTAGACTTGGCTTGCTTGCATTGGAGGCATTGTCCACAAAACTTCTCCACATCATGCTTCATCCTTGGCCAATAGAATTGCTCCATGAGAATGTCAATTGTCTTGGTAACACCAAAGTGTCCCATCATTCCACCACTATGAGCTTCTTTGAGTAAAAGCTCCCTCCACGAACTCATAGGAACACACACTTTGCCATCCTTGAACAAATAACCATCAATCATTTGGAAATGTTCCACAAGCTTTCCTTGGCCAAGTTTATCACAAATCTCTTTGAAGTCGGAGTCCTTAGAGTAGAACTCCTTTAAGCTTTCAAAACCCATCATTCTAGAAGTCAAGGTGTTAACCAATATGAACCTTCTAGACAAAGCATCGGCAACCACATTTTCTTTCCCTTGCTTGTAGTGGATCACATAAGGAAATGTTTCAATAAACTCCACCCACTTAGCATGGTTCTTGTTCAACTTTGATTGTCTCTTTAGATGCTTCAAGGACTCATGATCCGTCCTTATCATAAACTCTTTGTGCCATAGATAGTGTTGCCAATGAGCCAACACCTGCACAAGTGCATACAACTCCTTATCATATGTTGAGTAATTCAATGAGGCCCCCTTTAGCTTTCCACTAAAGTAGGCCAAAGGCTTTCCTTCTTGCATCAACACTCCACCAATGCCAACAGCTGAAGCATCACACTCAATTTCAAAGGCTTTATCAAAGTCAGGTAATTGCAACAAAGGAGAAGTTCTCAACATAGACTTCAATTCTTGAAAGGCTTTCTCTTGAACCTCTCCCAAAATAAAGGGTGTGTCCTTCTTGATCAATTCGGTTAGAGGGGAAGCAATAGTGCTAAAGCCTTTCACAAAGCATCGATAGAAACTTTTCAACCCATGAAAACTCCTCACTTTGGTTGCATAAGTAGAAGTTGGCCAAGATCTAATAGACTCAACCTTTTCTTCATCGACCTCTACACCATTGTCACTCACCACGAACCCCAAGAATACCATCTTCTCCACACAAAATGAACACTTTTTGAGATTGCAAAGAGCCTTTCACGTAGTAGGACATCAAATATTTGCCTCAAATGGCCAACATGCTCCTCAATGGTCCTACTATAGACAAGTATGTCATCAAAATAAATGATAACAAACTTATTGATGAAGGGCTTCAACACATGGTTCATCAACCTCATGAAAGTGCTAGGGGTATTAGTCAAGACAAAAGGCATAACTAGCCACTCATACAACCCAAACTTGGTCTTGAAAGCCGTCTTCCATTCATCACCTGGGTTCATATGAATTTGGTGATAACCACTTCGAAGATCAATCTTCGAAAATATACTTGAGCCACAAAGCTAATTAAGCATGTCATCAAGTCTAGGAATAGGATGTCGATACTTCACCATTATTTTGTTGACAGCTCTACAATCAATATGCATCCTCTAAGTGTCATCCTTTTTGGGAACAAGGATAACCGGTACGGCACAAGGGCTAAGACTTTCTTTGACAAGTCCCTTTTCAAGGAGTTCATCGATTTGCCTTTGTAACTTCTTAGTCTCCTCCAGATTGCTTCTATATGCTGGATGATTTGGAATTTGAGATCCGGGCACAAAATCAATTTGATGCCCCTCAAGGGTGGCAATCCATCGGGCATCTCTTTGGGAAATAAACCATCATATTCTTGCAAAAGAGATATACTACACTAGGAAAAGTGCTAGTATCTTGGTTGGCATGCAACAAAAGATCCTTGTTGACAAGGCACACTAGAAAGCATTCCTCATCAACACCTTTCAAACAATTGCAAAGCGAGACCTTACCTTTTTCTCCAGGCCTGTTCAGACATACGGTTCTTGTGAAAGATCAAGTTGGTGAGAGTGTGATGGGAAACCTTCCTGCATGGTTCGGAGAGCACTAAATTAGAATGAGATGTTTACCACCACATCATTGCATGCAAGGGGAGCTCCCTCGATTCGCAGATTGGTCCGACTCGTAATTCACTTTTGACCCCGTGTTTAATAGCCCGAGCATAGTGATGTTAATTGTGGTTACATTCATAAGTAGCTTGGTCCATCTTTATTCCATTTCATATATGTTCGAGGATCTGCATAGCCCTCGATTTATGTGTTATTTATCCATTCCTACTTTTTTTATGCCAATATTGGTGACTGGAGATAACTCTCTTCAATTATTCCTGCGATGGGAGGGAGTAGGTCTTGCTTCATATTTGTTAATTCATTTCTAGTTTACACGACTTCAGGCAGATAAAGCAGCTATAAAAGCTATGCTTGTCAATCAGGTAGGTGATTTTGGATTAGCTCCTGGGATTTTGGGTTGTTTTACTCTATTTCAAACAATAGACTTTTCAACCATTTTTTCTCGTGCTAGTGCCCCCAAAAATTCTTGGATTTCTTGCAATATGAGATTGAATGCCATAACTCTTATTTGCATTTTACTTTTTATTGGTGCTGTTGGGAAATCTGCACAGATAAGATCGCATACTTCGTCACCTAATACTATGGAGGGTCCCACTCCAGTATCCACTTTGATTCATGCAACTACTATGGTAACAGCTGGCGTTTTCATGATAGCAAGGTGAGCCCTTTATTTGAATACCCACCTACAGCTTTGATTGTTATTACTTTTGCAGGAGCTATGATGTCATTCCTTGCGGCAACCTCTGGAATATTATGAAATGATCTAAAGAGAGTCATAGCTTATTCAACTAGCAGTCATTAGGCTATATGATCTTTGCTTGCGGCATCTCTAACTATTCAGTTAGCATTTTTCACTTAATAAATCATGCCTTTTTCAAAGCATTACTATTCCTGAGTACAGGTTCAGTGATTCATGCCATGTCGGATGAGTAAGATATGCAAATTATGGGAGGGTTTGCCTCCTTGTTCCTTTTTACCTATGCCATGATGCTCATGGGCAGCTTATCTCTAATTGGATTTCCTTTTCTAACTGGATTTTATTCCAAAGATGTGATCTTAGAGCTCGCTTACACTAAGTATACCATCAGTGGGAACTTTTCTTGGTCTTTGAGTACAAGCCTACTTGCTTGGCCTGAGGTACCATTAGCTTCTCCCTTCCTCTCCTCTCTTTGAACTGAGAAAGAAGAAAGAAGGACCGAGTCTTGCAGATCTGCTACTTCAGATTCATCGAGTTGGGTGCTTCTTCTTTCTCCTAGTTTTGTGTGTCTTTTTCGGCGATCTTAATGTATTTCAGATTCTGCTTTCATATACAGATGAAGGAGACATCATTAGCTCACTTGTCTTGGTTTAGTCTTTCGATCCTAAAAGCGTTGAACAGACTCATTTGATGTAGGGATCAGGGAATGAGCTTCACAATAAAAGAGTAGAGGTGAATGGTTCGAAAGTAGATGCTAGTGGTTCAAATCATGTATTAAGCCAACCCATTCTTTCTATCTATTCTTTTTATCTGTAAAGAGGTGCCTCGGGCTCTTTTCCAAGGGGTAGAGGGTATTGAGAATTAGGTAGATAAGGAAGGAAAGATCCCTTTAAAAGCCGCAAGCAAGCTCCATATCTTTCTTCTCTTTTCAAAGATGGGGCTGATGGGCCCTTGCTGAGATTCATTCCTTGTATCATCTAGGAGTGAATAGGGCTTATGGAACAGCAACTGAATATCAACTTTGTTTAAGCGAGTTGACCTGAGGACCTCTTTTTTACTATGTATAAAAAATGGAAAATCGTAATAAAGTGGGTTTGGCTGCTAATAACTAAGGAGGTCATCTGCTCACCAATTAGGTTGTGTTGAGCATGAATTTTGTGTTCCACTTGGGATGCGAGACTCTCTCTTCTATATTTGTATCTTCCTTCCTATTGTATCTTCATAGTAGATCGCTCAGCCTGATTCTACTTAAAGAGAGGAGGGGCATAAGTTCTACAAAACGTGTATGTTAAGCATGACGATTGGCTCCTTGCTTCAAGACTACATTGAAGGCATTTTGCCAATAACGTTTGAATAAGATGAAGGCAATAGACATTACTAAACTAGGTACTTTCTGACCAACTGCCCAAACTCCAACAAGCTTTTTTGAAGATGTTTGCTGCGGATGTTTCCTATGGTTTATGGGTGAGAGAAGAGAGCATCACATCAAGTTAATATCAATAGAAAGAGGTGCTTCTAACTAATTATGTCTGAGCCTTGAATGAACTACATTTTCTTTGATCCCTTTCCGGAACCAGCCATAGGGAAACCTGGTATGACTAAAGCATAGGGCAGGCTCTGGGAATGCGACTTACACAACCCTTTGGGGTTATTCTCAGAACTAATTATTAAGGCTTGCACCTGTTTCATTGTTTCAATATTCATTTGACATAACAAACATGAGGATTAAGGTGCACGTGTGATTGAACAAATGAGTTTTGCAGGGGAATTCACAATGTTTGTTTTAGATTAAGTGATAGAGCCAAAAGAACAACGATTAGATTATGCAAACAAAACTTTCATGGAGTTTATTTGATGTTATGGTTAGGAATGTCAAAAGATGCAAAGGATGTAAAGTCGAACAAACAGTGGATAACATAATAAAATCAAAAAAGAACTTTCTTTTTTTCCAGCGATGATACTAACAATGTATAGCGTAGCTTGTGCCAGGATTACTGTTGACTTTTCCCATGTGGTGTCGAACTTTTCCCCCATATGCTATCTCTCAAAGACCAATGGGAGATCGAACTCGTTCTCTAGGAAATACTTCACCGACCTCTCCAGTTGTCCCAATCTGATATGTTTACATTCCTTCTTGTTGGCCTACCTTCGGAGTATGAAAGATTTGTCACTACGGTAAAGCTTCAATGACCAAAACCAACTATGGATGAGCTTCGATCCATCTTATTGTTATATGAGTCTTGGCTTCAGCAGATGCATCATATTACTATGTTGATGATCTTGTATACTAACCGAGTCCGCACTCGCCCGAGAACACATACGTCCTCCCTGTAATTCTCTTGTCTTTGTTATGGTTTCAGGGCCTACGTCTACCCGTATGGAGCCACCATTATTCACAAGGCTTGCTTTACATTAGACCCGATTAAGAGCCTCTCATAGCCTAATACCGGTGAACTAGGCAAGTGACCCTGCAAGGTAGCCCTAATGTGGTGAGTAGTTCTTTGGTGGAGCGTATGCAAATTCCAACAAGAAGACATTCCAACCCTTACAAGCTACAATGGCTCAATGGGAGTGAAGAGATGAAGGTCCTCAAACAAGCAAGTATTTGATTTAGTGTGGGCAAGTACAATGAGGAGTTGATTTATGATGTGGTACCCATATTGGCTTGTCATGTATTGTTGGGGAGGCCTTGGCAATGTGATAGAGATGTTGTGCACCATGGAAGGACCAACAAGTATGCTTTTGTGATTGATGGTAAGAAATATGTACTTGCACCTCTCACCCCTTACCAAGTGAGTGAGGACTATCGGGCTATGAAAGAGCTTTGGGAAAGGATAAGGGTGGAAAAAGCGAAGAGTGAAGGTGAAAGCTCCACCATTGTTCCAAAAGAGGGAAGTGACTTGGCTAAAAATAAGAAGAACATGTGTATGATAGCCAAGCCAAACAATTGTTTAAAGGGTGTGGATGAGGAACGCTTTTTAGTGTGTCTTGTCAAAACCAATCTTTTATTGCATGCTAACCAAGTGGTACGATCTTGGTTAGCTTGGAGCATAATTGGAGGGGCTTGTATATGAATGGTAGCTTGGAGCCCGGAGAAAGCTATGGAGCAACAAATATATAAGGCCATGGGTGATCAAGATGCCATTTGAGCAATCAAGAAGGGCCCTTGTGGGTTATTTCCAAAATAGTCACTTTTGGGCTATTTTTGTAATAGGCTATTTGTGTAAAGGCAATAACTATAAATAGTTGCCTTAGCCATTTTCATACTTAGATTTTTGATGATTGAATTGTCTTGAATAGACTTGATATTTTAGGTTAGCATATTGATTGGGTTCAATTCCAATTATTAGTTTAGAATGAGTGATTAGGGTGAATTCCCGAATTGCTTGTGTTATCTTCTTTGCTTAATTGATCATCGAGTTATCATCTTGTGGATTCAATTTGGTTTTCTCATGCATTTGATTGAGTTCTCTTCTCCCTTGGTTGATTGTTGATTCAATTAGCCTTTCTTTCTTCTATTCTCATCTCAATTTCTTCTAATTCTCATCTTAATTTCTCCACTATCTTTATTTTGTGTTGTTGAATTCCGTGTTTCCGGTATCGATTTTAGTCACTCAATTGAGATCCATTATCACCAAGATACTAGCATTTTGCCTAGTAGTGTTTCTTCTCTTTCGCAGGATTATGATGAACTATTTCCGGAAGAGATGCCCGAGGGACTACCACCCTTGAGGGGAATTGAGCACCAAATTGATTTTGTGCTGGGGTCACAAATTCCCAACCGACCCGCCTATAAGTGTAATCTGAAAGAGACTAAGGAGCTACAAAGGAAAGTGGAAGAACTTCTTGAAAAGGGATTGAAAAAAGAAAGCCTAAGCCCGTGTGCCATACAGGTTATCCTTGTTCCCAAAAAGGATGGTACTTGGAGAATGTGCATTGATTGTAGAGCCGTGAATAAGATTACAATCAAGTATAGGCATCTAATTCCTAGACTTGATGACATGTTAGATGAGCTATGTGGAGCAAGTGTGTTCTCAAAGGTTGATCTTCGGAGTGGGTACCACCAAATTCGCATAAAACCGGGTGATGAATGGAAGATGACTTTTGAAACAAAATTTGGGTTGAATCAAGTGTTTGATGTTTTGCTACGAGAAAGGTTATTTGTGAATCTCAAGAAGTGTTATTTTTGTGTTGAAAGGTAGTGTTCTTGGGCTTTGTGGTTAGTGCAAATGGTATAGAGGTTGATGAAGAAAAGGTGGAGTCAATCAAGACTTGGCCGACCCCATCCAATGTAACTGAGGTAAGAAGTTTTCATGGTTTGGCAAGCTTTTACCAGCGATTTGTGAAGAGCTTTAGTTCAATTGCTTCCCCATTGACCGAATTGATCAAGAAAGATGTACCTTTTGTGTGGGGGGGGGAGAACAAGAGAAGTCCTTTCAAGCATTGAAGTTCATGTTGAGTTCCTCACCATTACTCCAACTACCTAATTTTGATAAAGATTTTGAGATAGAATGTGATGCTTTGGGTGTTGGTATAGGTGGTGTGTTGATGCAAGAAGTAAAACCATTGGCTTACTTTAGTAAAAAACTAAAGGGAGCTACTCTTCGATACTCAACTTATGACAAGAAATTATATGCACTTGTGAGGGTATTAGTTCATTGGCAACACTACTTGTGGCACAAAGAATTTATGATAAGGACCGATCATGAGTCCTTGAAGCATCTTAAGGGGCAATCCAAGTTGAACAAGCAACATGCCAAATGGGTTGAATTCATGAGACCCTTCCATATGTGATCAACTACAAGCAAGGCAAAGAGAATGTAGTAGTAGATGCTCTATCAAGGAGGTTTGTATTGGTCAATACCTTGGCTTCTAAAAGGATGGGTTTTGAAAGCTTGAAGGGATTCTATTCCACGGATCCCGATTTCAAAGAAACTTTTGATTGTCTTAGTCAAGGAAATCGGCTTGACCAGTTTTAATTGGTTGATGGATTCTTGTTTAAGAACGGGCGAGTTTGTGTGCCCATGAGTTCATGGAGAGAGTTGTTCATCAAGGAAGCTCATAGTGGCAGTTTGATGGGGCACTTTGGAGTACCCAAAACACTTGACATCCTTATGGAACAATTCTATTGGCCAAAGATGAAACATGATACGGAGCGGATTTATGGACAATGTCTCGAATGCAAGCAAGCCAAATCCATGACTCGGCCTCAAGGTAAGTATACCCCTCTTCCTACTCCTAGTGGTCCATGAATGGACATTTCTATGAATTTTGTGTTAGGACTTCCTAGACTAAAAAAGGACATGATAGCATTTTTGTGGTAGTGGATAGATTTTCTAAAATGATTCATTTCATTCCATGCCATAAGTGTGATGATGCATCCCATTTAGCATCTTTGTTTGTCATTAATGTGCTTAAATTGCATGGAGTCTCTCAAACCATTGTTAGTGATAGGGATTCCAAATTTCTTAGTCATTTTTGGAAGAGTCTATGGGGTACACTTGGTACCAAACTCATGTTCTCTACTTCTTGTCATCCCCAAATGGATGGACAAACCAAAGTAGTCAACCGAACTCTTGGAAGGATGCTTAGGTGTATGATTAGGGGCACCCCAACCACTTAGGAAGACCGTTTACCCTTGATAGAATTTGCATATAATCGGTCTTTCCACTCATCTATTGGAATATCCCTGTTTGAGGCATGTTATGGCATTAATCCTTTATTTCCATTAACTATGACTCCTTTGTCTAGCCATGTTGTTTTGAGCCTATATGCTAATCAAAGAGCAAAGGAGATGATGAACATTCATTCCCAGGTCAAAGAGGCCATTGAAAAGAACAATTTAAAGGTGGCCAACCGAAAGAATCGTGGAAGAAAGGAAGTGATTTTCAACCCAGAAGATTGGATGTGGGTTCATTTCCAAAAGGAGAGGTTCCCACAAGTTCGAAAAGGAAAGCTAAGCCCAAGTTGAGATGGACCCTTTAAAGTGCTCAAGCGGATAAATGACAATGCATACATGATTGACTTACCAAGTGAGTATAATGTTCACAATATTTTCAATGTTAGTGATCTTTCTCCTTGTGTTGTAGGTGATCCTTTGGATTCGAAGATGAATCTTTTTCAAGAAGGGGAGGATGATACTAGATTGGATAGTATGTATGGTACTATCTTGGATGACAATTATCCTTCAAGACCTTTCACACGTAGTCAAGCGAAAGAGCTTCAAGACCTTCAAGCAATATTCATGAAAAGGGAAGCATTGGAGAAGCTTGAAGAATTCCAAAGGAAAGTATACAATGTGTGGTTGGTCCATTAAAGTGAGGTGGAAGGAGGAATTCAAGAATTCCCAAAAGAAGGCAACCAAACAAGGCCCTTACTTCATTAAGGGCAAAATTGTAATAGCTAGTGTATTCTTATTCTCTAGTATAAGTAGTAGCTTTTCTTTATTTTGAAGACTAGTTTTGGACATTGAAGATTCTACTCTAAATTTTTAGTTGCTAGCTATTGTAGTACTTAGTGAAATTCCCTTAAGAAATTAGTGGGTAATTAGGTGAACTCTCTTAATTGCTGGAAGACTTCTCTTGCTTAATTAATCGAAGGTCTCCCATTTGAGGAATCTCTTAGTTCCTTGATTAATTGAGTTGATTTAATTTCAAGTTAGTGGAGTCAATTGGGAGGTGAGGGTTCTAGCCCCTTGTTGCCCATAATTTCACTTTTTAGTTCTTAATTCCACATATATTTTCTTTCTTTACTTCTTGTTTGTTTGATTTCCGTTATCAGGTAGGGAGAGGCGTGTACATACCTTGGGGCCGAGTCTTAGACTTGGCTTGCTTGCATTGGAGGCATTGTCTACAAAGCTTCTCCACATCATGCTTTATCCTTGATAACGGACAAAGAGGGAAGAACAAGAAGGAAATAAAACAAAATAAGGATATTAGAGTTTATATTCAAACTCTTGAATTTATGGGTAACAAGGGACTTGATACCTTCACCTCCCAATTGAATTCAATAATTCAAACACAAACCCTAGTTTGAGAAAAATCAAAGGAACTCAAGAAACCACAAATGAGCAACCTTCGATTAACCAAACCAAGAAGTTCACCAACAATTCCAAGATCCACACTACTAAAATTACCAACTAATGCGCTAGGCTTCACCTAGAAACTACAAGCTAAATACCTAGAAACTACAAGCTTCAAAGCTCAATATTCAATATTCATCAAAAACTCCTTGCAAAATAAAGAAATATCCTATTTATACTAAAGGAGATAAGAAGATATTGGCTTTTCACAATATTGCCCTTAATGAGGCAAGGGCCTTGTTTAGTTGTCTTCTTTGTGGATTCTTGAATTTAAAGCCTAGCCACTTGCACAAATGGCTTCTTTTCTTCATCCACATCACTCCCACGACTCCTAAGTTTCTCTTTTCACGAACATCATATGTGTCATCCATGCTCGTGTCAACCATGCCATCCATGCTAGTATCATCCTCCCCTTCTTGAAAATGATTCGTCCTCGAATCCAAACCTTAAAAACACATGAGAAGGACAACAACCAAAATATCCTCAATGCATGAGGGTTAGTACAAGGGTTAGCAACAATATCACCATGCCAAGGAGGCACAAATTTGAGATACAACCAAATATCCTTTGCTTTCAATACAAGCAACTCATCATATAAGGTGCAAATATTTTGGTTATGATAAACACCAAGAGACAAGGCAAATATAAAGGCCTTTGTGGCATAAAGAGTTCCAAAAGATGGTATCATATTTAAATTTGGAGCCATAAGACACAATTGTTTCATTGTCTCACAAGAAAGCCACACCAAAAGTGGTGCAATCACCCATAAGGGTTCATTGGGGTCAAAGAAGTAAAAGACCCACATATCTTTGGCACAAAGACAATTTGACAAATTAAAGGAACCCCTACCTCTATAGGAAACAAATCTAATACAAACATAGACATCATCATATGCAAAGAGGTAGTAGAGAAAGGTGTTAAGCTCACTATTCTCATCTAAGGCATGCCAAAAGATAAGGACACCGGTAGATAAGAAGAGACATTTTAAGCACAAAATAACCCTCTCTAACAAGCAACTTTCCAAAGGAAGGAAGTGCACCAACAAAGGCATGCTACTAGAATAGTCGAGGGATCTATTAGGAGTCAAATCACTCCATGTCAAATAATACTCCCAAGGAGTTGGGGTCCCTCCTATCATAGAACCAAGCATGCTTCCAAGAGTTCCATTTGAAACTTCAACTTGTCCAACCCTATGAAGGTGACAAGGAGCTTTCAATATCCATGGACTCTCCCAAAAATAAATAAGCAACTTAGCATCCACTCGAGAGTTCTCAATTGCAAATACACACTTAAAGGAAAGAATGTTAACAAGATCGCATTCACAATTTGGAACACAAGAGGACGAGATTAACCATTTCAAGTACACTTTATTATTATTCCTCAAACAAACTCCCACAAAGAGTGGATAAACATGCAAATTCATTCTTCCAAGAATCCATCCTAACACCTCAACTTGTCTAGTCACATAAGTGTGACAAGGAGTAGAATACATAAATCGGGTATCATGGATGCACCATGGATTCTTTCCCAAACAAAAACTATGGTTGGCATTCAAAACATAAAACTCACATAACTTAAGCATAGCCAAAACCAACCATGAATACATTGGAGCTATATCATCACTCTCATGGTAGGGTATGAGGTCATACAATTTCCAAAACCTACCTACCATAGGAAAAATGTCATCATGACTCCAAGGTTTGCTTGGAATAAGAGAGGAAGGGTACATACCTCGAAGACGGGCCTTTGAGTGTGCATTCTTGACCACCACACTTGGTTTCCCAAAGCTTTTCCTTCAATGCATCATCTTGGACCCATAGACTTGGTCCTTGTGTTTCTTTTTAGGAGTTGACTTGCTAGGTAGCTCCATTATTAGAGGCCTTCAACCCTTTGTTCGTGAGGGACTTTGTTCGGATCTTCCTTTAGAAATAATTGTCCATGAACCTGCAAAAGAGAAGGGATGGTACTAGGTAAAATGCTAGCACCATGGTTAGTAGGCAACAAGGGATTGGTATTGGCAAGTCCCACAATTAAGTGCTCCTTGTGCACCTCTTTTAAGTCACTTCTTGGCTCATCAATCTCATACAACTTCCCTTCTTGAGCCAATTCTTTTTTCTCCTTTTCAAGGTCCTCTCTCTTAAGTACCTTCCGAAGCTCCCTCATTATCTTGTAGTTCTCACTCACTTGTTAGGGTGTTAAAGGTACAAGAGTGTGCCTTCGTCCTCTAAATACAAATGAGTATTTGTTAGACTTGCCACGGTTTTCCAAGCAATACATGACATATTAGCATGGCATCATCATGGGCATGACATCACATAGGACTTCATCTTGATAATTGTCAATGCTAAACTTTATAACTACTTGGTTGGTCACCTCCATTTTACCACTCTCTTTGAGCCATTGAAGTTCATATGGATTGGAGTGCCTCTATGTAGGGATATTCATTCGGACAACAGTCCCATTACTTACATAATTAGCTCTACTCCTACTGTCAACAACCAAGGAACATACCTTCCCTAAGATCTTACACCTAGTATGAAATAGGTTCACACTTTGGTCAAGTTCCTCTTTAGAAAGGTCCTCCATGATTTGTCTTATGGCACAAGAGAAGTTCAAGTCCTCCTCCAATTGCTCATCATCTCCTTTTGATATTGCTTCCCCATGCCTAATCTTAGGCTCATTATCGTCACCCTTTACCTTACAATCTATCACATTGTGAGTACAAGATTCATCACAAATGGATACAATTGGCCTCCAATAAGGACATTCACTTGCAATGTGCCCTCTACCTTGACATTTAGAACATTGAATAGTAGAAGCATGAGGGAAGTTAGGATTAACACACATACCTCCTTTAGCTTGGTCTCTCCATCTTGCATTGTAGTTAACTAGGATAGCTTGATTACTATCTTTAGAATTTGGAAGACTCACTTGGACGGTATTCAACCCTCTATCTTAGTCCTCATGATTTCCATGAAGATCATCATATATAGTACCATATCAATCTCCATATCGATCATCATGTTGATCACCATATCGATCACCATAACAATCATCATATTTATCATCACAGTGATCAACTCATGCTCCATACCCTTGCCACTGTGCACTTTGGTTTCGACCATAGCCTCCGGGTTGCACTCTACATCTAGGTGTTCCATAACCATGTTGACCAACATATTGAGGTCCATACCAATACCTATTAGCATGTGTCTTATATCATCTATCTCTTCATAGAGAGGGTTTTGGTATTGGTTATCTTGGAAAGACTCTTGGCTTGGATAATGTGGTACATGCAAGGAAGCATGTGATGCATTTCATAGTGGAGTTCGGGTTTGAGTTGCTACAAAGGAAGGTTTCCCTTGTAGAAGGTGATTTGGTTGGCAATTTGGGTAAGGAGGGGTTTGTCTAACATTACTCGAGAAGTTAGACATTTGGAAATGGGGATGTTGGATATGTGGAGTGGAATTTTGAGTGGCTTGGGGGTAGCATGACTCATGTGCTTGCCCCTGAGTGATCATCATCAAGGAATTTGGATTCCTATTTGCTCCAAATCTATAGGTGGTATGAGGTGCACCTTCCGGGGTTCCAACCTTGCCATAAGCCATCCTATTATCATGAACGAATCCTCCCATTCATCTTCGCCAATTGCCTTGCCGTTGGCATAGGACTCTACATGATATATTGAACCTTCCCTTTTAGGGGCATGTTCAATGGCCTTATACATTTGTGCCTGCAAAATGAACAAACAACATTAGTAGTAAAGTTCCGCATGCCTCTCGCATGTAGACGCTCACCTTACCTTCTATGGCTTCTTCCCGAAGATGGTATCAAACTTGCTTTGCCTTTACTTCACAAGGATTACTAATTCTTTGTGGAAGAATAGATTCTTGTTTAATCAAAGAAGGACGACTCAAAGCAAAATATGGACGGAGCCAAGAAGTTATACAACGAGTTTGTAAACAATAAAAGCTTTGAAAGAAGAAGCACGAAATGAAAGCGGACTCAAGAACTAATCACAACTAAGTAGATCAATTACTTGTTGATAATTAGCTTTACGATTTCTATTTGATAAGAAGAATCAAAGAAAAGAAACAAGATAGATAGAACCTGAGAATTGCTGGAGAAAATCAGATTTGCAACTGTTTGTTGGTGCGGAGGCTGGTGCGAAACGCACTAGGAGAAGTGCCCAACGCACCTCACTTTGCACTACAAAACCAGAAAACAACTTGTCCTTGGTGCGAAGCTTGTGTGAAACGCACCAACAATGTGCTGGTCGCACGTCACGTCGCACAACCCAAAACAGAACACCTGAAGCTTCCGATTTTTTAGCTTTTTCTAATTTTTCTTGTACCTTTTCTCCTAGTACTTGCCCTTTTTAGTAAATTCCTTTTGTAATAACACAAGTACTCTCTTCTTTTCTTTATTCTTTAGATCAAAACACCTTTTTCAACCTTCTTCTTCTTCAAGACACCATGAACACCAAAAACATGAAGAACAACCCAAAATATGAACCTTAATATTTTAAATTCGGATTTTCTTCAAATTTGATATTTGAACTCCCCTTGGCTAGGAGAACAAAGCCCAATATGTTTATCTTCAATGAAAACCCAATCGAACCCAGATTTGAAATCCTCCTTCTTCAAGGTATGAAGAACACCATGAACATGAAGAACATTCAAATTTTGAACCCAATGAATTTTAACTCCGATTCATACCAAATTTGAGATTTGAACTCCTTATGATAGGGAGAACAAACCCCAATACTTTTGAGTCTCCAATTTCACCCAGATCTTAAACTCACTTGTTGGACCTTCAAGCTTTTCTTCACCCAATAATGGTGAGATCTTCAAATCTTCTCCAAACAAGCTCAACTCTCAGATCTAGACTCAATGAATACTAGAGAACATGATTCTAGCATTAGAAACTCAAACAAAACACAAAATCAAAATATTTTTTTCCAGATTTTTCCAAAAACGTTTCTCAACACTTTTTTTTAAATTTTTAGATTTATGAACCTAGGATTAAGAATTATGGGAACAACTCTTTAGCCTAAGCTCTAATACCAAATGATAAGATCTAGATTAGGGAGACTAATCAAAATCAAATGCGAAATTGAAATAAACAAAACATATGCGGATTAACACTAAGAAATTGCAATTATGGACAACAAGAGACTTTATACCCTCACCTCCCAATTAATTACAATATCCCAATGATAAACCAACTTAAATCAACAAGGCATAAGTACTCTAAATGAATCCACAAATGAGTATTCTCATGTAAAATTCAAGCAAAAGAAGTTATCAAGCAACCAAGGGAATCCACCTCTAATTACTCATCTAAACTATTAGGAATCCACCCAATAGATTTAGCTACACTAAAAGTTACCAACTACAATATGAGTTGTCAAAGAGCATATCTCAATCATTCAACAACTAAGGAGTAAAGGAAAGGGAACCCCTATTTATAGTTATTACATCAAGGCCCAAAAGTGACCTTGGAAGACTTCAAAAATAGGCTCACGATGGGTCTGGTGCGGCTGGAGGTGCGTTTGAAGTGCTGAACGCACCAGCCATTGTGCTGGTCGCATCTGAAGTGCAGAGTTGGTGTGCGATTTGCACCAGATGATGTGCGTGTCACATGTGCTTCGCACCATCGAGCAGATTCACTAGCAGCCTCTTTACTCCACATGATTATCCAAATGTGGAATTGCTTCACTTGTAGTGTAAAGAGGCTTTTCCAAGCTCCCTTTTGTGCTCCAAGGGTGAGTGTGGCTTGGATCCTCTTGTCTAGACCTTGAAGTATAGGTCTAGAATGAATGTCGGTGTTATCATATCATTTATGTAATAGCTACAAATAGGGGTTCCCTTCCCTTAGCTAATCAGATTTTGATTAATATTGAATTGGTTTGAAAGCTTCTAGTTGATACTCTAGTTTGTAGTTCTTGGGTGGATTTCTAATTAGTTAATCTAGTTACTTTTCTGCCAAACCAGAAAGAGAGCTAATCGGGTCGATCAGAATGTCCTTATTTCACAGCGCTATAACATTCTCAAGTTAGAGTCTGACTATCTCTATTCTAAGTAGCACCACCCAGGTAAATAAGGAACAAGATGAATACAGAGGTTAAACGAGCATCCCACACCCAAAAGGTGCCCCACATAGGTTTTCCTCGAAACCCCCCAGTAACTAAAGTAAACAATGTAGAAAAAGCACCTATTTTAGTACCGGTTCTGGAAGAGCGAAGAAAAAGGGGATGTTTTGTTAATAGGAACAAAAAAGTGTTTATAGTCGTAATGATATAAACAAGAATACTCATCCGAGCTGCAGGAACATGTACATATGGAATACGCGAATTTCCACCTTGTTGAAGATCTAATGGTTCTACCCGAAGACTTAAATGAATAGCCATCGTTGTTAAGAACAACCGAGATCCAATGAGAATTTGCTTCTTGGTCATCAATACGACCTATTCTTAATAGAACCGATCTTATTCTCTGAACAATTGGAATTTCATACTTCTGTCGGATTCTCCCTATCGCCTGATCGAGCTTGTGTAGGTAGATATTGCCTGGTACGGCCGATAGTAATACACTGTGTGGGACAGAGTAAGGGCCCTTCTCACCTCCTATGAGTCATCCGGCGGAAAAGACTTTTTGAATGGGGTAAAAGAACTTGGGATCATCGATCTCTTCCTTAAAGATTGGGATGAGTCGATGTCGGTCGATGGTGTGAAAACACTTCCTGATGTCGAATTCCAAAAACCTGCGAGAGGTTCCCCACTCTTCTTTGATCCGTCTTAGGAAGGAGTGGAAGCCTCGACCCGAGCGGAAGTGCGATGTGTATGGAAACTCGACCCTTTGGTTGAATCATAAGGACTTACTTCAATTTTGACTCTATCTCCTGGCAGTATCTGTATAAAACTATGTCGGATCTTTACTGAAACAGAATTTAGAATCAGATCTAAATGAACCCTGAACAGACCGTTGGGAAGCGATTCAGTAATTAAAGCTTCATGACTCCATTTTGGTTCTTAAAGTTCGCTTGAGGTATCAACTAATGAGAAAGATATTAGACAACCCTCCCCTTTTCTTTTTTACAAATTTCACAAATAGGAAGTTTTGAAACCAATTTGAATATTATAAAGATATAACACAAAATTTCTCCACCTATTCCTTTTAGTCGAGCCTCTCGGTATGTCATTATACCTCGAGAAGTAGAAAGAATTACAATCCCCATTCTACCTAAAATTCACGAAATTCGTTGATAATTAGAATAGAAAGGGCAGGCAAAGCTCAAAGGTTGCTATCCTAATAGGAAGGGCAAAATGAGGAGAGGAGCTGAAACTTGACTGTCCGATAACGGCGCTGAAGTAGTGAATCTATCGGCACCATAGCAGTGGTATACAACTTTGGACCTAACGGCCAGCCTAGTAACCTTTTGGAATGGGGGATCCCCATTGGCAACAACCACAGTAGTAGTTGCGGAACTACTGGGCCAGGAGAGGAGCGGAAACTTGACTGTAAGGAGAGGACAACCTCTTGTTCCTGCTCCTCTTTCTTCACTTCGGGGACGGAGGTCCTATGGTAGGTAATAGCAGGCACAAGCAAGTTGACCAAAGGGGACCAGTGCTTCTACTCCTCCACCGAGGAGCCATTCTTGCTAGAAGCAAGGGATGTCGTGAACGGTGGGAGGTCACAGAGAATTGACCTATTCATAGAGTGATCCTATGATCGATACAGGATATAGACTATCTCATTCTTTATTCTATTCTATTTCTGGAAAAAAGAAGAAGGGTGACTCAACTTCTCAGCTAGAGTTGGTGGTGGGACCTGTTGGCATAATGCACGCTGGAACGTGGGAATTCGAGGTCTCATGAACTACTACTTTTATTAGGTGGATTCCTAATAGGTAGTTGCGTAATTAGGGGTGGATTCCTTTGATTGCTTGTTAACTTCTTTGCTTGATTAATCATAGAGTCATCCATTTGTGGATTCATTTGTTTGTCTCTTTATTTGATTAAGAAATTATTATTTGTTAATTAAGTTCAATTGTGAGGTGAGGGTATAAAGTCCCTTGTTTCCCATAAACTTGATTAATTATCTTTAATTCACATATCTTTTGCTTATTTAATTTCTGTATTTGGATTTTGATTAGTCTTCATAATTGAGATCTTATCATGGACCGATTCTCTAAAATATCTCATTTTATTCCATGCCATAAATGTGATGATGCATCTCATGTTGCATCTTTGTTTGTCATTCATGTGCTTAAATTGCATGGAGTACCTTGCACTATTGTTAGTGATAGGGACTCTAAGTTCCTTATCCATTTTTGGAAGATTCTATGGGGCACACTTGGTATTGAACTCATGTTCTCTACTTCTTGTCATCCTCAAATGAATGGTCAAACCGAAGTAGTTAATAAGACTCTTGGGATCATGCTTCATTACATGATTAGAGATCCCCAACTTCTTGGGAGGACCATTTGCCCTTGATTAAATTTGCTTACAATCGGTCTCTTCACTCCTCTATTGGCATGACTCCATTTGAAGTATGTTATGGGTTCAACCCATTGATTCCATTATCTTTAACCCCTTTGTCTAGTGATATTGTTATGATCTTAGATGTAAAGCAAAGGGAGAAGGAGATGGTGAAGATTCACACAAAGGAAAGGGAGGCCATGGAAAAGAACAACTCCAAGGTGGCTCTCTGACAAAATCATGGAAGGAAAAAAGTGGTCTTTCAACCCAATGATTGGGTTTGGGTTCACTTTCAGAAGGAAAGATTTCCACAACTCCGTAAGGGGAAGTTGAGTCCAAGGGGTGATGGCCCTTACCAAGTGCTTGAAAGGATCAACGACAATGCCTACAAGATTGATCTACCATGTGAGTATAATGTTCACAATGTTTTCAATGTAGGTAAAGCGATGGATTCGAGGACGAATCTTTTTTCAAGAAGGGGAGGATGATATGACATCGCCCATCACATCCCCTACGAGGCCATTCACTAGGATCCAAGCTAAAGAACTCCAAGCCTTACAAGCTCTATTCATGAAGAAAGAGGCATTGGAGACCATTGAAGAGCGTAGATCAAGAATCTACAACTTATGGATGATTGCATGGAAAAAAGAGGCTGCCAGTGATTCTGTTTAGAGGTGTGATGAAGGGGCGACACACACTTCTCTTGGTGCATTTTGCACATAAAAACACAAGACTGTAAGAATGTTTCTGTCCAAGAGATGCGATTGGCTGGTGCGTTGGGCACTCTTGGAGGTGTGGATCGCATATCAAACGCACCTCCTGTGCGTTGGGCCTATGTTGGGCTATCTTTCAAGGTCATTTTTGGGCCTCTATGTAATAGATATAAATAGGGGTTCTCTTCCCTTAGCTAATCAGATTTTGATGAATATTGAAGATTGCTCTTGAAGCGTTTAGTTGATAATTTAGCTTGTAGTTTTAGGTGGATTTCTAATCTAGTTCTCTAGTTGTAGAAATTTATTGGGTGGATTCCTAATAGTCTATTGGGTAGATTCCTAATAGGTAGTTGAGTGATTAGGGGTGGATTCCTTTGATTGCTTGTTAACTTCTTTGCTTGATTAATCATAGAGTCATCCATTTGTGGATTCATTTGTTTGTCTCTTTGTTTGATTGAGGAATTATTGTTTGTTAATTAGGTTCAATTGGGAGGTGAGGGTATAAAGTCTCTTGTTGCCCATAAACTTGATTAATTAGCTTTAATTCACAGATCTTTTGCTTATTTAATTTCTGCATTTGGATTTCGATTAGTCTCCCTAATCTAATCGAGATCTTATCACTCAATTTCATTAGAGTTAGGACAAGTGCCAAGTATTCCTTGAGAAGGGTTAGAAGATCCCTTCAACTTAAGTTTCCACTTTTGTGCACAAGGAGTGGATGTTTCAGCATCCATGCTCAACTCCTTAGTACGGCATTATGAAGAGTAGCTTTCTTTGCTTCCACTAGCAACTCCTTAGGTTCATCTTCATGAGGAGTGGATTTCCCCATGATCTTTTGTAAATCCTCAGGCATATGATTGGCAAACCATTGACGGAGCTGTTCAACTTCACTTTGTATGGAATCTATTAATTTTTTAATGCTTGAGAAGGTTTCACGATCCCTTACCGGAAGGATCTCATCGGTTTCACTTCTCTAGGAGGTGTTGGTGGGAAAAGAAGTTCCCCGTTGTAGTCCATGATCTTCTTTCGCTTTCGGGAGTGGTTTACTTGCACTTGCTTCTTTAGGGGGCATTGGTAGGAAGAGAAGTTTCCCCTTTTTGTTTGCCACATACTTGTACCATTCTTATGTATATGGAATCCTATGACTTTGGAACCAAGAATGTTCCAAACGTATGTGACAAGTATCCTTAGGAGCCACATCACACCAAACATCCTCTTGCTACTCTCCAAGTGAAAAGAGTACCTTCACATATTGATCAACCCAATATGCATTTAGAGTAGGATACGGGTTATGTCTCCTCACACAACCATTCAACTACTTGAGGGGTGATGAAGTTGGTACAACTACGGTCATCAAGTTCAAGATCGTACCCCATACTACCATAAACATTCACTTTTGTTTCAAGAAGTCACCTCTCTGAGCCACTTCTATCTTGAAACATTGGACTCCCTCTGCTTTCTCTAATGCCATCTCCAGATTATGAATAATACACATCAACATTAGGATAAGAAGTATGAGACATGGTATTCCCAGAAGTAGGAAATACCCCTATACCACCATTCTTTGGATGACTCCTACTTGTTTAATCACATACACTCATGTCCCTTTGATTAGGATAGGATGTAGCACAAGACGAGGCATAGAATTCAACCTCACAACCTCCATTTCTACAAGGACTTTCATTAAATGATTCACAAGGTATGTGTGAGAAAGTGTTATACCTCAGGTCGCCTCCAGCTTCATGGTGTGTAGTGTGAGAACCTTCACCTTCATTATATGACTCATCATACGGTTCTCCTACTCCTTTAGCTTCATCATATGATCCATGAATGCTTGCTTTGTATTCACTTCCAGAGTAGTAGTACTCATCACCATGTTGTCCATGGTCACACGAACCATCATAGCCCTCATTGGCTCCATCATGTTCGAAGTCATAGCCCTCATTGGCTCCGTCATAGTCTTCATAGGCTTCACCATCATCTTTAAAGTCATAGCCCTCATTGGCTCTATCATAGCCTTTATAGGCCTTAACATTAGAATCATAGCCTCCATTGCTACAAGCATAGCTTTCCATGTCATCATCACAAGTATCCGAGGCTATGGATGACTGTTGCCTTATAAATCCTTGGTACCTACCTAAAAATGAGCAAACAAGGTTAGTAGTAAGATTTCCTTACCAACACTCATGTTTACACTCAATTATGCTTGGCTAGCACCACTTGGATATGCTCACCTCTTGCCTTTTTCACTCTCAACTTACCTTCCTAGAGTCTTGTTCTCAAGGTTGATAGTGAACTACCTTCGCCTAATCAATTCACAAGATTACTAATTCTTTGTGGAAGAATAGATTCTTGTTAATCAAATAATGAATGACTCAAAAGCAAACAGACAGGAGCCAAACAATTCACAATGAAATCAAACAAGAAAAGCTTGAAAGAATTGGCACGAAATGAACGGATGCAAGAGATCTAATTACAACTAAGTAGAACAAATACTTGCTGTTAATAAGTCTTAGGATTTCTATACGATAGGAGAATCAAACAAAGGAGATAGAACCTGAAATTTATCGGAGCGAATCGGATTTGCAACTGTCCATTGGTGTGGAGGCTGGTGCGAAACACACTAGGAGAAGTGCCCAACGCATCTCACTTCGCATAACCAAATCAGAAACCAATTTGTCCCTAGTGCGAAGCTTGTGCAAAATTGATATGATATCGCCCGACACATCCCCTATGAGGCCATTCACTAGGAGCCAAGCCAAGGAACTCCAAGCCTTAAAAGCTCTGTTCCTGAAGAAAGAGGCATTGGAGACCATTGATGAGCATAGATCAAGGATCTACAACTTGTGGATGATTGCATGGGAAGACGAGCTTGCCACTGAATCTGCTTGATGGTGCAACCAAAGGGCAACAAGCACTTTGCTTAGTGCATTTTGTACATCAAAAGCACAAGGCTACAAGAATCAATTTGCTAAGCTGATATAAAGCCTGATGCATTGGGCACTCTTGGAGGTGCAAATCGCACATCAGACGCACCTCAAGTGAATTGGGCCCATGTTGGGCTATCTTTCAAGTTCACTATTAAGCCTTTATGTAATAGCTATAAATAGGGGTTCCCTTCCCTTAAGCTAATCAGATTTTGATGAATATTGAATTGCGTTGAAAGCTTCTAGTTGATACTCTAGTTTGTAGTCTTGGGTGGATTCTCAATTAGCTAATCTAGTTGTAGAAATCTATTGGGTGGATTCCTAATAGTTTAGTTAAGTGATTAGGGGTGGATTCCTTTGATTGCTTGTTAACTTATTTGCTTAATTAATCATAGAGTCATCCATTTGTGGATTCATTTGTTTGTCTCTTTGTTTGATTAAGGAATTATTGTTTGTTAATTAGGTTCAATTGGGAGGTGAGAGTATAAAGTCCCTTGTTGCCCATAAACTTGATTAACTAGCTTTAATTCACAGATCTTTTGCTTATTTAATTTCTGCATTTGGATTTGTGGGTTAAGATTCAAACTCTTGAATTTATGAGCAACAAGGGACTTGATACCCTCACCTCCCAATTGAATTCAACAATTCAAACACAAACCCTGGTTTGAGAAAATCAAAGAAAACCAAGAAACCACAAATGAGCAACCTTCGATTAACCAAACAAAGAAGTTCACAAACAATTCCAAAATTCACACTACTAAAATTACCAACTAATGCTCACCTAGAAACTACAAGCTAAATATCTAGAAACTACAAGCTTCAAAGCTCAATATTCATCAAAAAACTTCCTTCTAAAATAAAGAAATATCCTATTTATACTAAAGGAAATAAGAAGACATTGACTTTTTACAATATTGCCCTTAATGAGGCAATGGCCTTGTTTGGTTGTCTTCTTCGTGGATTCTTGAATTTAAAGCTTAGCTACTTGCACAAATGGCCTCTTTTCTTCATCCACATCACTCCCACAGACTCCTAAGCTTCCCTTTACATGAACATCGTATGTGTCATCTATGCTATCTATGCTCGTGTCAACCATGCTATCCATGTATCATCCTCCCCTTCTTGAAAATGATTTGTCCTCGAATCCAAACCTTAAAAACATATGAGAAGAACAACAACCAAAACATCCTCAAAGCATGAGGGTTAGTACAAGGGTTAGCAACAATATCATCATGCCAAGGAGGAACAAATTTGAGATACAACCAAATATCATTTGCTTTCAATAAAAGCAACTCATCATAGAAGGTGCAAAGGTTTTGGTTATGATAACATCAAGAGACAAGGAAAATACAAAGTCCTTTGTGGCATCAAGAATTCCAAAAGACGATATCATATTTAACTTTGAAGCCATAAGACACAATTGTTTCATTGTCTCGCAAGAAGGCCACACCAAAAGTGGTGCAATCACCCATAAGGGTTCATTCGGCTCAAAGAAGTAAAAGCCCATATATCTTTACCTCCATACAAAATAAATTCCACACCACCATGGGTATCATCATAAGCAAAGAGGTAGTAAAGAAAGGTGTTAAGCTCACTATTCTTATCTAGGGCATGCCAAAAGATAAGGACACCGGTAGATAAGAAGAGACATTTTAAGCACAAAATAACCCTCTCTATCAAGCAACTTTCCAAAGGAAGGAAGTGCACCAACAAAGCCATGCTACTAGAATAGTTGAGGGATCTATTAGGAGTCAAATCACTCCATGACAATTAATACTCCCAAGGAGTTGGGGTCCCTCCTAACATAGAACCAAGCATGCTTCCAAGATTTCCATTTGAAACTTCAACTTGTCCAACCCTATGAAGGTGACAAGGAGCTTTCAATATCCACAGACTCTCCCAAAAACAAATAAGCAACTTAGCATCCAATCGAGGGTTCTCAATTGCAAATACACACTTTAAGGTAAGAGTGTTAACAAGATGGCATTCATAATTTGGAACACAAGAGGAAGAGATTAAGCATTTCAAGTACACTTGATTGTTATTCCTCAAACAAACTCCCACAAGGAGTGGATAAACAAGCGGAGTTATGCTTTTTGAGAGATTGAAGAAACTATAGGATGCACTTCCTATGTTCACTAATCTTAGCATGCTCCTAAGAATCCATCCTAACACCTCAACTTGTCTAACCACATAAGTGTGACAAGGAGAAGAATATATAAATTGGGAATCACGGATGCACCATGGATTCTTTCCCAAACAATAACTATGGTTGGTGTTCAAAACATGAAACTCACATAACTTAAGCATATCCAAAACCAACCATGAATACATTGGAGCTATATCATTACTTTCATAGTAGGGTATGAGGTCATACAATTTACAAAACTTACCTACCATAGGAAAAAGGTCATCATGACTCTAAGGATTGCTTGGAATAAGAGGGGAAGGGTACATACCTTGAATACGGGCTCTTGAGTGTGCATTCTTGTCCACCACACTTGGTTTCCCAAAGCTTTCACTCCAATGCATTATTTTGGACCCATAGACTTGGTCCTTATGTTTCTTCTTAGGAGTTGACTTGCTAGGTAGCTCCATTATTAGGCCTTCAACCCTTTGTTCGTGAGGGACTTTGTTCGGATCCTCCTTTAGCAATATTCATCCATGAACCTGCAAAAGAGAAGGGATGGTACTAGGTAAAATGCTAGCACCATGGTTAGTAGGCAACAAGAGATTGGTATTGTCAAGTCCCATAATTAAGTGCTCCTTTTGCACCTCTTTCAAGTCACTTCTTTGCTCATCAATCTCATACAACTTCCCTTGTTGAGCCAATTCTTTCTTCTCCTTTTCAAGTTCCTCTCTCTTAAGTACTTTTGGAAGCTCCCTCATTATCTTGTAGTCCTCACTCACTTGATAAGGTGTTAAAGGTACAAGAGTGTGCCTTCGTCCTCCAAATACAAATGAGTATTTATTGGACTCCACTTGATATTGAACATCACTACCGGCTAGCCAAGGTCTACCAAACAACGACAAGATTGCATGGGCAAAACATCACATAACACCTCATCTCGATACTTGCCAATGCTAAAATTCACGACCACTTGCTTGGTTACCTCTACTTCATCATTCTCAATGAGCCATTGAAGTGTGTATGGCTTGGGGTGTCTTTGTGTAGAAAGCTTCATTCTATCAACCATAGTGCAACTCACCACATTAGTACTACTCCTACCATCAATGACCAAGGAACATACCCAATCCATCATCTTGAACCTTGCATGAAATAGGTTCACACTTTGATCAAGTTCCTCTTTAGAAAGATCCCCCATGATTTGCTTTAGATCATAAGAAGAGTTTAAATCCTCCTCCAATTGCTCATCATCAACATTTGAGGTTGCTTCATCATGCCTAACCTTAGGCTCATCACAACCATTCCCAACCTCATACTCTATTACATTTTTAGCACAAGGTCCATCACACAAGGTAATATTTGACCTCTTTTGTGGACACTTTCTAGCAATATGTCCTTCACCTTGACATTTATAACATCGAATGATAGAAGGAGTTAGGTATATCATGATTACCTCCATAGGCTTGGTCTTCCCTTTTTGTGTTGTAGTTAGCTTCAATAGCTTGACTACCATCTTAGAACATTGGAAGCCTCGCAATGTTGTCACCCATCTCGTGATTTGGAATACCTTGATCACTATATTGATCACTTTGGTCTTCATACCTTCCTCCTTCATTCCTATACCTATCTCCACTATCCTATTTCCCTTGACATCTCATGTCTTGGCTCATACCAAAACCTTTGGGTCCTTCCCACCATTCATTCGGGTTAACCTCTTCACTCATTTCATCATAAAGAGAGTTTTGATAATAGATATCTTGGTAAGGTACTTGTGGGTAGTGTTGTTGAGTTGGAACATAAGGTACATGCAAATGCATGTGATATATTTTGTGGAGGTGCTTGGCTTCTATCTTGGTTTTCCATAAAAGGACTCCTTTTTGGTGGATGATATGGTTGTGTATTTATATGTGGGATGACTTGCCTACATAGCTCAGGTTCATTCAGAATATAGTTTGAGGGTAGGTTTGGTTCCAATTTGGTTGGGGGTAGCACAGGTTGGATTCTTGACCCGAGGTCCTTCTTGTTTCTTCACTTCGACTTGTCATAGAGAACCTCCTTTCAATTATACTATCCATCTTTTTCACCCTTTCCTCCATACCTCCAAACCTCCCATTTGTTTCAACCACCCTTTCATTCATATTGGTCACTCTCCTTGACACATTGAAATTTGTCCCTAGTTGTTCACCAAGCTCTTTCCTCCATGGTTATAAGGAAAATGATTAGACATTGTACCTACAAAAAATTCAACAAACAATATTAGTAGAAAAAAGTGTCACATCACTCGTATGTAAGCTCTCAACTCACCTCCTAAAGTGTCATCTCAAAATTGGTAGTGAACTAGCTTTGCTTGATCAATTCAAGATCACTTATCCTTTGTGGTGGAGTGGATTCTTGTGACTCTTGAAAGATGGATGACTTTATTGAAGGTAAAAGGACTTGAATCAAGAAGTTTATCAATGAATTAAGATGAGAAAAGTTGAAGAAAAAAAGCACGAAAGAAAACGGACTCAAAAAGAAACTAAGTAACAAAAGTAGAAAAGTTACTTGTGTTGCTTAATTTGAAGAATCAAAGAGATGATTTGATGATTAAAAACTAGTTAACAAGTAATTAAAGATGTTAATTAATTGTTAATTGGTAGAGAAATGGAAGAAAAATGAGTGTAGAAGAAGAAATAGATCAAATCTGACAATCAGAAAAGTTCTGAAGGACCAAATTTGACCCTTAGAAAAAAGTTTGGGGGGCTAAAATTGACACTTGCAAACTTGGACAGAATGCTTCAAATTTTGGGACCCCAAATTTTTTCTAAGTGTTGAAAACACTTGCTCTCTGAAGTTGTAGTCACTCTCCTAGCTGAGAGTGGGGGTTACTGTTGAGTTGGCAGCTGACTGGCATTGATGTGGACTGTGTTGGCGTTGATGTGGCTGCTGATGTGGCATCCACATGAAATAATATTTATTTATTCATTTTTTTTCAGATTTTTTTTTCAAATTTCTTTTTTTTTTGAAAAAATTCCACTTGTGGACCCAATAAACAACTTTGACCAATTTTGACTTGAGAAAATTGGATTAAATGTACCTTTTGCCTCCTTCTTCAAGAACAACTTGAAAATATCAAAAACACCTAGAATACCAAGAATACACACTAATCACCAACACCTTCAAATCAACTCAGAATTGGCTCAAACTTTAGGATTAGTTTCCCCTCGACTTAGGGAACAAACCCCGATAGTTTTTAAGCTCCAATTTCTCCCCAATCAAGAGACTCACTTTTCAAGTTCGCAAGTTTTCAAAGTTTCAAGGTCCTTCAATGGCAACTTCACTTCTACAATTTCAAATTGACGAAATTTAAAATCTAGACTCAAAAAATACTAGGGAACAAGAATCTAGTGTCAAAAACAAGAAATCAAACAAGAAAAAATTTGGATTTTTTTTTGGATAATTTTTTTTTTGGATTTTGAAAATATCAAATTTCCAAAATTTAGATTTGTGGGAATAAACCTAAACCAAGCTCTTGATACCAAATGATAACGGACAAAGAGGGAAGAACAAGAAGGAAAGAAAAACAAAAGAAAGATATGTGGGTTAATATTCAAACTCTTGAATTTATGAGCAACAAGGGACTTGATACCCTCACCTCCCAATTGAATTCAACAATTCTAACACAAACCCTGGTTTGAGAAAATCAAAGAAAACCAAGAAACCACAAATGAGCAACCTTCGATTAACCAAACCAAGAAGTTCACCAACAATTCCAAAATTGACACTACAAAAATTACCAACTAATGCTAGGCTTCACCTAGAAACTACAAGCTAAATACCTAGAAACTACAAGCTTCAAAGCTCAATATTCATCAAAAAACATTCTTCCAAAATAAAGAAATATCCTATTTATACTAAAGGAAATAAGAAGATATTGACTTTTTACAATATTGCCCTTAATGAGACAAGGACTGTTTGATTGTCTTCTTTGTGGATTCTTGAATTTAAAGCTTAGCTACTTGCACAAATGGCCTCTTTTCTTCATCCACATCACTCCCACAGACTCCTCAGCTTCCCTTTACATGAACATCGTATGTGTCATCTATGCCATCCATACTCGTGTCAACCATGCTATCCATGCTAGTATCAGTTGGGCACTTTACCTAGTGCATTTTGCACATCGCGGTGCACCAACTGGCAGTTTCAAATCGAGTTTGCTCCAACAAATCTCAGGTTTAATCTTCTTAGTTTCATTTCTTTGATTCTTCTATCATCTAGAAATCCTTAGACTAGTTAACAACAAGTATTTGATCTACTTAGTTGTGATTAGATATTTTGTGTTCGTTTCATTTCGTACCAATTTCTTGTGAGCTTTTATCATTTGATCATTCGTTGGAAACATTCTTGGCTCCGTCTGTTTGATTTTAAGTCGTCCTTCTTTCGAGTAACAAGAATCTATTCCTCCACAAAAGGTAGGTGACTTGTGACTTAGTTGAGCAAAGAGAGTTCACTATCAATCCTTCAAAGATGCTTAGTAGGTAAGTTGAGCATTCACATACGAGAGGGTGAGGAACTTTACTACTAACCTCATGTGTTGAATTTTGCATGTACAATGTCTAGGGCACTTGATTGTGCTTATGAAGGAGAGAGTTCCTTTAATATGGAGGCAACCTTTGCCTCATTCACAAAGCAAATAGCAGATATGAATGGGAGCTTAGCACATCTAACTGGGAGCATAGCTAATCTAAATGGAAGGATGGATCGTATGGAGAATAGGATGGTGAATGTTGAGAGTCCTCATTGGGTGGACTCAACTCATACCACTCATGGGTCAGGAGCGAATAAGAACATGAGTTCCTCAATGACCATTACCCCGGGGCATGCACGTGAGTTATGTAACCCCCAAAACATCCCAAGCCCCATCCCACAACTCCAACAACCTCATTTCCAAATGTCTAACTATCCGAACAATGTTAGACAAGGCTCCACTCATCCAAATTACCCGCTATAAGAGGAACATCATTTTGTAGCAAACCAAAACTGAACTCCACTTCGAAATGCATCACATGCTAACTTGCATGTACCACATGTCCAAAACCAAGAGCCTTACCAAGATAGCCACCACAACCCACTCTACGAAGAGTGTGAGGAAATGAATGCTAACCGGAACTATGATGGACCTCAATATGGTGGACAACAAAGTTATGGTGCACATAGAGATCGAGTGCAACCCAGAGGTTATGGCTGAAATCAAAGTGCAAGATGGCAAGGTAATGGAGATAGAGGTGAATGGTTTGATGATCGCAACGGTGATCATTATGGTAATCGGGGTGATAGATATGGTGGTCACTATGATGATAGATATGGTTATTGTCAAGGAGATCTTGGTGACTAAGATAGAGGATTCCACACCATCAAGGTTACTCTTCACACATTCAAAGGTAGTAGTGATCCGGAAGAATTCCTTGAATGGAGGTTACAAAGTGAAAGGATCTTCCTCACTAATAACATTTTGGATGCGTTGAAAGCTAAATATGCCATCACTTAATTTGAGGGGTATGCATCCATTTGGTGGGAGTCCAAGGTGAGAGAACGAGCCCGAGATCTCATTTATGAGTTGCCTACATGGAAATAGTTGCTAGCTTTGATGGAAGCGAGGTATGTTACACATATGTATCATCAAGAAGTTATCAAGAAGGTGTATATGCTTCGACAACGCCAAAAGTGTTGAAGAATATTATGATGAGTTCGAGAGCTTGAGAATAAGGTCCAAAGTTGATGAGCCTGTGCTAAACATGGTGATCCAGTTTGTTGCCAATTTGAGACAAGACATCTCAAAGGCCATGAGACTTCAACACTATGCAAGTTTAGAGGAGGCTTTTCATGATGCCTCTACAATTGAGAAGGACTTGAAAGAAGAGAAAGCATAGAAGTTGGAGTTTACCTCAACGTCTTCATGGAGAAAGAATGAAGATAAGTGGAAGTCGTCATCTCCCCAAGAGCACTCCAAAGGTAGTGGTCAAGCTACTCAAACTAAAGCCGACTACAAGGTGAAAGGAGATGACAAAGCTAAAGGAGGTACTTTTGTTAAACCTAACATTCCTCGTCCTTCTACTATTCAATGTTATAAATGTCAAGTAGGGGACATATTGCAAGTGAGTGTCCTAATAGAGGACCCATTGAGGCCTTGTTTGATGGATATTGTACAAATAATGAGGAGGAGTGTGAGGACAAAAGAAAGATCAATGAGCTTAATAAAGAAGGACCTTTGGTTTGTGATGAAGAGAAGTTAGAGGAGAATGTGAATTTCGCTCATCTCTTAAGAAGAGGGGAACTTCTAGAGTGTGAAGATGGTAAGCTTATGGTTAGGCAAGAGGATAAAGCCTCGGGAATTGATGGTGAGCCTTTGTAAGTGAATGAGAACTTATCATGCATCGTGAGACGAATCATAGGGGTACTTGATAAAGAAGAGCTTGATCAAAGAGCGAACTTGTTCCATGCTCATTGCAAGATCATGGATAAGGTATGTGCTCTTATCATTGATAGTGGAAGTTGTACAAATGTTGTGCATGAATATTTGGTTGAACGAATGCAACTTCCTAGTGAGAAGCATCCTTCCTGATAACGGACAAAGAGGAAAGAACAAGAAGGAAAGAAAACAAAAGAAGGATATGTGAGTTAATATTCAAACTCTTGAATTTATGGGCAACAAGGGACTTGATACCCTCACCTCCCAATTGAATTCAATAATTCAAACACAAACCCTAGTTTGATAAAAATCAAAGGAACTCAAGAAACCACAAATGAGTAACCTTCGATTAACCAAACCAAGAAGTTCACCAACAACTCCAAGATCCACACTACTAAAATTACCAACTAATCTAGGCTTCACCTAGAAACTACAAGCTAAATACCTAGAAACTACAAGCTTCAAAGCTCAATATTCAATATTCATCAAAAACTAGTCTTCAAAATAAAGAAAAGCTACTACTTATACTAAGGAAATAAGAAGACATTGACTTTTTACAATTTTGCCCTTAATGAAGCAAGGGCCTTGTTTGGTTGTCTTCTTTATGGATTCTTGAATTTAAAGCCTAGCCACTTGCACAAATGGCCTCTTTTCTTCATCCACATCACTCCCACGGACTCATAAGCTTCCCTTTGCATGAACATCGTATGTGTTATCTATGCCATCCATGCTTGTGTTAACCAAGCTATCCATGCTAGTATCATCCTCTCCTTCTTGAAAATGATTCGTCCTCGAATCCAAACCTTAAAACATATGAGAAGGACAACAACCAAAACATCCTCAAAGCATGAGGGTTAGTACAAGGGTTAGCAATAATATCATCATGCCAAGGAGGCACAAATTTGAGGTACAACCAAATATCCTTTGCTTCCAATAAAAGCAATTCATCATACAAGGTGCAAAGGTTTTGATTATGATAAACATCAAGAGACAAGGCAAATATAAAGGTCTTCGTGGCATCAAGAATTCCAAAAGATGGTATCATATTTAACTTTGGAGCCATAAGACACAATTGTTTCATTGTCTCGCAAGAAGGCCACACCAAAAGTGGGGCAATCACCCATAAGGGTTCATTGGGGTGAAAGAAGTAAAAGACCCACATATCATGGTCACAAAGATAATTGGACAAATTAAAGGAACCCCTACCTCTATAGAAAACAAATTTAATACAAACATAGACATCATCATATGCAAAGAGGTAGTAAACAAAGGTGTCAAGATTGTCAATCCTCTTCAAGGTGCCCTCACATGCAAGATCACAATTTGGTTCATGAATCTTATCAATCACATCAACACATGTTGGGACACATGAAGAAGATAAGATACTTTGTAGGAAAAAGTCACCTTCCTTCCTCAAGTTGCTATCCCCAATTTGACCCACACCACCATTAAGACCAAAGAGATTAGAATTCGAGCCATCGCATGAATTAACTAACTCATCTTCATATTTAACAAACAAAGGTGGGGTTTCATACAAAGGATCACAATTGTCATCAATTTCATAAGGATAATCACTAGTTGGGTTTTTCAAACCATCAAACAAATCAATGTTAGCTTTATCCCAAGGATCATCCCTTTTGAAAAGTGATAGGCTGATGTCTTCAAGTGGGTAGATAGTACAATCTTCACCCACATCTTGCTTGTCATCTTGACCAGCTTCACCTCACAAGTAAGAGGTCCACAATCCCTCAAGAAGAAAGTTCCTTCCTCAGGAAAGGTGTCATCATCCCATAGTGGATTACCAAATAACTTATAGCCTCCAAGAGTAGCTACACTTTCAACATTATAAGAGCTACCACTATGCACACTTTTAATAGTCATGTCATCATCAAATAAGATATTATCCTTAACAACATATTCCATCACATGAGTTCTTTGAGAGGCACAAGTAATGGAATCACTAATCAAGGCATCATTATCTAGAAGCAAGGAACCTACATGACTATTCACATGATCAACTACATCAACATCATCACTAAATTGAGGTTCATTTAGCACATCACAAAATTCCTCATTTAATGGACAAGTATCACAAGAAAGTTGATCACCACAATTTGCAACACACAAGAAAGAGCTATTAAGCTCACCACATGGTAAAGGCTCATTAAGATTATACAAAGATAAACTATCACTCACACTCAATTGGCTATTAGCCACACAATGATCCATCAAGTTTAATAAAGTGCAAGAGTTAGATTTGTTACCTTGTAGCTCATAGGAAGAATTGCATTCACCTTGGTTATCAATATTTGAGTACAATTGCTCTCTTATGAAGCTTTCAACCACTTTATGATGCTCCACATTTTGAGGTTCCACAATAGGTTCGCTTTCAAGAATACCTGCACAAGTATCAAGACAACTAGAGAAACAAGAAATGTTACATGAGTTAAGATAAGGTTGGACAACCCTCTCACATCACTCCACACAACCTCTCCTTTTTTCACTCTAGAGTTGTCACTTATCATACCCTTACTCCTCTCAATCTTTTGTCTCTCAATTTCATTGGAGTTAGGACAAGTGCCAAGTATCCCTTGCGAAGGGTTAGATGATCCCTTCACTTCAAGCTTCCATTTTGGTGCATAAGGAGTTGATGTGTTTTCTTCTCTAGGAAATATTAGTGGAAAGAGAAGTTTCCCTTTGCGATCCATGATATACTTGTACCAATCTTGTGCATGTGGAATCCTATGACTTTGGAACCAAGGATTTTCCAAACATATGTGACAAGTATCCATGGTAGCTATATCACACCAAACCTTCTCTTGATATTTCCCAAGTGAAATAGGTACTTGCATCCTTTTATTAACATGATACCCTTTTTGAGTAACAAAGGAGTCTCGCTTCGGCCAAAAAGGTATCCCAAACAATTCAACCAATTGAGGGGTTATAAAGTTAGAAACACTATGATCATCAAGGATAAGATCAAACCAAGTAGTATGATAAACATTCACTTTTGTTTCAAGACTTCGCCTCTCCGGGTCTTGCCTATCTTGAAACATCAACTTGTCTCTACTTCCTCTAATACCATTTCTATATCCTGTACAAGACATATTGGTATTAGGATAAGAATCGCACATTATTATATTTCGAGAAGTAGGAAATGTACCTCTTCTATAGCCCATACGATATCTTCGAATTGGTACCAACCATACATCAATACCTTCTCTTTTAGGATAGAAAGTTGCACAAGATGAGGAAGGACATTCAACCTCACAACTTCCATTTTCATCAAGATTTCCCTCAAAGGATTCACAAGACATACGGAAGGAAGCATTGTACCTCACATCGCCTTCATACTCATGGTGTGGAAAATGAGAACTTTCATAACCTTCTTCTCCACTATAATATTCTCCACAAGGTTCCTCTACCCCTTCAACATCATCACAAGAGCTATAAGCTCCATTCATCACATATTCATCTCCGGAGTAGTAGTTCTCTCCATCATAATGTTCATGAACACATGATCCTTCATATCCCTCATTGGCTACATCATAGCCTTCATAGGCCTCAACATTAGAATCATAGCCTCCATCACTACAAATAGAGCTTTCCATGTCATCATCACAAGTATCCGAAGCTATGGATGACATGCTACCTTATATCTCCTTTTGTACCTACAAAACTCAACAAATAATATTAGTAGAAAAAGCCTCACATCACTCGTATGCAAACTCTCAACTCACCTCCTAAAATGTCGTCTCAAAATTGGTAGTGAACTAGCTTTGCTTGATCAATTCAAGATCACCTATCCTTTGTAGTGGAGTGGATTTTTGTGACTCTTGAAAGACGGACTTCTCGATTGAAGGTAAAAGGACTTGAATCAAGAAATTTATCAACGAATTAAGATGAGAAAAGTTGAAGAAAAAAGGCACGAAAGAAAATGAACTCAAAAAAAACTAAGTAACAAAAGTAGAAAAGTTACTTGTGTTGCTTAATTTAAAGAATCAAAGAGATGATTTGATGATTAAAACTAGTTAACACTTGTAACTAAAGATGTTAATTAGTTGTTAATTAGTAGAGAAATAGAAGAAAAATGAGTGTAGAAGAAGAAATTTGAAGTTTGGACACTTAGAAAATTTTTGAGGTCTTAAGAGTTCCAACACTTAGAAAAATTTTGGGGTCCCAAAATTTGAAACATTCTGTCCAAGTTTGCAAGTGTGCATTTCAGCCCCCAAAACTTTTTCTAAGAGGCAGATTTAGTCCTTTGGAATTTTTTATTTTTTTTTATTTTTAAATTCCAGTTGTGGACCCAACAAACATCTTTGACTACTTTGACTTGAAAAAGTTGGATCAAATGTACCTTTTGACTTCTTTTTCTTCAAGATGTTCTTGATTAATATCAAAAACACCTAGAACACCAAGAACACACACTAAACACCAACACCTTCAAATCAACTAGAAATTGGCTCAAACTTTAGGATTAGCTTCCCCTCGACTTAGGGAACAAACCCCAATAGTTTTTAAGCTCCAAATTCTCCCCAATCCAAAGACCCACTTTTCAAGTTTGCAAGTTTTCAAAGCTTCAAAGTCCTTCAATGGCAATTTCACTTCTACAACTCCAAATTGAATATAACTTGAAATCTAGACTCAAACAACACTAGGGAACAAGAATCTAGTGTCAAAAACAAGATATCAAACAAGAAAAAATTTACGTTTTTTTTTTGGACGATTTTTTTTTTTTTTGAAGATATCAAATTCTCAAGACTTAGATTTGTGGAAACAAACCTAAACCGAGCTCTGATACCAAATGATAACGGACAAAGAGGGAAGAACAAGAAGGAAAGAAAACAAAAGAAGGATATGTGAGTTAATATTCAAACTCTTGAATTTATGGGCAACAAGGGACTTGATACCCTCACCTCCCAATTGAATTCAATAATTCAAACACAAACCCTAGTTTCAAAAAAATCAAAGGAACTCAAGAAACCACAAATGAGCAACCTTCGATTAACCAAACCAAGAAGTTCACCAACAATTCCAAGATCCACACTACTAAAATTACCAACTAATGCTAAGCTTCACCTAGAAACTACAAGCTAAATACCTAGAAACTACAAGCTTCAAAGCTCAATATTCAATATTCATCAAAAACTAGTCTTCAAAATAAAGAAAAGCTACTACTTATACAAAGGAAATAAGAAGACATTGACTTTTTACAATATTACCCTTAATGAAGCAAAGGCCTTGTTTGGTTGTCTTCTTTATGGATTCTTGAATTTAAAGCCTAGCCACTTGCACAAATGGCCTCTTTTCTTCATCCACATCACTCCCACGGACTCATAAGCTTCCCTTTGCATGAACATCGTATGTGTTATCTATGCCATCCATGCTCGTGTCAACCATGCTATCCATGCTAGTATCACTTCCCCCTACAAATTACAATGGCTCAATGATAATGGTGAGATGAAGGTGACCAAGCAAGCAACTATAAGGTTTAGCATTGGCAAGTATCAAGATAAGACTCTATGTGATATTGTGCCTATGCTAGCGTGTCATATGTTGCTTAGTAGACCATGGCAATTTGATAGGGATGTGTAAAATCATGGGAGGTCTAACAAGTACTCATTTGTATTTGGAGGACAAAAGCTTACACTTGCACCCTTGACACCCTATCAAGTAAGTGAGGATTATAGAATCATGAAAGAACTTCGGGAAGTGATTCGAAAGGAAGAGATTGAAAAAATTGAGAAAGAATTATTGCTTGTACATAAGAAGGTGGACTTGGCTCATAAAGAGGATGGCTTATTTGTGAATGTGGAGCCAAGTAAATGTTCAAAAGGCATGGGTGAGGAACACTCATGTGGTGTACACTAACCAAGGTACTATCATTTTACCTAGTACAAATTCTTCTCTATTGCAGGTTCCTAAAGGATTGCTTTCCAATGGGGTTTCTCAAAGCTTACCTCACAAGGATGGAATGACTAGTATCATGGGATCCAACTCTAAGGATTCCAACTTGAGAGAGGAAAGAGAGGACCAATCCTATTGGTCCAAGATAATTCTTGAGATGGGAATGCCTTGCAAGCCAAGGTTGGAACATGAGCATGTCAAGGTGGCCTCTCCAATCCAAGGTATGTACTCATCCCCTTTGATTCCAAGTGACCCTTGGAGACATGATGAAATTTATGTTGTGGTAGGTCGACTCTTGAGAATGGGTGCTTATATGACCTATCATGAACATGTTAATGTCTTGCATCTTTCATCTTTGATTGATGTCAATGTGCTTAATTTGCATGGCACCCAAGTTTGGGATGCCAATTGTATATGTTGTTTGTTGAGGAGTCCATGTGGTACATTTAGTGCCAAGATCATGATGCCAACTTCTTGTTACCTTCATATGGGTAGACAACTTGAAGTGTTAGGTTAGACTCTTGAGATCATGCTTGAACTCTTGATTGAAGGGTACCCAACTTCTTGGGAGGACCACATGTTTTTGAATGAATGTATTGCTAAAAGGTCCCTTGTTCCCTTCACAAGCATGCCTATTATGGAAGAGACCCTCCCTTTTAGGAGTTGTGTGAAAAGAAAGGATGACACTTGTGTGTTGACCCAAATGGTGTTATCATATGTCCAAACATGTGAGAATATGCTTGATAGGATCCTTGTTCCTAATTGTAAGCTTGCATATGAGGACGTCATGATTGACACTATTGATGTTGTTACCTTTGTTTACTATCACTTTGCATATGATGATATTCATGTTTGTGGTGAGTATGCATCTTATGTAGGCTTGGTTCTTGTGACAAGAGAAGGTGGTGTGTTCCCAAATGCCATCACTCTATCCTTAGGTGTTCCCAATCATTGTGCTTTGCTTGATACAATTCGAAAGCTTAATAGTATTCTTGCATATGGAAACACCTTTGATGATACTAGAGTGTTAAATGCCTTTCTCTACTACCTCTTTGCATTTAATGATATTCATGCTTTCTTTGAAATTTCATGTAGAAGGGGTAGGCATACCTTTGGTTTATTCCATTGTGTGTGTGATCAAGTAGTACCTTTATTTGATGGGTACTATCTTTGTGATGGATTGAACAACTAATTCCTTTGTACTTCATATGTTGACTATTTTGCCATTGCCTAGGGAATGCTTGGTTGTATCTTGAGAATGTGCCTCTTTGGCAGACTATTATTTGTGCTAACCCTCATACTTTGAGGAAATTGTGGTTGTTTGTCCTACCTATGTTCTTGCAAGGTTTGGATTCGAGGATGAATCATTTTCAATATAAGGAGAGGATGATATGATATCGCCCAGTGATCTTCATGCTAGACCTATACTTCAAGGTCCAGACAAGAGGAGTCGGGCCACACTCACCCTTGGAGCACAAAAGAGAGCTTGGAAGAGCCTCATGACGTTCTAATTGCAATAAGCCAAAGATTTCTAAGCCTTACAAGCTATATTCATGAAGAAAGAGGCTTTGGAGACCATTGAAGAATGTAGATCAAGGATCTACGACTTGTGAATGATCACGTGGAGCAAAGATGAGATTGACAGAGTTTCTGCCTGATAGTGCGACCAGGGATGCGTTGGGCACTTATGCTGATGTGCTTTGCATACCAAATGCACAAGCTGCCAATGATGATTCTGTTTGGGAGGTGCGGAGCAGAGGGGCAACAAACACTCCTTATGGTGCATTTCACCAAAAAAATTGTTTGAACTTGTGTTTGCTTGGAATTCTTATACTAGAATCATGTTCTCTAATATCAATTGAGTCTATATCTGAGATTTGAACTTGTTTGGAGTTAAATTGAAGATTTCACCATTATTAGGTGAATAAGTTTGAAGAACAAGTTTAAGTGTTTCATAGATTTGGGTTGATTCGAGACTTTAAACCTATTGGACTTTGATCTCCTAGTCATAAGGAACTTGAATATAAAATTTGGAAGGATTTAGTTAAGGTTTGAAGGATCTACCATTTTTGAAGTTTGAAGAACTTGAAGAACACAAAATGGGTCTCTTCAATTTGGATTGAAATGATTCTAATTTGTACTGGGCTTTATTCTCTATATCGAGGAGAGTCTACGTTTCAAATTTAGAGTCAATCCAAGTTAAATTGAGAGAGTTGAAAATTTGAAATTCATATAGTGTTCTTGGTGTTCTTCAAAGTATTATTGAAGAAGAAGGTGAATTAAAGGTGTTTGATCCAAAGAAGAAGTAAAAGAAAAGGGTACTTGTGTTAGTACAAAAGGGAATTTACCAAAATGGGCAAGTACTAGGAACAAAAGTACAAGAATAATCAGAAAAAGAGTACAAATTGGAAGCTACAGGTGTTCTGCCTAGGGCAGGTGCAAAGCAGAGTGCATTGGGCACTTTTCCTGGTGCGTTTTGCACCAGCACTTCACCTCAGGAAGATTGAAATTCTATTTTGTTGTATGAAGTAAGGTGTTTGGTCACTTTGCCTTGTGCGATTCGCATCAGCCTCCGCACTAATGGAAAGTTGCGAATCCGACTCTCTCAGACAAATCTCAGGTTCTATCTTCTTAGTTTCATTTCTTTTGATTCTCCTATCATCTAGAAATCCTAAGACTAATTAACAACAAGTATTTGGTCTACTTAGTTGTGATTAGATCTCTTGTGTCTGTTTTCATGTTGTACCAATTTCTTGTGAACTTTTATCATTTAAGCATTCGTTGAAAACCTTCTTGGCTCCATCCATTTGATTTTTAGTCGTCCTTCTTTCAAGTAACAAGAATCCATTCCTCCACAAAGGATAGGTGACCTTGTGACTTGGTTGAGCAAAATGAAGCTCACTATCAATCTTGGGAAGACACATAGAAGGTAAGTTGAGCGAACACATACGAGAGGTGTGAGGAACCTTTACTACTAATCTCATTTGTTGAATTTTGCAGGTACAATGTATAAAGCACTTGATTGTGCTTATGAAGGAGAGGGTTCCTTTAGTGTTACGCGGCCTTTTCCTCAATCACAAGGCAATTAGCAGAGATAAATGGAAGGATAGATTGTATGGAGGATAGGATGGTGATTATTAAGAGTCCTAATTGGGAAGACTCACCTCATACTACTCATGGATCAGGAGCAAATAGGAACACGAGTTCCTCAATGATGATTACCTTGGGGCATGCACATAAGTTATGCAACCCCCAAAACAATCCAAGACCTACCCTACAAATCCAACAACCTCCTTTCCAAATGTCTAACTATCCAAAAAAATGTTGAGCAAAGCTCCACTCATCCAAATTACCCACTACAAGAGGAACATGCTTTTGTAGCAAACCAAAACCAAACTACACATTGAAATGCATCACATGCTAAATTGCATGTACCACATAACCAAACCAAGAGTCGTACCAAGATAGCCACCACAATCCACTCTACGAAGAGTATGCGGAGGCTTGTGCTAATAAAAACTATGATGGACCTCAACATGGTGGAAGACAAAGTTATGGTGCACCGAGAGATAGAGTGCAACTCAGAGGTTATGGTCAGAATCAAGGTGCAAGATGTCAAGGCAATGGATATCAAGGTGATAGATATGGTGGTCACTATGATGATAAATATGGTTATCGTCAAGGAGATCATGGTGACCATAATAGAGGATTGCATACCATCAAGGTTACTCTTCCAACATTCAAAGGTAGTAGTGATATAGAAGAATTCTTTGAGTGGAGGTTACAAAGTGAAAGGATCTTTCTCACCTGTAATATTATTGATGCCTTGAACGCCAAATATGCTATTACTCAATTTGAGGGATATGCATCTACATTGATATGATATAGCCTAACAACCCCTACGAGGCCATTCACTAGGAGCCAAGCTAAAGAACTCCAAGCCTTACAAGCTCTATTCATGAAGAAAGAGGCTTTGGAGACCATTGAGGAGCATTAATCAAGGATCTACAACTTATAGATGATCACATGGGAAGAAGAGGCTTCCCGTGATTCTACTTAGAGGTGTGGCCTAGGGTGTGACACACAACCTCTAGTGCATTTTGCACAGCAACTTTGCACACCCTATGTGACCCAGGGTGCATTGGGTACTTCACCTTATGCGCCTGGCACATCAGCTCACACCAGACCTGTCATAGGCCAAATATAGAGTCTTCTTAGGTCACTTTTGGGCCTTTAATTATACAAGAAAAACACTATAAATACATGCCTTCGTCATTTTCATTCCTTAGATTTTGATGAATATTGAATTGCTTTGAAAGCTTGTAGTTGCTATTGTTAGCTTGTAGTTTTGGGTGAATTTTCCAATTTATTGGGTGGATTCCTAATAGTCTATTAGGTGGATTCCTAGTAGGTAGTTGAGTGATTAAGGATGGATTTATTTGATTGCTTGTTAACTTCTTTGCTTGATTAATCATATAGAGTCATCATTCCCGTTATCATTTGGTATCAGGAGCTCTGATAACGGTCTCAATCGAGTAACTAAAATCGATATCGAAAACATGGAGTTCAACAACACAAAATAAAGATAGTGGAGAAATTAAGATGAGAATTAGAAGAAATTGAGATGAGGATAGAAGAAAGAATGACTAATTGAATCCACAATCAACCAAGGGAGAAGGAAACTCAATCAAATGCATGAGAAACCAAATTGAATCCATAAGATGATAACTCAATGATCAATTAAGTAAAGAAGATAACACAATCAATTCGAGAATCCACCCTAATCACTCATTCTAAACTAATAATTGGAATTGAACCCAATACATATCCTAACCTAAAAGTAACTAAATATCAAGTCTCTTCAAGACAATTCAATCATCAATAATCTAAGTATGAAAATGGCTAAGGCAACTATTTATAGTTATTGTCTTTACACAAATAGCCTATTACAAAAATAGCCCAAAAGTGACTATTTTGGAAATAACCCACAAGGGCCCTTCTTGATTGCTCAAATGGCATCTTGATCACCCATGACCTTATGTATTTGTTGCTCCATAGCTTCCTCCGGGCTCCAAGCTACCATTCATATACAAGCCCCTCCAATTATGCTCCAAGCTAACCAAGATCGTACCATCCTCCCCTTCTTCAAAAGGATTCGTCCTCGAATTCGAACCTTGCAAAAACATAAGAAGGACAAACAACAAATATATCCTCATAGCATGAGGTTTAGCACACGGGTTATCAACCATACCAACTTGCCAAGGAGGCACACATTTAAAATACAACCAACTATCCTTTGTGTCAAATAAGAGCAATGCATTATAGAACATACAAAGGATCCGGCTATGAGAAATATCATGGAACAAAGAAACCTCAAAGGTCCCAAGACACAATTGCTTCCCTATTCCCCCATAAGACCATACCAAATATGGTGTCTCCATTGGTTCAAACACCCATGAGTGTTTACCGGGGTCAAATATATAAAAGGCCCACATAGTTTGGTCACAAAGGCAAATGGACCAACTCAAGAAACCCCTACCTCTATATAAAACAAATCCCATACAAACATGGACATCATCATATGCAAAGAGGTAGTAGAGAAAGGTGTTACTTAAATGAACCTCATCCAAGGTTCCCACATATAGAATCAGCCTTTGATCCACAAGCATTAAGGCCTTGATCAAGAGTAGGGTCACACAAGAATGAAGTGGTCATTAGAGAACATACACCCCTTTCCTTTTGACCACTAACCCCTCCAATAGACGTACGATCATCTTTCAAGAAGAGAGTTTCGTCTTTGGAAAGTGTGTCATCATACCATAGTGGATTCTCAATCACTTGGTAGCCTTCAAGAGGGGCTACACTTCCATCATTCCAAAACACATCACTATGCATTTCATCTTCATTAGTCATGTCAAGCTCAAATAAGGGATTATCCTTAAAAACATACTCCACCTCAAAATCCTCATGACAAGAATTAGAAATGAAATCAACACTCAAGGAATCATCACCTCTAAGTAAAGATCCTACATGACTAACTATATGACCAACTATATCATTACCATTACTAAATTGAGGTTCATTTATCACATCACACAACTCCTCAATTAGTAGGTCATCATTACAAGCAAGTTGGTCAACACCACAATGAACACTAATTGGTAGCATATCAAGCTCAAAAGAATCACACACATGATTACCATCATTATATCCAACTAGCATTTGACTACCCCCATTACATGACAATACATTTTCACTCAAGTCACAAGTGCTAACACTAGATGGACTCAAATCGATCTTACTAGAAGAATCAATCAAGTCATCTATAGGATCAACTAGTGTTTGGGCACTCACAACAATGGCATCATCATCATGCAACAAGGTGTCATCAAGATCATCACAAGGTAAAGGCTCTTTAAGCTCACGCATATACAAGCTATCACTTACACTCAATTGTCCACTAACCACACAATGATCTTCCAAGTTCAATAAAGTGCAAGAGTTAGCTTTGTTACCTTGTAGCTCATAGGAAGAATTGTCTTCACCTTGGTTACAAACATTTGAGCACAATTGCTTTCCTTGAAATCTTTCAACCACCTCATGATGTTCCACATTTTGAGGTTCCACAATAGGTTTGCTTCCAAGAATACCTGCACAAGAATTAAGACAACTAGAAAAAGAAGAGAGGGTACAAAAGTTAGTATAAGGTTGTGACAACCCTCTCACATCACTCCACACAACCTCTCTTTTTTCCACTATAGAGTTGTCACTTATCACACCCTTACTCCTCTCAATCTTTTGTCTCTCAATTTCATTGGAGTTCGGACAAGCGCCAAGTATCCCTTGTGAAGGGTTAGATGATCCCTTCACTTCAAGCTTCCACTTTGGTGCACAAAGTGTGGATGTTTTGACTTCCATGTTCAACTCCTTAGTGGGTTCATCTTCATGAGGAGTAGTTTTCTTCAACATCTTTTGTAACTCCTCGGGATTAATATTGGCAACCCATCGAATGACCTTGTCAACTCCTCTTTGTATGGCATCCCCTAATTCTTTAATTCTTAAAGATTCAAGATCTCTCACCGGAAGGGGCTCATTTGATTTCACTCTACTTTCATGGCTTATTGATCATTCAATTCTACCTCCAACATCATTACCATAAGGAGAACAAGTCACATTATAAGGAAAATAAGAAGTATAAGTTCTTGCATTCCAAGAAGTAGAGGATGTTCTTCTCCTATGGTTCACACAACGTCTTCGAATTGGTTGCACCCACACATCTATACCCCCTCGACTAGGATAGGAAGTAGCACAAGACAAGGATGGTAATTCATCTTCACAATATCCCCTTCTATCACAATCTTCCTCAAATGATTCATAAGAAATATGGGAGAAAGCATCGTACCTCACATCGTCTTCATCACCATGGTATGTAATATGAGAATCCCCATACTCTTCATCTTCACTATCGGATTTAGAATAAGATACTTCTACTCCTTCATGTTCATCATAAGAGCCATAAGCCCCATTCATTTCACATTCATTTTCAAAGTAGAAGTTCTCACAATCATATACCTCATGATTACAATCATAGCCTTCATAAGATTCCCCTTCAAAAGATTCCGAGGCTATGGATGACATCCTTCCTTATACCTCCTTTTGTACCTACAAAACTAGCAAACAAGTTAGTAATAAAATCTTCACGCCACTCATTATGTAAGCTCTCAACTCACCTATTATGGCTTCTTTCCCAAATTGATAGTGTTACTAGTTTTGCTCAATCAATTCAAGGTTATCTAACCTTGTGGAGGAATGGATCCTTGTGACTCTTGAAAGAAGGACGACTTGAAAGACTCTAAACGGACTTGAATCAAGAAATTAATCAACGAAACAAGACAAGAAAAAGAAGGAAGAAGAAGCACGAAAGAATTTGGACTCAAGAATTAAGTAACAAAAGTAGGAGAAACTACTTGTTGTTGCTTAATTTGGAGAATCAAAGAGATGATTTGATGTTTTAAAACTAGTTAACAAGTAATTAAAGATGTTAATTAGTTGTTAATTAGTAGAGAAATAGAAGAAAAATGAGTGTAGAAGAAGAAATTTGAAGTTTGGATACCTAGAAAAATTTTGAGGTCTTAAGAGTTCCAACACTTAGAAAAATTTTGGGGTCCCAAAATTTGAAGCATTCTGTCCAAGTTTGCAAGTGTGCATTTCAGCCCCCAAAACCTTTTCTAAGGGGCAGATTTGGTCCTTTGGATTTTTTTATTTTTTTTAAATTCCACTTGTGGACCCAACAAACATTTTTAACCACTTTGACTTGGAAAAGTTAAAATCAAATGTACCTTTTGGCTTCTTCTTCTTCAAGATGTTCTTGATGAATATAAAAAACACCTAGAACACCAAGAACACATACTAAACACCAACACCTTCAAATCAACTTGAAATTGGCTCAAACTTTAGGATTAGCTTCCCCTCGACTTAGGGAATAAACCCCAATAGTTTTTAAGCTCCAATTTCTCCCCAATCCAAAGACCCACTTTTCAAGTTTGCAAGTTTTCAAAGCTTCAAAGTCCTTCAATGGCAACTTCACTTCTACAACTCCAAATTGAATATAATTTGAAATCTAGACTCCAAAAACACTAGGGAACAAGTATCTAGTGTCAAAAAACAAGAAATCAAACAAAAAAAAAATCGTTTTTTTTTTGGATTTTTTTTTTTTTTGGATTTTGAAGATATCAAATTTTCAAGACTTAGATTTGTGGAAACAAACCTAATGTAACATCCCGTATTCCGCATATACTAGTCCTATTCATATATCACTTGATATAGCCTTGTCATATAGGTGAGGGACCGAGTTTATTATATGAGCAGTGATAGTTTAATGTGTATTGGGAGGTGCTGTAATGCCCCATTCAGTTCAGCACGTAAACGGCCAAGTTAACCTCGACAAAAGTATTTAAACTCGAGATGGTAAGGTTGTATTTGAGTAAATATTTAGGGTGAAGTGTTAAGTTAAAGCAAAAGGGATTAGAAATTAGAAAATAGAATAAAATAAGAGAGCTGCTTGCTTGACTTAACTAAGCTAGTAGGTGACAAGTAGGTGCATCACCTACTTTGACTTATTGACCAGCCTAAAGAACTAGGTAGGTGCATCACCTACTAAGACTATTTTGACTAGCTTAGAGGGCCAAGTACACCCATCACCCACTTGAATAAATTCTGGCCCAAAGAAGTGAAAGAAAGGGAATGAATTGGCAGCCAAGGCCCAATAAGGTTAAGTCCAACAAAGCCCATGTAAAATGGCCAAGTAGGTGTATCACCTTCTTGACATTTTGTGGCTCAAAATGAGCAAGGAAAGTCGGCCAAAGCAGCCCCCCTTTAAAGGGGTTAAGACCAGCTCATTTCACTCATTTTAACTTGAAAAAAAATAGATTTTAGAAGTTCTTTCTTTCTCTCTCTCTTAGCTTCACATAGCAGCCATAAAATACCATTAGGGTTCTTAAGTATTCTCCCTCTTTTCAAGCTAAGTTGAAGGGGAGTTCAAGCTCTTGAAGAAGTACAAGTTAGAAGGACAGATTTTCAGAATTTAAGGTAAAGTTACTGCCCATTTTTACCCCTTTTTATATGCAAGTTTGATGGAGAATTCTGTATGTGTTTGTGTCAAGAACCATGGGGTAGTGATTGGAATCCTTGAGTTAAAATACTTTCTTATTATGTTTAAGGATGTTTGGGATTGTTTTAGGAGCGGTTTTATGTGTATATATTTAGGACAGCTTGGTTGAACTTGTAAAAGGGTGTGTGAAATTGTATTGAAGTATGGAAGGAGGGTGTGGTAATACACCACTTAATTGGGTGTTATGTTAACTTGCTGCCTGCACACCTTTGTATGTTATTTGGTATATGTTGTGAAGTCGGAAGAGTTTCAAGGGACCTTATGAGAAGGTCGTACAGTATGTAGATATGTTTAGAAGCGAAGAGGTGAAAGGAACACTCTTGGTTTGATCAATTACGAGCTTACTGCCTAGTTACTGATTTAGTGGGATCAAGTAGCCCAAATTAGTTAACTAGCTACTAATACTAGTTTTGCCACGTATTTCATTGTAGATAAATAATCTGAAAGAGGGAAGCTTAATTCGTTGTAATATCCGAGTTACACAACAAGGTATGTAAGGTTTCTCAGTTTCATATTCCTTGGCATGAACTCTTATATTTGTGTTGTTACCAACGAAGTGAGTTTCCTAGTAAAGGTACTTTCAACAGCAAGCTTTGTGAGTTATTCTCTAAGCCAAATGAGGTTCATTGTATCATATAAGCTCCTAAACAGTACGTTGATGTTACGTTTGTTCCTTATATCATTGTTACTGCCTTAAGTGCATGTCCACATGTCTTCTACTACTGGTCCATAGTTTTGAGCTCAATAAAGGTTACAACCACCAAAGTAACAATCTCAAAGATTAAAGAAACTAAATGAAGTAATCTGTATATGTGTGGGTGGCAGCCCAGGGGTGAAAGCCTAGCATGGGTCGATCCCTATTTGTGTACTTATGGGTGGCAGCCTAGGGGCGAAAGCCTAGCATGGGTCGATCCCAATTTGTATATTTATGAGGGCAGCATCCCAGGGGTTAAATTGCCTAGCATGGGACTCCTCTTCTACCACTGATCAGTTGGTCACGTGTATTACATGCCTTACAATGATCATAAAGCAAAGAAGAGTAACCAAAGAACGTAATATACATGATTTCGCAAGTGTAAGCGAATGTGATCTTCTGTTCTTATTTACATGTTTATGCACTGATACCTTATTCTATTTGAGCTCTTGTTTACATATGGTTTACTTTATGCCTTACATATTCAGTACATTCTCTCGTACTGACGTCCCTCATGGGGACGCTGCATTTCATGCCGCAGGCACATGTACTCTTGCTAGTAGACCTCCCCAGTAGGAGCACAGGACACTCGGCTGCTGTTGGTGAGCTCCAGGTTGATTCGGGGCTTTACCGAGTCTTTGGTATATATTTTGGGTATTGTATAGTTAAGGGTAAGGCGGGGCCCTGTCCCGACCTAAACTAAGTTTGTCTATCTTGTAGAGGCTTTGTAGACCAATGTTAAAGTAAAACTTAGTTATGTCTTTGCTCTTAACAGTTGTGGCCTCAATGGCCAGATCGTGTACATAAGTTTTGGGCCTATCTATGTTGGTCTTGTTATTCAGGCAGCTTATCTATAGTCAAAGCTTCTTAATTGTCATAGTTATATGCATGATGAATCACAGGTTATAAGCCGGTTCTCTCGGGCCTTTAGGGCATCGAGTGCCTGTCCGTCTAAATGTAATTTGAGGCGTGACAAAAGTGGTATCAGAGCAGGTCATCCTAGGGAGTCTACAAAGCCGTGTCTATGTAGAGTTTGCTTATGGGTGTGTTGTGCACCACATCTATAAACAGGAGGCTACGGGACATTTAGGAGTTGTCTCTTTTTCTTCATCTCTTAGATCGTGCAATAGAGCCAATGTTATAGGTTTATCGTATCTAACCTTTGAATTGTTTTCATTATAGAAAAAATGCCGGTTACTAGGAAAAGTAAGAGTACTGGTAAGCAAGTAGATGTGGCTACTGGAGAAGGGACCAGCAAATCACCACCTAGACGAGCTAATCAAAGTGAGGCTCAACTGTCTTCATCACGGACTTCCTCCACTCCTCCGTCTCCAGAAGAGCTAAGGAGGGCAGCAGCACCCCAAGAACCACCAGTTAATGCTACTGACCAAGATTTAAAGAATGCAGTCCAATTGTTGACTCGTATACTTGCTGGTCAAGGACAAGGGCAAGCAGGTCCAATTGCAGGTACTAGTGGGGCAAATAGGGAAGCTAGTGTGCGGATACGTGATTTCCTTAATTTGGACCCTCCATCATTTACCGGGTCAGATCCTAATGAAGATCCGCAAGACTTTATTGATCAAATCCAAAGGACCTTAGATATTATGTATGTATTTGGTAAGGAAGCAGTTGAGTTGGCAACATATAGATTAAAAGGTGTGGCTGTATTGTGGTACGAAGCTTGGAAACAATCTAGGGGTATAAATACACCTTCAGCTAAATGGAAAGAGTTTAAAAGGGCATTCCTTGACCATTATCTGCCATTGGAGATTCGGGAGGCCCGTGCAACTCAGTTCTTAAATCTTCACCAAGGGAATATGAGCGTGAGAGAGTATAGTCTCAAGTTTAATTCTTGGGCCAGGTATGCTCCTAATGTAGTAGCTACTATGGAGGATAGAGTTCATCGTTACGTGGATAGATTGGATTCATATCTGGTTAGGGATTGTACTATTGCTGCTTTGAACAAAGATATGGATATAGCAAGGATACAAGCTTTTGCACAAAAGATGGAGGATCAAAGGCAAAGGAGAAGGACACAAGAGTCGGAAAGAGGGCAGTCCAAGAGGCCAGATCTATGGGCCAGTTTACGCCATCCCAAGGTGAGTTTAGGCCTCGGTTTTCTAATAGACTGCCTAGGCCATCATCTTCCTACTCTACAGCTAGCGCTCCACCTCGGTTTCAGGGGTCTAGGGCTAATCAATTTGGGCAAAGGAGTGAGAGTCAAGGCTCACAAGTAGCGGGGTACCAAGAACAGGGAAGTGCGAGCCAACCAAGACCTCCTAGACAGTTTTGTAAACAATGTGGAAGAAATCATCCAGGTATATGTCGGCTTGGAACAAATGTTTGTTTTTGGTGTGGTACACCGGGACACATGATGAGAAATTGCCCTCAAAGGGGCATGAGTAGCATGGACCAACCTACTGGATCGGTTGCTGCATCATCATCATCGGTGCCTTCTTTAGGTAGGGGGCCACAGGTGCCTGCAGGTCGTGGTAGAGGTGGTAGAGGAACTGCTAGTTCTAGTGGAGTTCAAAATCGTACATATGCTCTAGCGGAACGACAAAATTTGGAGGCTTCACCTGATGTGGTTACAGGTACATTGTCCATCTTTTCATATAATGTATATGCATTAATTGATCCAGGCTCTACATTATCATATGTAACTCCATTGATTGCTGGAAAGTTTGAAGGAACGCCAGAATTATTGGTTAAACCATTTGAAGTATTTACGCCAACTAGCGAGTCTATTATACCTAGAAAAGTCTATCGTAATTGCATAGTAACTGTTTGTGACCGTAACACATTGGCTGACCTTGTTGAGCTAGATATGATAGATTTTGACGTTATAATGGGTATGGATTGGTTGGCTTCATGTTATGCCATGGTAGATTGCCGAGCTAAGAGGGTGAGTTTCCATTTTCCAAAAGAGGCAGTCCTTGAATGGAAAGGTAATGTTGGGACAACAAGAGGTAAGTTTATTTCTTATCTTAAGGCAAAGAAGATGATGTCCAAAGGGTACATATGTCATCTAGTGAGAGTGAGAGATATAGATGCGGAGCCACTAGATCGTCAGTCTATTCCAGTGGTAAATGAATTTTCTGATGTATTTCCCGAAGAGCTTCCAGGTTTGCCTCCAGAACGAGAGATAGAGTTTGGTATTGATGTGATTCCAGGTACTCAACCCATCTCCATCCCTCCATATAGGATGGCCCCGGCAGAATTACGAGAATGGAAGGAGCAATTAAAAGATTTGTTAGAAAAGGGATTCATAAAGCCTAGTATATCCCCTTGGGGAGCACCGGTTTTATTTGTACGTAAGAAAGATGGCTCATTGAGAATGTGTATTGACTATCGACAGTTGAATAAGGTGACAATTAAGAACAAATATCCCCTTCCTAG